>CAJHNH020004780.1:152500-489992 GCA_905116865.2 Candidula unifasciata
TACACAACAGAAGACCAAAGTAACGGGCATAGTGGGATTTGAAACCTATTGTCATTTACTTGGCTGCAGTCACAAAACAGAAGAGAAACAGGAAACATGAGGTTATCATCTCCCAACCAGAAGATAATGCCTAATGTTTGTATGCAGACATATTCATGTTCAATGCTAGTGAAAGTAAACATGGCTTGACATGCTTGCAATATACATACAATAAACCCACCAAACAAGATATACAAAAATACAGACCTACCGACACACAAGGACACATACTTGAGCACGAACAGAGATACATGATCGCACAAAAATATGAACATATACAGAGATAGACAGCCTGGTAAGTAGACACAGACGGTAGGTCAAGCAACCAGACAGAGACACAGAGAACTGGGGCAGAAACGTTTTCAAGAAACAGAATTATGATTCTTTGGACTGAACTGCCTTAACCAGAAAACCTATTTACACATACACAGACAAGAACCAGATCATCAGTAAGAATACATACACAGACAAAATCCAGATCATCAGCAAGAATACATACACAGACAAGAACCAGATCATCAGTAAGAATACATACACAGACAAGAACCAGATCATCAGCATGAATACATACACAGACAAAAACCAGATCATTAGCATGAATACATACACAGACAAGAACCAGATCATCAGTAAGAATACATACACAGACAAGATCCAGATCATCAGCATGAATACATGCACAGACAAGAACCAGATCATCAGTATGAATACATTCACAGACAAGAACCAGATCATCAGCATGAATACATACACAGACAAGAACCAGATAATCAGCATGAATACATGCACAGACAAGAACCAGATCATCAGTAAGAATACATACACAGACAAGAACCAGATCATCAGCATGAATACATACACAGACAAGAACCAGATCATCAGTAAGAATACATTCACAGACAAGAACCAGATCATCAGTAAGAATACATACACAGACAAGAACCAGATCATCAGTAAGAATACATACACAGACAAGAACCAGATCATCAGCATGAATACATGCACAGACAAGAACCAGATCATCAGCAAGAATACATACACAGACAAGACCCAGATCATCAGCATGAATACATACACAGACAAGAACCAGATCATCGGCATGAATACACACACAGACAAGAACCAGATCATCAGCAAGAATACATACACAGACAAGATCCAGATCATCAGCATGAATACATGCACAGACAAGAACCAGATCATCAGCAAGAATACATACACAGACAAGACCCAGATCATCAGCATGAATACATACACAGACAAAAACCAGATCATCAGCATGAATACATACACAGACAAGAACCAGATCATCAGCATGAATACATACACAGACAAGAGAAGCAATGACACACAGAAGAGGTTTTCACAGAACATAATTCAGTACCTCTGCACTTTCCAAGAAAAGTTAATCCTATGGTATCTGCCGGAGTAGTAATGAAAGATCTGCCACATGTATGACTAACCTGCTAGAAAATGTTCAAAATAGGAAAAGCTACTCAAGCATATCACTGTCATAATGACTAGGGGCCATGATTTACTGCAGCCTGTCAAATGAAATGCCATGCCCTAGAATTAACCTTAATGGTGGGAAAATTACAAATATTGCATAAGATGACTTTACAAAAAGATGTTTTACTGTTCCGTATAAATTTGAAATTATTTGCAAACTTTAAAATGAATCAAACCAATTAGGCTGCAGTGAACACTGGGCCGGAACAGCAAGTTTAAGAATTCAGACAAGATAAATTCTAAGCCGAAGGTGGTTTACTAAGGTACAAGACATGTAAAGAAACGGCTGAACATGTTAGATGCTAGACCAGGGGTGCTCAAACTTTTTTCAAAAAGTATGCACCCCTGCCATACGCTCGCGGCACCCATGCCATACACTCGCGGCACCCCTGCCATACACTCGAGACACCCCTGCCATACGCTCGCGGCACCCCTGGCTTACGCTCGCGGCACCCCTGGCTTACGCTCGCGGCACCCCTGCCATACGCTCGCGGCACCCCTGCCATACGCTCACGGGACCTCTTCCATACGCTCGCGGCACCCCTGGCATACGCTGGCGCACCCCTAGCGTTCACTCACGGCACCCCTGGCATTCACTCACGGCACCCCTGGTATCTCATTCATTGTTAATAAAACTGAAAATAGTGAAGCTACAATACATTTAACAAGCTTTCCGCGTTAATCCAAAGTACTGATAAATTTAACGAGACTGAAGCTGAACATGAATTTGTATCAGTTCACTGCCAACACATTATGAACACTCTGACTTCTTCAGAGGCACAGTCCAGGTCCTTCTGTAATAGAGTAGGCCGTGGCACAGTCATTCATGGCTGTCGATGTCCACAAGAAAGTTTCTAACTGACTGTCCCATCTAAAATGGGCCGGATTTGCCCCTGCAACCAGCAGCTGTGAAGATGCAAAACATAATGCTGCTGCTGCTGAGCTTGAACAATATTTGGATGAAACCAAACAGCCAGCAATAGACCTAGCCACATCTGTTAAATTATTTGATCCAGGACAGCTACCGCTTTTATCAAAGAATTTTGCAGATCATGCGCAATCATTTCCGACAATGACGGCTGTAACAAATGCATGTCATGTAGTAATTCCGGCTGATATTATTGCTGCTCTGCATGCCTCAGAGTTAGAGGATAGACATTGCATTGCCGGTCTCTTCTGTTGATGTAATACGCTCATTCTCAGAATATGGATCTGTGCTGTCACCACTGAGATCGGTATTCTTTGTCACAAGATAACCTACGACATTACAATGCTGTTTTCTTCCAAAATAAATAAATAATAACTTTAGAAATATTATTCAACATAACATATGTAATAGAATCTATGCATTAAAATTAAAATGTACGCATGTGAATGATTTTATTTACCTATGTGAGTACAGGTACGGCGCCTCTCGTGACGTTGGCTGTCTTCGTCACATCTCAGTCTTCTGACATTAGCTAACACTAATGAACTTTTCAAAGAAAGCGTACCAGAAATCTCTTTCCCAGGGAATAGGATAATACTAAAAGTCAACATAAACATGCTGGTAACGTTACGTCAGGCTACTGGAAATACCCGTTAACCCCAGGAAAACACAGCGACAGCAGCGTGTGACATGCGTCAAATTAGGAATAATTAGAAATATTCCTGTTAGGAATAATACTAATTGCTTCATTTTGCTTGGATTATAAATTAACCTTTTTGTATTGAAGGGGCCGCCATGGTGTAGCAGCTACGTGCTCACAGAACTTTTGATTTCAGTAAACTTTTAAACTGTCTTTGCGGACAGGCTTGTTAAGAGGTAGTGGACCTAGTCTGACACTCTCCCCCCTCCCTCATTTCTATATGTTCTGCAGTAGTTAAAAGCACCACAAAGCCGGGACACCCGGTATTACCACCATATTAAATTTTGAAGACTGTCCCCGTGACGTCATCTGGGAGTGACCTATTACAAAAGAACCCAAACCCCTATATATGTGGCAGGACTAAGCTCCCATTACAAGCAAATATTTTTTTTTTATTAAGTGAATATTATACATATTTTTTTTTTCAAATATACTATATTTAATATAGCACTGGCAGCGTCCGTGGCTAAAGCGTTGCGAGTCCGACTCGTAATTCCAACGTGACTAAATAACTCATAACTCCAACGTGACGCAATCGAAACCCACTGCTGGCTGCGTGGATTTTTATCATGGTATGGTTCGTCGCAGGTCGACCTAGCCTAAAATGGGTACTAAGATGGCTGTCTTGGGGAAGTAAAGATGGCCGGCGTTATGCTGACCACTTAACCCACTCTGTGCCGACTGGTCTGTAAAAATATGGGATTCTCTTTCCATCTACCCGATGCGCCTGAGGCGTGAAAAGGGATCTTTACTTTACTTTTTTAGTTAGCACTAATGCACTTTTCATAGAAAGCGTACCAGAAATATTTTTTCCAGGGAAAAGGATAATACTAAAAGTCACCGCCGTCTCAAGCGGATACCTCGTAAAAAGTCAACATAAAAATGCTGGAAAATTTATGTCAAGCTACTGGAAATTCGCGCTAACCCACGGACCACGGAGGGACAGCAAGCAGCGTGTGACTTGCACTGAAATGTCTCAGGGACAAGCAGGTCGCGGACAGTCAATCAGCTGAGCGTTGTGTAGCGGCCGTTGCCAGGATGGATCCCCTATTGCGGTGTCAGAAATGAAGGCGGATATACTGGCAGAGACTGTGCACATAGGGCAGGTAGAGTGGCGACCCATAAATGGGTCAAAGGAATCTACACGAGAAGACACCAGCACAGCTTATCACAAACATCAGAAAGAGACTAGTTTCTGAGGGTCTTCATAGGAAGAGAAAAATGTGATTGCCTGCCTGTCGTATATACCCCAACCTCCTCCCCACTGCTACTTGAGAAGTGTAATCCCTTGATATCAAAAGATCTCAAACTGGACGGCAGACCAACAGGACCTGAAAGTCTGACACCGTGAGACTAAAGAATCGCAGTGCTCGTTGCTGACCAACAGGACAAAATCCCAGAAGAAATGAAGTTATAATTAAGGCACCCGAAGTGGAAAGGTTATAGTAGTCCGGTGTTCCTTGCTGCCTTTTGTGGAAATGGTGCGAAACTTGGAAAGATTCGTGGTATGACTCTTGTTTTCGAAAACCTGTAAAAAGGCTTCATCTCCTTTAGCTGTGCTAAATACATACGATTAACTTTATTAAAAAGTGAGGAAGCCGCCAATGATTGTTTCGGATCAAAATGAGAGCCGTGGATGCGGCAAGTGTGGTCTGGGGCACACCGACCTGTTTGTCTGTCGTCTGCCAGACAAATAAATTACCTTAAGGGTCGCGAATCCTCCAAGTCCTCACACCTTGCAATCAATGTTCACTACAGTGGTAAAAAAAGGCAAATAAACTACAACATGACAACCGGTTTCTTGACAGCATAATGTTCAGATTCAATATTTATTATTTAACAATGCAAGCGAAGTTTTAAGAATTTAAAACAAAAAGTGATCAAGATATGAAAGATACTATGCTACTGGAATCTACATCGAGGTAAACAGATGACCTTTAATGTGCTTGATGTTGTTACAAACAGTGCCGGTTTAAAACATGCAGGCCGGTTCAACCGTTATAACAATTGAATATGAGTACAACTTATGATGAGAAAACACCATTCTGGCTTAACAGAACTTCAGACACACAAGTGGCAGTAAATGCGAACTTCACACCTGGCTGTCGATCCTGCATTCTGACCATGCGTGAATGCTGGAGTGTGTTAACTCCCGGGAGTCAGAAGTAGAAATATGTAATGCCGGCTCTTCTAGCTGGATTTAAACAAACGCCATTTGGAGGTGACAGGTTCGAATCATGGCACGGTAACGATAGCAAGCCATTTGGAGGTGACAGGTTCGATTCCGGGCAAGGAACTATAGCACGCCATTTGGAGGTGATAAGTTCGAATCATAGCACGGTAACGATAGCTTTAGATTTTTATGTCTAGTGTGTCCTTTTATCTTTCTACTTCTTTCTATGTGCACATCAACACACTGTATGTTTATATATATATATATATATATATATATATATATATATATATATATATATATATATATATATATATATATATATATATATATATATATATATATATATGGTTAGTTGCGTATCCTTTATCCCTGGCTGTTGTGTGGTTTTTCTAGGCAAATTTACGTCCAGTAGTTTGTCATAGCTTTCTGGACGGTCGGCTTTTTTAATACCACTGTCGAGACCAACGCAAGGCGCTTGGCCCGCAACTGGGATCGAACCCGGCTTGGCGGCATTACGAACGTTCGCATCGACTTAGCCACAGCGCCGACACATATGTGTATGTGTGTGAGAGAGAGTGAGCGCGCGCGCGCTGTGTGTGTTGTGTGTGCGGTGGGGGGAGGGCGGATTATACAGTATTCTAACAGTACAGATCACTTTCAGAGACTGTGAACGTCTTGGTAAATACTAAAAAAGTGTGTGACTCCGTCATGGAGACTGGCTGTGTGCACCCACAACTAAGTTTGGATACAGTAAATGGGGAGGCCGCAGTCTCTTCCACGGTGCAACTCTCGTATTCGAGAGCCACGAGAACGGCTGGTGCGGTGGCAAAACAGCTTAAACTATGCAGTTTCACCGAAAGCACACATACAAACACTGTACACGCGAGTCGACCTAGTTATCGAGGTTACACTGAAACGTAAGGACTCCACAGCAGTTGGGAAAAACAAGTTGCAGCAAGGACAACAAAAAGCAGGTCACTAACCGGCATACATTTGCAATGTCTTGAGGCGCAATTCTGTTTTTCCGCAAGTTCAACCATCACAAGCGCGCACGCACAAACACCCGATACTGGTCTCAAGAACCGTCAGATATAAGAACACAGTGGGTGGGTGGGTGAGTGAGTGAGTTTGAACCCCACATGGATCCGACTATGAGCGACTAACACCCGGTGACAAAAGTACTATTATTCGGATGCAAGTCCCAGAAATCTCGTTCAACCGTAAGACTCAGTTTTAAAGGGATAAAAAATAATAGGGAAGAGAAAAAGTTAGTAAGAAAGAACAAACAGTTTATGGTAGCTTTACAAAATCGATCACAATGTCCGACTCTATTTACTATTAATAGCTAAAGTCGGACGTGGGTTAAATTAGGGCTCCAAACGGTCACGAAGTAACCTTAAGTCTAGTCGGGGTGGGGCTGTAACCACCCCCCCCCCTTTCCCCCCACCATTACACACACACACACACACACACACACAAATGGTGCCTCGCCCTCAGTGTTAAACGGATGTGGTGTTGTACCTGGGGCAATCTCCTCCCAATAACAGTAACACACAACACTTGGCGTCCCCGTGTTATTGGCTCAGTGTGCAGACCTGCTGGGTGTGACAAATTCCTGTCCCATGCTCGCCTAATGAGCACAATCTGTCATCCCAACTGATGCCACCTGCACATCTACGGACATATAATGGCGGGTCTGAAGCCTTGTTTAAGCGTGCACTACTAATAAATGTGTTTAAAGTGAAAAATGGCAAAATAAGTAGAATAATATATTAGAAATAATATGGCATGCATACAGAAATACTCGAACAGAGAACGTCTATATGTGGTTACCGAGGCCACTTAGCCCCATGGCAAATTCTCTAGGGGCTGGAGCTCGGCTTCCTAATGTGGGTTCAAATCCGAAAGCAGGGGGATTTTTTTAATGACCCAGCCTCAAACGGGTACCAGGTAAAGTTCTGGGTCACTGATCGATTGGTCTACTAAATATAGGTCTAGCACTATGTGCCCAATATGCCTGAAGGCGTGGGAAATGGCCCGTTTTATTAACGACTGTCCGGCTCGCTAGCGTAGCTGGCTAAACCTGATTTTGCGACGACCGGGTGACGAACTCCTTGTGGTCTGGGTTCATGCTCGGGGGTTGACAGAAAAGCCACATTTCTCCCAGATTTACGGTAACTATCATGGAATCAAGGCCGAAGGGTTGCGATATCTGTAATACCGAGCCAAAGGGTTAACAACTCATGGTTTCTGGATGGTTAAAAAAAATATTAAAGACTGGCCAAAAGTGTAGTACAGTAATCCACCTGGTCCACGTTTATTCAACCCACCCCCCCCCCCCCCCCACCACCACCACCAATACCACCACTACGCAGCCCCCTCCCCTTTCTATATTTGCTTTTTAATCAATCTATTAGCCTGAAAAACAAGACACGAGCAACAGATTGCACAATCTATTGATTTGCATATTTCACCGCGTACTAGAGTCTTCTTTGTTTAAGCTGACCACTCAGACTTTGTTGTGATTGAATCTGTCAGCCTGGATGTGTCCCCGCGTTGCCTAGGTTAGTATACAGTGAAGACACGTGCGTTTTATTGCAAAATGTTCTTCTGCGTTTATCTGAGCAAGTAACTGTTGTACCCGTTTACGGCATGGCTGCGATATTCACCTCTTTTCGAGGTGATACATTCAACTTCTTGAGACATTTGTTGGTCTGGTTAGTCTTTTCGGTTTGTGTGGTGGATCACTGTACAGCCTTAGTGTTGTGTGGTGGATCACTGTACAGCCTTCGTGTTGTGTGGTGGAACACTGTACAGCCTTAGTGTTGTGTGGTGGAACACTGTACAGCCTTAGTGTTGTGTGGAGGAACACTGTACAGCCTTAGTGTTGTGTGGTGGAACACTGTACAGCCTTAGTGTTGTGTGGTGGATCACTGTACAGCCTTCGTGTTGTGTGGTGGAACACTGTACAGCCTTAGTGTTGTGTGGTGGAGCACTGTACAGCCTTAGTGTTGTGTGGTGGATCACTGAACAGCCTTAGTGTTTTGTGGTGGAACACTGTACAGCCTCAATGTTGTGTGGTGGAACACTGTACAGCCTTAGTGTTGTGTGGTGGAACACTGTACAGCCTTAGTGTTGTGTGGTGGAACACTGTACAGCCTTAGTGTTGTGTGGTGGATCACTGTACAGCCTTCGTGTTGTGTGGTGGAACACTGTAGAGCCTTAGTGTTGTGTGGTGGATCACTGTACAGCCTTGGTGTTGTGTGGTGGATCACTGTACAGCCTTAGTGTTTTGTGGTGGAACACTGTACAGCCTTAGTGTTTTGTGGTGGAACACTGTACAGCCTCAATGTTGTGTGGTGGAACACTGTACAGCCTTAGTGTTGTGTGGTGGAACACTGTACAGCCTTAGTGTTGTGTGGTGGAACACTGTACAGCCTTAGTGTTGTGTGGTGGAACACTGTACAGCCTTAGTGTTGTGTGGTCATCTTTGCTTTCTGTGTCCACCACCAGGCCGGTTTATAGCAGCTATGTAATGCTGATCAGTCCTCAAGAAAAGGCAGGGACAAGACATGAGCATTCCCTGTCATCATTAGAAGGCTTCCGTAAATGCAGAGCCACTATACGGCGCTCTAGTGGCACAACATCAAAAAAAAACCCGGCTCTGCATGGCCCGTGCAAAATATTCACGTGACCCTCATCGCCTGCGACTTCTAGGTTGATGCGGCCCATTCCATACGTTGAAAACGTGATTCCACCTTTCTGGGCATGCTCTGCGAATCCGATAATACGACCTCCTGGAACTATTTATCTCCAGAGAAGACGGTGCCAATACTATGAGAAAACATGTGTGCCTGAGATTTGCTCCGCCAATCGCTGCCCCAACCTCTATTCTCATTTTAGGTGTGAAATGTCGTGCGACGACATTTCCTGTCATCCTTCTGGCTCATGTGTTCGCAATGAAGCCCCGTCCACTCTTCCTGCCCCTGGCCACTAACCCATCAGTCTAGATAATCATACCTTCTGGTTCAGAGTTGTCTCTACTAGCTGATGAACCTCTGCGTCTGAACGTCATGCTGCCCTATTTCCTGCATTCCAATATTGCGGTAATTACCATCTTGTCAGCTCTTGTCCGCCCTCTGCTACTTTTACCCATTCCTCTCCTGGTCTAATCTTTTTATAATGTTGCAGACCCTTGATGTCTTTTCAGCATGGGCTGGATCTGACCTGGATCTACCATACAGGATTTGCCCATCTTTAGCCTGTCACTCTTCAGAGTATCTAGTTCCCCGTGAAGATTATGTTCTGTATCTTTGCAACTCTTTAGGCAGCACCCAGCTTGCAGTATACTATGTCCATCAGCAATGGTGGGTATACGCAGGTTATGTCTCAAACATACAACTCGTATGTCCCTAGTGCATCCCCAGAACGGTTCGCACAGGCTTATCGAATATGCGATGCAATTTCTCCAACTCAGTCCATGACACGGTTAGAATCTCCAGACCATAACTAATACCTGATATAAAAAGACACTGACTGGGTGTGTCTAACATCCTCTGCAGTAAATCCGCAGCAGTCATAACATTCAATGCATTAAGGCATCTCTTGAAATGATTTTTTTTTAAATATATAATTTTGGGGAAATCTGCTCAGACAATTCTATTGTCCAATGAACTCTATAATGTTGTCGCTTAGTTTAGATTTATCAAAGCTCCTATGTCTCTATGCCAGTTATTTATTGTATCCACCACCTCATCGAACTCGTCCGATATCCTCTTCCTTTTCCTGCCCTGCATATCATCTGCCAAGTAGGAACATCCTCTAAATTCCTGGTGCCCCAACAGCTGCAATCCTACCGGTGCAGACATTATAGAGAACAGGTAAAATGGTTCAATTCTGAGGTAAACCAGGTGTGATAGACCATGGCTCGGTATGTCAAAAAGCCCCAGACGCATCGCCATCTTGCGTTAATACAGGACTGCTGCAATCCAGTGAACAATCCTCGGATGACTAGCGTACCAAGCAGAATGTGTAGAAAGGTTTCATGTCTGACTCGACTGTAAGTATCCTCAAGATCAAGTGCCGCTGAAACCGTGTCGATTATATTTTGAAACCAGCTGTATACGTCATATGTGAATGCTGCCGCATTAGTCCAGTAACCTTTCTTGGTCAGTAGATAAGTCCGCTTGGAAGAAGCCTGTCTTTTTGAAGGAACATCTGTCAGCCACTATCTTTTCGATAACCTTACTGAATGTTTTTTGCAGGATGATGACACTGTACCCGTTTAGTCTGCAGTGATCCTTGCACTGCTCAGGCACACTGGGATGGGGTAGCTATGTAACCATTCTTGAGGTACTGATGTCGTCTACATGTTGTTTTTGAACCTCTTTGTCGTCTCCTCTTCACTAGTGTATTTCATTACCTAACTGCATCTGATCCTGGGGAGCTATCTTTTTTTAAGCAAGTTTCTGAAATCCTATAGGCATTCTCATACATATCTGTTTTGATCGACTGTATTAGGAGTTCTTTTATCTGGTCCCTACTGTCTCCATCATTCTGGACAGTGTGGTTAGGAGGACCACATAATCTTCTTGGACATTTTTCAGAATGAATGGATGGGTTGCCCATCCCCTAAGTATTATTTGGACATTATTGCCATGGTGAAGTAATCAATTAAACTAGGTCACATCAATGCCCCGGTGTCAAGTACCACAGGCACCCCTCCAAAAACAACAATAAGCATAGGATGGAGAGACCATGCAACAAGTGAAATGACTCATTATGAACCTGATAGGAATGGAGATTACACCGGACAGCGCAACAGAAATAGAAAATGGAACCCAAACAAAGCTCCCGACAGAGAATTTTATTTCCGTGCACAAATTCAGGCTAGAGTCAAGGCAGAGATTATTATTTATTGCATTTTAACAAATAAGAAAACTAGACACTACGGGGGAAAGTCTCGCACTTTGTTGTTTATACAACAGCATTAAGACCTTGAAAAGAAGGTGGTTAAAATATGTATGTGGAGTTTAGTTGTGATAAAGACAGCGAGGGCAAAGTATGCACGGAGCACATCCCGATTCAGCGTACAAGGACAATTACAACGCACCTAGCTGTTTTCGTATACTGAATGTATGCCGTTGCATCTTAGAAGAATGTGGCGTACAATAACTGTCGGAAATCTGTGTCGTGGTTCACGTAATGCACTTTTAAACCTGGCACGTCAAGTGTTTTTAAGCAGCTAGATGGGTACTTGTTGAATCCACTAAATATAAAAAGTTACTGGCACCATCGGAATTGGAACTCTTCGTTTGCTGCTGAAGATGAAGACGGAGCGCCTACGGGGGTGTCCCTAGTGTTGTATTGCCGATTCCTTATTCACCACTCGTTAGGTTAGATGCATAGGATTTTGTGTCTTATCCTCGGCGTTCGCCGGCTGTAAACTCCAGCGGAAAGGTCTGGCTGTCGTCTACATTTAGACTTTGGTCTTGTTAAAGAACTTGATTTTTTGCGTGCACATCCGTTTTACAGATATTTGTATGCAGACCGTTGGTTTATCGCCTCGCCTCTCAGACAGATGCACTGAACAACCTTGAAAATAATAAAAGTCGCGTCTAAAGCAGTTGTAATGCAAACAATATTAGACAGAGAGAACAGAGTTAGACCAGACGTCAGTGTAATCTAAAGCAATGACCAGTGTAACCTAAACCAATGACCAGTGTAACCTAAAGCAATGACCAGTGTAACCTAAACCAATGACCAGTGTAACCTACACAAATTTTCAGGTGGTATTCAAGATTCAACAGTGGTGCAGAAATAATTACTAATGCTCCTAGAAGTGGACGCCAGATTTATTATTTCGTAATGATGAACTCATTGCAAAAGTCACAGAGATCGGATACAAGATGATCATTGTTTTACTGTGAGGATGATGGCAGATGAATCTGGTGTTAGTAGAGAGACCATTCATAACATTTTATCGCAAGATTTTGGCAAGAAGTAAGTTGATTGCCGGTTTGTACCCCATTAGTTGTCTGATGACCAAAAACATCAGCGGGTTAAGTACCCAAGAGACATCCTCAAAACAAAAATTTCCGGTCCAAAAACAAGTGTGTGTTCTCAGCCTCCCACTCTATTCTCCAGAATTGTCTCCCTTTATTATTTTCTATTCTAAAAATTTAAGTTACGATGGAAAGAACGCTTCTTTAACGATACTGATGACATCCAAAGGGCAGTAACATCGACTGTAAAGGCCATAACAACATAGCACTATAGAGGTCGTTTCAGTGTTTGTTAGATCGTGCCACTTGCTGTATTCAATGCATAAGGGGCTTAATTTGAATAAAATACAGGTTATATCTTCAACTGTTGATTATTTTAATGTGTATGGAATTAGTCTTATTACTTAATTGTCGGACCTTGTATACTAGAAGTCGATGGCGTAAAAAGACTACTTTATCCTGTTAACTAAACATAAAAAGCGCCGGACAAAGCACACACAAAACATGGCTATCGCGGACTTGCCAGATGACCGGGGCTAGGAGACACATACAAAATCCGTGTAGCGTTGAAAGACAACTAGCGCTGGCCTGATGTTTACCCACATAGGCCTGCTTGTAGACCAAAGTTCAGCCTATTCCTGTTTATTATCTGCTGGCGACCTCGCTGTTGGAGAATGTGATCTTAAGGCAAAGTGACCTTTCATTTATCGCGCTCCCAAGGCTGTCAACAGTCTGCCCTACAACACGGAGCCGCGGCGGGGCAGTGGCTAGCTAGCGCGCTTGAATGGTGACTAGGTGGCCTCGTGTGTGTTCAAATCTCCAGAGAAAAAAAGCCATTGATATCCACTTTTTATTGATATGGGCTTCTTGTCAAAGTGTCTAAACATAGGTGAAAGGGAATTTTATGGAAAGTAAAGGCGGTAGGTCATTCAATGCAAACCGGCATACCACAGTATGCGGCTAGTACCAGATATGCAACTTGCACGCCAGAAAATGGATCTTTCAGCAAAGCATCAGAACAATGGTAGTTACTGCAACGACCGTTCTTTTTTTTTTTAAGCAACGAATGTTTTTTTTTAAATCAGAGCACTAGTAGGCTGGGAGCTCCTTCGCCCCCCCCCCTTTTTTTTCACAAAAAAATTTGTGTTCCGCTGTATCCTATCTCTGACGCGTTTCACCGTATCCTATCTCTGCTCTGTTTCAGTGTATCCTATCTATGACGCGTTTCACCGTATCCTATCTCTGCTGTGTTTCACTGTATCCTATCTCTGATGTGTTTCACTGTATCCTATCTCTGATGTGTTTCACTGTATCCTATCTCTGCTCTGTTTCACTGTATCCTATCTCTGCTCTGTTTCACTGTGTCCTATCTCTGCTCTGTTTCACTGTATCCTATCTCTGATGTGTTTCATTGTATCCTATCTCTGTTGTGTTTCACTGTATCCTATCTCTGCTGTGTTTCACTGTATCCTATCTCTGATTTGTTTCACTGTATCCTATCTCTGCGGCGTTTCACTGTATCCTATCTCTGCGTCGTTTCACTGTGTCCTATCTCTGCGGTGTTTCACTGTATCCTATCTATGCTCTGTTTCACTGTGTCCTATCTCTGCGGCGTTTCACTGTGTCATATCTCTGCTGTGTTTCACTGTATCCTATCTCTGCTCTGTTTCACTGTATCCTATCTCTGACGCGTTTCACCGTATCCTATCTCTGCTGCGTTTCACTGTATCCTACCCATCTCTGCTGTGTTTCACTGTATCCTACCCATCCCTGCTGTGTTTCACTGTATCCTTTCTCTGCTGTGTTTCACTGTATCCTATCTCTGCTGTGTTTCACTGTATCCTATCTCTGATGTGTTTCACTGTATCCTATCTCTGCTGTGTTTCACTGTATCCTATCTCTGCTGTGTTTCACTGTATCCTGTCTCTGCTGTGTTTCACTGTATCCTATCTCTGCGGTGTTTCACTGTGTCCTACCCATCTCTGCGGTGTTTCACTGTATCCTATCTCTGCTGTGTTTCACTGTATCCTATCTCTGCTGTGTTTCACTGTATCCTGTCTCTGCTGTGTTTCACTGTATCCTATCTCTGCGGTGTTTCACTGTGTCCTACCCATCTCTGCGGTGTTTCACTGTATCCTATCTCTGCGGCGTTTCACTGTGTCCTATCTCTGCGGTGTTTCACTGTGTTCTATCTCTGCGGTGTTTCACTGTATCCTGTCTCTGCTGTGTTTCACTGTGTCCTATCTCTGCGGTGTTTCACTGTGTCCTATCTCTGCGGCGTTTCACTGTGTCCTACGCATCTCTGCGGTGTTTCACTGTGTCCTACCCATCTCTGATGTGTTTCACTGTATCCTATCTCTGCTGTGTTTCACTGTATCCTATCTCTGCTGTGTTTCACTGTATCCTATCTCTGATGTGTTTCACCGTATCCTATCTCTGCTGTGTTTCACCGTATCCTATCTCTGCTGTGTTTCACTGTATCCTATCTCTGCGGTGTTTCACTGTGTCCTGTCTCTGCTGTGTTTCACTGTATCCTATCTCTGCGGTGTTTCACTGTGTCCTGTCTCTGCTGTGTTTCACTGTATCCTGCCTCTGACGCGTTTCACCGTATCCTATCTCTGCTGTGTTTCACTGTATCCTATCTCTGCGGTGTTTCACTGTATCCTATCTCTGCTGTGTTCACTGTATCCTATCTCTGATGTGTTTCACTGTATCCTATCTCTGCTGTGTTTCACTGTATCCTGTCTCTGACGCGTTTCACCGTATCCTATCTCTGCTGTGTTTCACTGTGTCCTATCTCTGCTCTGTTTCACTGTGTCCTATCTCTGCGGTGTTTCACTGTATCCTATCTCTGCTGTGTTTCACTGTATCCTATCTCTGCTGTGTTTCACTGTATCCTATCTCTGCGGTGTTTCACTGTATCCTATCTCTGCGGCGTTTCACTGTGTCCTATCTCTGCGGTGTTTCACTGTATCCTATCTCTGCGGCGTTTCACTGTATCCTATCTCTGCGGCGTTTCACTGTGTCCTACGCATCTCTGCTGTGTTTCACTATGTCCTACCCATCTCTGATGTGTTTCACTGTATCCTATCTCTGCTGTGTTTCACTGTATCCTATCTCTGCTGTGTTTCACTGTATCCTATCTCTGCTGTGTTTCACTGTATCCTATCTCTGCTGTGTTTCACTGTATCCTATCTCTGCGGTATTTCACTGTGTCCTACCCATCTCTGCGGTGTTTCACTATATCCTATCTCTGTTGTGTTTCACTGTGTCGTGCCCGTTGTTTCAATTGTGTATTTCTGGATATGCTTCCAGTTATCAATCTAAGCCGCCCCCTGTAACACTGATCTTGTTTATGCTGTAGTTCCTGTTTGGTGTGCATTGCGTGCCTTTTTCTTCTGCTGTGTATGTTTCGCTGTGTGTATGTTTTGTTCTGTTGTATGTGTTATGTTCCTGTGTGTACTAATATTTAGGCAATGTCCTAGAGCCTACCTTGGTAAGCATTTCTTTCAGCTGTAACCTGCTTTTATTCTGAAGTTCAGTGTTAACAGCGCCATCATTCAGATGTTTTGTTCTACAAATAGGCTGTCAAGTGCTGAATACAACAGGTGCTGGGTGGGTGGGCACTGACACCCGCCCTGATCAGGAACAGTTGCCGATCACAACTAAATCCGTCACAACAGTCTTCCACATAACAGTCTTCCACACAAAAGTCTTCCACACAACGGTCTTCCACACAACGGTCTTCCACATAATTGTCTTCCACACAACAGTCTTCCACACAACAGTCTTCCATACAACAGTCTTCCATACAACAGTCTTCCACACAACGGTCTTCCACAAATCAGTCTCCCACACATCAGTCTTCCAGACATCAGTCTTCCACACATCAGTCTTCCACAAAACAGTATTCCACACATCAGTCTTCCACAAAACGGTCTTCCAGACGTCAGTCCTCTCCAACGTTTTTACACCCGCGGACAGCCAACAGATGGGCAATTATTTCGTAGACCACCACCTGACCGCTAAACAAAGTGAAAATGGCAGTGTAGCTTATAAATCCGATCAGGGCCGTGCTGTGCTTTTATAATATAGATTCGACTGCATCGGGCGGCACCGTAGTAGAAGTATGGGAGGTGGGAAGGGGTGGCATAAGCAGCTAATTGAAAATACGATATGAACTTTTGATATGAAGATCGCCGAGATCTCCGTAAAAAAGCTGAAGCAGATCACTTCATCACAGAGACCCTCATGTTGAACAAGAATATTGAGGAATAAAATAATTGGTTTAATATCAACCCGACCTTGTGTTGCCATTAAGAAAACTTGAAACAAAGACAATAAGGTACACATGTATTATTATAAAATCAGTCGGAATTATGGGCGGAGGATGTTTGGCCATTAAACTATGGTCTCCCTAAAAACAATTGTATACCTGCATTTGTTTACCACCGTGTCATTAGAACGTCCGTTGAACTTCAACACCGGATGTACAGTGGGTAGTTGAACCATATATGACAATGGCGTCGGTCGAATCTAGTGTAAAGTGTACTAGAGATGCCTCTGATCAAGCCAGCTAGCTAGTCAGACCAACACTTTATACCGAGTCCGTGTTCATGACAAGTCGCAGCATTTCTTCCTCTTCTACGTTCACCCTCAAAAGCACAGTTGGTGGGCTGTACTTCGGTTTACAGCTAAGCTGCGATATCTACGCCTTTCAGCACAACCCATCTTATTTCAGCAAATACCGACCAAGTTGCCTTTTACATGATTGTTAGGTGACAGTTGGTCTAATATTTTTATTTCTCCCAATCCCCTAAAATCGAGCCCCGGAACACGAACGGGGGAAATAGCTGTATCTTATACACTGAACCTCAACTTTCTCCCTGCGTGTCGCCCAAAGAATATCGACTACTTCATCCTGCCGTCTATGTACGCCCTGACATTTTCTAGAACGTCGTCATTGCTCCTGGAGTTTTTCTTGACTGTTTTCACATTGTACCGTAGTATTGGTAATCTTAGTGCATTTCTTAGAGATGGCTAGTCATTCCCAGAGGCGGTGGACACTGTACTCCTTTTTCACTGTTACCGCTTCTGGTGTCGAGGGAGACATAAGGTGTTGCTACTTACTCTTCTGGCTGCCTCGACCATGAACGTATCGTGCTGTTGTAGTGTTTCATCGATGTTATCCTTCTATCTGGTTCTGGTCTGCTCTGTGCACTACTTCCCTCCCCTCTGTTGGCAATGTATGGTATGACGTCATAAGGCATTCCTTTAGAGTGTGCAAATCAGTTTATTTGCTGTCTTTGTAGGTAAGAGGTCACAGTGTTGGTCTCACAGCGTGGAACCTTTTGCTACGAGGTGACTTTGCGTGTTTTTTCCCCATAAAGAATTTGAATATTAAAATACTTCTATGACAGAAATTAAGAGAAACCGACATAAATAGTATGAAAGTATAAATTATACACAAATGTACCAAAGACGGGGGGATATCCTTTGAGCATATGATAGAGTGACATTGAAGAACCAAAGCTGTAGACGAATCAGAGAGGGACTGTGCTTGACGACACGCCTCCACCACCTGGCAAAATCCATACTATGAGGCGGTCCAATTATTTTCATTTACTAATTGACACACATACTCTGTGATTCACTTTGGTAAATCAGGACTGGATCTATGTAACTCCTGAGAACTCCCCCTTTCTCTCTCTCTCTCTCTCTCTCTCTCTCTCTCTCTCTCTCTCTCTCTCTCTCTCTCTCTCTCTCTCTCTCTCTGTGAGTGTATATGTATTTATACAAAGTCCGACAATTAAGTAATTTAGACATTGTTTTATGGCCAAGACAAAAAAGCCATCTATGAAGAAAAGCGTGGAATCTAAAGAGGCAACCTTCATTTTTCACCTGGCAACTTTCATCGCCGCCTGTTAAGCAAACAACAAACTAGCCATCATTTTGCTGACATAGTCAGAGGTGCATTGTTAATCAACATACAGCAAAAACCGAACATTCAATTGTGTTTGGGGACAATTGTTTATCTCAAGCGCAAATTTCTAGGCTGTATTCACGATTCAAGAGTGGTGTGGAAATGATTACTAATGCAACTAGACCTGGACACCCAATTTATGTTGCAATGAGGAACTCATTGCAAAAGTCAGAGAATGGATACAAGAAGATCGTTGTTTGGCTGTGAGGATGGTGACAGATGAATTTGGTATTGATACCTATGCTCCATTGGGGGATAGAAAGGCAGAAGAAGAAGAAGAAGAAGAAGAAGAAGAAGAAGAAGAAGAGAGACCATTCATAAAATTCTAGTGAAACATTTGGACAAGAAAAAAAAACTTGCTTGCCGGTTTGTACCACATTCGTTGTCTGATGACCAAAAACATCGGCGTGTTGAGCACGCAAAGGACATCAAAATGTGTCACAGAAATAAACATTTCTTAAATCTCACTGTTGCAGAGGAAAAAACATGGATTTTCCGCTATGTTCCCACAACCAAACGCCAAAGTGTTCAGTGGAAGTCATCACCAAAACACACAAAACAAAACCGTCTTCAAAAGTCTAAAGTGAAGACAATGTTTGTGTGTTTCTACGACAGCAAAGGATTTATTCCAGAGGGACAGACTGTCATAGCCACAGTTTATTTAAGTATTTTGAAACGTCTATCGACAAAGATTTTCCGAGTACAACTCGAGTTTTCAACACCTGGCAGTTTTTTTTCCTTTCGTCATGACAATGCACCGGCTCACAGGGCGGTAGTTGTACAGGAATATTTGGCCCAAAAATAGGTGTGTGTTTTCAACCATCCACCCTATTCCCCAGATTTCTTTCTCTCTCTCTCTCTCTCTCTCTCTATCTCTCTCTCTCTGATTATTTTCTAGTCCCAAAATTAAAGTCACCGTTGAAAGGACGCTTTTCTTTGGTGATACTGATGACATCCAAAGGGCCGTAACATCAACTTTAAGGGCCATAACAACAGAAGAACTAAAGAGGTCGTTCCAGTGTTTGTTAGATCGTGCCACTCGCTGTTTCAATGATCAAGGGGCTTACTTTGAATAAAATATATCTCCAAGTGTTAATTATTTTAATTTTTATGAAATCAGTCTCATTACTTAACTGTCGGACATTACGTGTATGTGCGTGCTTATATATATATATATATATATATATATATATATATATATATATATATATATATATATATATATATATATATATATATATATATATCTATATATATCCCCACTAACTGATAAAATGTACTACACAGAATATTAAACCTGGAAAATGCTTTTACTTTTAAAAAAGTAAAAGTAAAAGTCTTTTTTTAAATTAATATCATGAATGGGTCAAGTAGAAAGCGATTGATGTCACTTGTTGGACAGGATTTCCAACAACAACAACAAAAAGTGATTATCACAGTATGTGTACATAGTTTTATTTTAATACACGCAAGCAAACGTTTCCACCAAGCTTTTTTTTCCTCTTCTTAATTCAACTGCCAACTTTATTTAACAAAAATGTTAATCAATTTTGTGCATACAGATGACAGAAAATACTTTTTAAAAAAGGAAAATGCTTTTACTTGAGTTATTCTACATTGACAATCCTGAAAAAAAAAAGCCAGCTCAATGAAAATCTACCATACAAATAGAGGTAAGTCAAGGGTTGGGATTTAGATTTCGTTGGCAGAAAAAGATCGACACGACTAACAAGTGTCCCCGAATGTACACTATTAAACAAACTTACAGTACTGACAGACACACTCTTGTGCGGGTCACACAAATGATCCACACTTTACAGAGGAGCCCAACTTTACATGAGGACGTGTCGAATAAGTCAAATACTTATCAGGTTATGCAGCTACGGGTTAAATGAAATGCGCGTAACTGTGAAACGTTTGAGAAAGTCATTTTTTTGCATGATCGTATCCCTAACTGGCAAATCAAAGCTTGCAACCCGACATGTGTACTGGGCAATTTTTGCAAGAGAATTATCAAATGGTGCAACCATTAAGGTGACTCGTTGAATATGAACCCATACCATACGTTTCTTCCTTTCTCTCATGTCTTTCTTTGATCCATTATTATCCACAGTGTGCTTCCTCTGTGATCTTCATCAATAAGCCATAAAACACAGTATATGGCGAATGGAGGATGGTCGTCAACCAATTCACTCCCCCCTAGCCATTTGAAGACCCTGCCATGACTGCATTTCCACATGATAAAGTAGCCAGTACCAGGCCAGCTCTCCTTGGCTGCTTCCTACGACATGTTTGATAGGTTTGTATTACTACACTTTTCTTTGCAATACCAGCAGTCGGCCTGCGGCACGTTCAGCCTACGCCCAGCTCGGAGGTTTGAACTCTGACAAGAGCTTGCATCTACTCCAGAGACCTCGCACAGACGTTTTTCCCGAACCGCTAATATTGACAGTCCAAAAGTAGGGATGTATTGCAGAACTAACTCTTTAAGCTGAGATATCAATGAGATAAGATTGCTACAGGTATCAGTCAGCGACAATTTCGAGGTGTCCAAATCTTTTCGGTTAATAATACAGCGGCTACATCATACAGCGCTGCTGCACGAATAAGATGATACACGCGACAATTTAGCGCTAGAAATATAGGTCGTGTCAGTAATAAAAACCTACAAGAGAAATATAATGGATGTTCTTGCCACGTGTAAACTCTCAGAAACAATGATCCAGTCATGCGTACGTGATTCTGTAAACCATCAAGTAGCAATAGATGCAGTATTCGCACAAAATCATAATTGTATCGTTAGTTGGGATATGATCACTGCACTTCGGACATGTCCGTGAATGCTCAGATCCTTCCCTCCACAGGGAAGCATGTACAGCAGGAGTACACCAATCATCAGTAGAAGATCCCTCGTAGACAACTGTTTCGGTCCATTATCTCCTAGCTAGACAATTTCAGAGGTTGGCCCGACCTGGGTCATGACACCAGGTCTGGATCTTCTCCTGTTGAACTTTACCGGATGTTCCCTGACGGACAAGACGAAATGGTGACTATGCAACGGGTACTGTGAGATACGAAGTTTACACACACAGTCGAGTCTAGATAAGTAAAAGTCGCAGGGACCAAAGAAAATACTTTCACGTATCAGGACGTCTACTTATCCAGACAGCACAGACAACAGGGAACATACACTAAAACCGAGCAGGATCATTGAGTAAAGCAATTATACCAGTTAGGAATCACCTTAATTTAGCAAATAAATAGCAATAGATTTTCAGAGATGTGAAAACATTTAATTATTTTAGAAGTTTTAATATTAAAACCAGATTTAAATCCAGACATTAATTAAAGAAAAATTATGTGATTTTGCTTCGCTTTTTGGACTGAAAAATGTATTTCTATGACACGTGTAAATGCAGCAAATTGTGAGATTACATCATCTGAGCACCCAGTCTGATCATGTAAATGTTAATTTTATTCATTTGTGCCAAAACATCTGACTGTGATACAGGTAAAGAATTATATTTAGCCAAAGCAGGTGCACATCTTCTCTCCATGAATTAGATTGTTTCTCTCCACACACTCTTGTCTGATATGCAATGGCAGTGCTTTTTTGCGACTGAACTAGCCAGCACTATACTTCCAAGACGCGCAAACCCCTCTGCTTTTGCCCTAATTAATGGCTTATTCATGGGTCTATTTGCCGATCTAAGCACGGTGAACCATTTTTAAAGGGTCGCATCAACAAAATCGCATGTCGCTGTTCTTGCTCGCTGTCCGTCACTATTTATTTTACAATCTAAAAACAATGTTCTGTAGCGTTCCTTATGCTTTAAAATGCCAGAAAGCGTCGAACTTGGAATACCATATTTCCTAGCTACATCCACTTTCTTCTTCCCACTATGTTTAATCTCTTCCAACAGTTCAAACTTTCTTTTTAAAGTTAAAGTAGTCAACTTTCGACCGCCAGCCACCATTGTAAAACTATGTAGCAAGATATCGTAGCTGTGAGATTTTCCGGGCTAACTAACGAACTTGTTTGATGAAATACATTTTTCTTTTGTAGTGACATTGAACAGTTCGACAGGGATGTGTATAAAGTTGGAATTAATTTTTTTAGATCTGACATCTGACTTAGCCACTGATAACCGAATTCGACTTATCAGGATTTTAAATACTAAGATAAAGAAGGAAAATTGCCGGGACCAATCTGATCATGTCAAGAGTTTGACTTATGTGGACTCGACTGTATATTGTCGCTGCGGTAGCCAATTAGACCAGCCGGCTACCTTGACGACCAAGTGACCAGCTTACGGTTGGTTCGTCGAACACATGTTAGACTTTGGAAACTGGCAGAGGGACACAGGCAGACGTCAACTGGACACTTTGGCTTTTAAGGAATAAGAAGCTCCGTCCTCCAGGGATTCGGACCAGTCTACCGAGGTCCATCTACCACGACGTTCCGTTGCGTCCAGAGTCAGCTCGGATCTCTTTCAGCAGCTTCACCCAGTTGTTTTAGTGACCGATTACGCACGTTTCTGTGCAAGCCCGGCTGCTTTAACACATTGTATATGTAAGTGGAGATAAGACCTCTTGCGACTACCTTGACGGTGACGATTTCAACTGTGTACGTTTCGTCTCTCCTCAGACCGGTGTCGAGTTCACAGTACTTCTTGAGATTGTACATGAGATTATCCTCCATCCGCGACCCGTACGACAATGTCAGCTTGATCAGAATAAGCTGGCGTTTTTCTGCAAAGTGGAGAACTATGTCAGGTCTCAGGCCGGTCTTTCTGATTGACTCTGGGTACCTTTCGAAACCAGGCAGGTCGACAGCCAGTAACCAGTTCCTCGCACAGTCAAGTATTGATTTTACCTTTATAAATCTGCCCAGCCTTGAGGAAGTATGGGAGTGACGGTATGACTGGCCATCGCGTTGGCTCCCATCCTGGCTTGGTCCACAATTTCCGCTAACTCTTTCAGGACTTTGTTGTGGCGCCAAATATAACGTTCCTAGCCTAGACCTTTTCTGCACGCGGACAATACGTGCTGGAACGTCTGTTAAGCTCTGCAAAGTGAGCATGCCGAGTCGGTAGCTGCATGCCATTTCACCATGTTGACGCCAGACATTACATATCGTACACAGATCTTACGACAAAGCTCAGCTGCAGCGGGACCATTTCCCAGATCCACCCCATGTGAGTACTCGTGGCAATATAAACCCCAGCATCCTGTGACTTAGAGTATTTCTGATTATTAATAATAATCCTTACGTCCTATTTAGGACGAATTTTTTTTTTTTTTTTAAAGCCCCACCCTGGCTTTTGCCAGGGGCCGCAATATAGGCAGGCCATAAATATGGCCAATTGTCTGAACGCGGTTTCTGGGACCTCTCCATGGTGATCCTCATCCACATGGTGGCACTTTGTGTCATCGGGTGTTTATCGCTTGTGTGATGTCCTAGTGGGGTAGAAAGTCAGTCAGTCAGTCGACTTATAGTGCCGGCTCTTTTTTGACTGATAAGTTTGTGTGTGTGTGTGTGTGCGCGCGCGCGTGTGTGCCCGGTGTGTCTTTCGCTTTTGGCTATGCCGATCTTAACTTCCGAGTCTGTCATTCAGGTGAGCGATGTGGAATCGCTGTCTCGAAAGTCCTCCACCCTTCCCACTTCTCTAAGACCATTAATACTATCAGCATCATATAATTAAGGTGTAATACACAATACATACAATGCTACCTGTATTGTTAGCGATTACTCATATTCTTCGGATATATTCTTCAACGTACAAGTGCTATTCTTCTTCTTCGCGTTCCACGGATTTAAACTTCCGCGGAAAGTTCGGGTAATTCGAGCTTAAGTTTTATGTGCACATCAGTTTTACAGATCTGGCTTTTTTGAATGCAGGGTGCTGGTTCCTCGACTCTAAGGCAGATGTACAGCGACTTTGAAGGGAACATCTACTAATTAGTATACGTTTACGACGTGCTTGTTATGGATAGTAGGTTTACCACCCCCCCCCCACCCCTTTTTTTTATTTTTATTTTATATTTATAACCCAGGAAACACTAAAGTTCGTTCCTGTGATGTTCCGACAATGGTATGAAAGTCGAACGGCGAAGAAGAAAAAAACCTGCAGCACACCACCAAGTATCCACAGCAGCTGTCGTAGGTGTACTGCAGATACGATAACTCAACAGCGGTAGGTGGACTGCAGATACGATCACTCAACAGAGGTAGGTGCACTGCAGATACGATAACTCAACAGCGGTAAGTGCACTGCAGATACGATAACTCAACAGCGGTAGGTGCACTGCAGATACGATAACTCAACAGCGGTAGGTGCACTGCAGATACGATAACTCAACAGCGGTAGGTGCACTGCAGATACGATAACTCAACAGCGGTAGGTGCACTGCAGATACGATAACTCAACTGGTTCCCGTCAACCGGTCGGCGATTACAAATGCTCTATGTTCCCAAGCGGCCAGAGTAAAAATACTGAACACTAATGTAAAGGAAATGCAACTAACATGTACACTCAAGACCCAACCTAGGAAAACACATGTCTCGGATTTATTACCAAGCATCGCAGTTTCACTTCAACCCCCCCCCCCCCCCCACACACACACACAAATAGGGAACACCCACCCCTGGTAGACCACTCACAAGTGGGAACGACATCCCGAGAGATCCCCCTCACAAGTGGGAAACAGTAATTACGGCAGACCTTCCACACTCCACACATTCCTGCCGCCACAAACGAGACAACTGGGAGCTTGTGTTTACAATCCAAACATTCACTGAATTTAGTAGAACTGTGCTGGTTCAATTGGCGGCTGCCCTGTGCCTCCCCCTCTCGCCCTGTGTTTTGTCAGCAGACGTCACAAAACATTGGGGGGGGGGGGGGGGGTAAGCTGCCCTTTATCGCGTCTCTTCCAACCATAAGTTTTATGAGAAGTAAGACTTCTTCATAGAAGGTAGTTTTTAAAAGGAGTAGAAAATTATAGGGAAGAGAAATAGTTGGTAAGAAACAACAAATAGTTTATGATTAAAAGGTATAAACTTGTTCATAAAAGAAATGATGACATTCCAGAACTTTTCAATGTGAAAATACAGTGATTTGCAAATATTTTCGACTTGGCACCATTCGTCATGCTGAGGCGGCGCATTGTGGCAACATTTGTCGGACACGTTGTCAACACAGACAGAACTACCGTGTCAATGGCCTGACAATTACATTATCCGACACAGGGGCCAAGTCGACAAGTCTGGCTTCGGAATGGAAGGTTTATACAAAATAGGCATGAAAATCTCTCGGACATGCAAAGATATATAACAGATGAGTTTTAAATTTTAAAAAACAAAATGCCGTAATATACTGTAAGCTTTTTTTTTCCATAAAACAACCAACACACTAAACAATATTGTTTTTTAATTATCATATGGTATATCAGACATAAAATATATACACTGACGTGTTTTATGGAATTTGGTAAAACATTCATTAACTAACAGCTGTTTCGTCCATCTCTTATTTTTTCCTCCAATTTTCCCAGGCATATCTTCAACCTGTGTTCCCCTTCTTTGTCACGCCTTTGCGTGATCATTATGGCGTTTGACGTTACAGAACAGTTTATTTATCTCTGTTTACTTACATAAACTTCATGTTTTTTTAAACAAATGTACTTGCTTTAGGGACCATGAAAATACTATGTATATATTCTTTTGTATATCCGAATCTTTAGGGATTTAGATATCCTCCACAGTACTTGTTTTTATTGGTGCCAGAGAAGAGAAATGTATTGTTTCTACTGTTTACACTTTCCCACCCGTTTTAACATTTTATTGCGGTTTTTTTGTTTTGTATAAGCCAGCCGTGTGTAAGTAACATAAATTGTTGCCCCCCCCCCCCCCCCCCCCACTTCTCTGCAAACTGATGAAAGTCGTGTAAGCCGAATTGTGAATTGTTGGTTTATGCGCGATACATGTGCCAACAGAAATATGTCAGAACTAACGTTGCATTCATTATTCCTGAGAACGCACAGTAATAAACAATGGATGGATAGACCACGACCGGCTCCAGGTGACGGGCCGTGCTGCCGACGTCACCGCGTTGGGCTAACGATGCGTTAAGGCAGCAGTTCTCAAACTGGGTGCCGAGGCACCCCGGGGTGCCGGGAGCGTATGCTAGGAGTGCCGCGGCAATAATCAAGAAAAGTCGGCTACAAATTGTGAAATTCTTAAAGAAGGCATGAAGATACTTAAAAGTTA
The DNA here is from genome assembly GCA_905116865.2 of Candidula unifasciata. NCBI lineage: Eukaryota > Metazoa > Mollusca > Gastropoda > Stylommatophora > Geomitridae > Candidula > Candidula unifasciata. Next base: position 179,109 of record CAJHNH020004780.1, read on the forward strand.
AAATGTAAGTTGTCGTCCCTCGCCGCTGTCGAAAAGAGTTTATTTCTTGTTTGAGAACCGCTGCGTGATGGCATCTTTAGCCCGACCTGGTGACGTCAGCAGCGTGGCCTGTCAGCTAGAGCCGGTCGTGGATAGACAAAAGGGCGGGCGGCCTGACAGATCGTCCAGTCTTCAGATGCGTATTAACATAATCGGGACAGGGTGTGCGCGCGTGTGCGTGGAAGGACAATTGCAATCAACAGTCTGAAAATTTTCAGACAATCGAAGGAGGGCACCAAATTAAATCGGGAGAAACTGAAGAAGGATTGGTTGGTTGTTCTGGAATTCATCTGTGCCTGGGTGGAGACCTCAATCCCAGCGTGCATTGAAATGACAGGAAACTGACGAAGTGACAGGAGGCTGATGAGGTGACAGGAAGCTGAAGAAGTGACAGGAGGCTGACGAAGTGACAGGAGGCTGACGAAGTGACAGGAGGCTGATGAGGTGACAGGAAGCTGACGAAGTGACAGGAGGCTGATGAGGTGACAGGAGGCTGATGAGGTGACAGGAGGCTAATGAGGTGACAGGAAGCTGACGAAGTGACAGTGTGGCTATAACCTTACAAACTAGTCTAGTCAGTTTCGACAGAAAGGCAGCTTTCAGCTCACTGTATAAACATACGGTCAAATGTAACGAAAATATCTTTACTGCTTATATTTAGCGATGTAAACGGAAGTGAAGAGGGGAGACAACAAGAAAGTTGAAAGGGAAGAGACAATAGCCAGCGGATTATGGGTAACACACGACGTGATGTTGTTCACATCGCCCATCGACTGGTTTAAAAAAAAATTAGGTCTAGCCCTATATGTCCAAATAAGCAGAGAGACGTGGAAAAGGGTCCTTTACTTTATGATAAGCACAATCGGCCCGAATAGTACAGGCAGGGATTTTAATTTTTGCCCCCAAAGTATTTCAATCACCGTACAGAGGACTGGAACCTAGCTCGCCCGAACGAAATTTCAATTTCTAAATAATATGGATCCACGGTAATGTAAAGACTAGCCCGCTTACAGATCAACCTTGCATCTCGGACACACAATCCATCAAGTATCTACTATACCTATTCGTCTTTTTTTTTTAAACATGGCAACTAGCAAAACAGACCCCAATATATGACAATATATACTCCAAGGCGAAACAGAACCCCATCTACTTGTACTCTTTGAAGGCCAACTACTGGATTTAAACGCCACTTGGTACTTTTTATCCTTTTCACCATATTTTTTCGGTGGCGAAATTTGGTAGGGAATTCCTAGGTAATTTCTGGAATTTCCGATAGTATGGGGAGATTAGTATTGGGTGCCTGAGATAGGAATGAAGGGCTGAAAAGTACCGGCCCTTTTGTGGGTTCCGTGACTATGGGGGGGGGGGGGGGTACTTATCTGCCCTCTAACAAGCATATGGTAAAGGGTTACTAATTAAGCGTTAAATTGAATACGTTGGGTCAAAAGGTACAAATATTCCAGCCTAGTTGTAAACCATAGCACAGTGTTGACCGCCTTTTCAAGTCGGAAGGAGAAGAATGCAAGCTCTCCATGCTACATAGCCACTTCGCAAATCTTTAATGCAGACTCGTTTTACTTGTATTTGTGAAATCGAACTAAACTCCTATGTTTTACAGTTACAGCACCCCAACCCACATTGTTTGTGCATGTCCTAAGAAGCAGAAAACAAAAAAGCTCACGGGGGAAGAGACGCAAGGCATACCTTATGACAGTGTGGACTCGTTGGACAGTGTGGACTCGTGACTCAGATGCTGAGAACAGTATGTGCGACAAGAATGTAGACAGACGTGACGATCATCGCAAAACATACAATGAACAGACACCCCCCCCCCCCCAATTGTGTCACTAAATCACATGTTCAACTTACAAACCCAAGTGCTGGATTCATCCATTCTTCACTAGTTAAAGATCGCATCCGGCTAAGGGACAACCAATTCTGCGTTCGCTACACCTACAAGACTTGGCGCACAGAAAATGACAGTTCACGCACACAACTAGTAACTCTTGGCCCAATGGTTGAAGCCGGTTACAATATCCACGACGCTTAGTACAAGTCTCTTAGGATTCTCCAAAGTACAGTGTACGGAAACTCCGGTTATCTCTAACATTAGACGACGTTACATTACTGCTCAGTAAAGAGAACGTATGTTACTGAGCGCCAACACCAGGCTAGTTTTAGTTCCCACTCAGCTGTAGCCTGCAGAGATAGATGATGGCTACTTGCTATTTTCAGTAATTATCCGCAGATACTGGTAACGATCAAAAACACGTTTTTTGTGATCAAAAACACGTTTTTTTTTTAATCAAAAACACGTTTTTTTTTTTTTGTGATCAAAAACACGTTTATGTGGGTTAATCGTTGGTGGACCGATACTAAGTCTAGACTTCACGTAACACGGGGTCATTCTAGTCACAAGATGCTGCCCATTAACCACGATGTTGCTCAAACTGAGTGACCTAATTACTTGTCTGGCCGACATGCCAGATTATGATGACCAATTTTTTTTACCCCCCCCCCCCCTCCTTTATTCACACCGCAATGTGAGCTCAGGACTGAGCGGTCCACTCACACTGCCGGTGTGAATCAATTAAGGTTGTAGCTTTTTTTTTTTTTTTAAATGTTTGGTTACCAGGTGTTTGCTGTCCAGTAAAACCACATCTCTGATGCAGTAATATTTAAGTTTCTCTAACTGCCCAAGATTTACAGCCACATATTAAAAGCTGTTTTACAAAAGATGCTAGAATTGGTTCCCAACATCTCTTCCCAGTGAAGTGGAAAGTGAAAATCAGCCACATGCCAAACGACCTGCGCGTCATCAGAGTCAATCCCGGTCACAAACGGTGCAAATCTGGGAACATGAGACAGCCAGGCCTTGGATTAACGACCCACATACTCATGGGGTGGTACGGATTATACGTGTCTGAATTCTCGCCACGGTTGCGACTGACCTAGTAAGCCGGTGGTAAATTAAACACTGCTCGACATTAAACAAAGCTATACGGAATGAAACTGCAGTCCCCGTCCCCCCCCCCCTTTTCCACATAATAACTATAAACAAAAATTTAAGCCAAAAAAAGGCACTTATAGAAAGAAGCAGATGGTAACTAAAGCTTTCGATCGTTAATGTTATCTAGGGTGTCCTCTTATCTCTCTACTTCTATAAATGCCAAACTATTTCTTGTATATTTGTTTACCATATCTACGGCCTCGGGAGTTTCCCCGTCTGTTTACTTCTGTACACGGTCTGAACATTTCTAGGGAACAGAAAGTTCTACTTCCGGTCAGACGGTAGATAGATAAAAAAAAAAGGACCTATAAAGCTGGAACTGGCAGACTAGGGGAAGGAAGGAGGGGAAAGGGCGTGGCAGTGTTGTTTAAACACGTCCTAACGGATCGACAACAGATCATTCATCTTCTTTACCATTCCTCCTTTTTCTAACTCATAAGAAGTGAGAACAAACGAATCGAACCCGCCTCCGATACACCTCCACACAATAAACGACACTAAGATCTCAGTAACAGCGAATCCGGCTACTAATACAGACAGACCTTTGATCAGCCCTTTCCACATTGATGATGCATGAGTCACCAGTGCCCGCCAATCAGTGCGAGCCTGCCACCTGGACTCCTGCCATTTGTCTATTTCCAGCTGCGGGGATCCACGGCTACTGGCAGACAGTGAACCAACCATGGTGAATGATTATCAATAAGCACATTCAACGTGTTTGATTTTGATATGAATCTTCTACGTGCCAGCCAACAGCGCCGAAACATTGAAAATATAGGACCTATTTAAAGTGCAGAATAATAATGTGATGAAAGGCACACAAGTGTATGTAATTAGTAATGACTGTTATCAAAGCACTCTGGACAATCGATAAGCGTTCCAAATTCACCTCAATAGCTCCACAAAAATGAAACGCTTGATCCCGTCCGTTCTGTGTTGATTAAAAAGACACATTGTGCCCTTGGTGAAATGTTCATATTTGGCTACTCCAGGCTTCACCCCCCCCCCCCCCCCCCCCAACCCCCTGTCCCGTCCCAGCTCCAGGGGGGAGACGGGTAGCCACTTTGGGAAATACCTGTGTTAGCCACAGACTCACTGACATATGTGTTCTCATCATATCAACGTTTTGACTGAAGCGCCCATTTTGCCCTAGGATTTGCAGCGTATGTCAAGGCAGGATGGCATCCTCCACAGGACCAAGCCAAGACTTGCCTCTTTTAGTCTGTTTTGATTTGGATCACTTCACAATGGAACGGGAGTCGATGGTCTGATTTCGACTCTAGGACAGTGGTGGCACGAATATATACAGTATTTTAAGTGGGGGCATGGGGAGTAAAATGCACATTTTAAACAAGAAAAAAAAAAGATAAATGATCAAGAAATTCACTGACAGAAGCTTGCATGAATGCCCCTCTAGCATGCTGGAAAGACAACTCTGGAATAATAACAGCCGACCTAAAATGCGGAGATGACACTTCATGAGACAGTAAAACAAAACATTTTGCTTATCATTTCTACAGCTTTGTCTTGTTTACATTTTTACTTTCCACAGATATATGCAGTTCATTCCCAGAATTTCTGGTCTTATCCTTCCTTCAATAGTTATTAATACTTTCTTGATCACAGAGTTCATTAAACGAATTACCGACGTTCATTCCATTCTGTCCCTCAAAATGTAGCCTAATACAACACTAACAAATCTCTTTCTATTTTATATAAAAGAGGACAAAATGAAGAAATGATCTGCTGCAAGATACTGAGATTACACACACACATGTGTTTACATAGTTTTTTTTTTGACATCTTATTTCCTAATTCCTCTTATTTGTGTGAGATACTTTTATCTATTTATGACAGCTTGGCTGGCTTGTCAAATCAAACACAATAAACCGCTCTTATCAGTTTCCATAAATCTATATCCATACAACAGTCTGATCAAGTGCTAAATATTACTATCACATGGAGTTGCTGTAGGAAAAGTCACTGAAGCAAAACAGCTTAAAAAAAACAGATGTGGACCATGAGAAGTATCAGACAACAGAGAACCCACGAGCGGGAAGATTCCCTTGATCATGAACTACATTGACGCTTGCACTACTTACTTAATATACAACAGCGCACAAACAAAATGTAAATTCTTCTTCTTCGCGTTCACCAGCTGTAAATTCTGGTAGTTCATCCACTTCTGGACTGCACTCCTGTTCCAGAATTTCAGTGTTGCGTGTGCATCTGTTTTACAGATCTGACTAATTTGCATGCAGACTTTTGGTTTCTTGCCTCTCAGACAGATGCACTTTGAATTTGAAGAAAGCTCCCCATTAGTTGACTCTTACGACATGCTTTTGGGAAGGCAGTGGGTCTATTCTTGTTTCCACTATAACAGGGCCCCGTAACCCACACAGGGATGTAAATAATTCAAGCAGTGGTGTCCACTGTCAAAGAGCAAGAACCTCTTTCCCTTCAATAACCTCCAAGAGTCAACTCTACAAACCAGGGTAAAGTGAAAATATTGGAACATGTGGTGGAATGGGCTTGAAAATATCCAGAAGACAGTGAAAGAAGTTGGCAACCATCTTCTTCATGGATGTCTAGACAAGTGAAAATTTATTTTTAAAAAAAAGCGATTGTTCTGAGTGTACCCTAAAAAGACCAACGTGCTGCTGTGCTTCTTTTTTTTTTGGGGGGGGGGGGGGGGGGGGGAGAGGCTGCCTGCAAAGGACATTCATAAGAAAATGCTTCCTGTTTATGCTGACAAATGTTAATCCTGTAAAACGGTGCATAGCTAAGTAAAAAAAAAAGGAATTCTCAAGTACGCTCCAAAATTGTTGATGAAGTCTAATCTAGTCATCCTGTTAAGACTGCAACAGATGCATTCAGGCAGGATATGATGAGAGGTGGCAGGCGAGTAACAGTTGACAATAGGGTGCACACATGGTTCAGCATACAACATAATGCATGACTGATTGCAATTTAAGAAAATATGCCCAAGGTGGGTACCCATACAACTGGAAATGTAGTTTAGAAAACAGAGCATGCAGTTCTATGCAGCATGTCTCGGATGACTGACAAAATGATAGGATTAGTGCATCAATGTTGGTGGAAATTATGTTGAAAAATACAGGGACAGTGTATGTGTAAAAATAAACAGTTTTCAAGTTGTAATCGTCTGAGCTATTTTTTATCAACCATTTGTGACTTACTTATTGACTTCCCCTCGTATTTAAGGTCACCACCAATGATGTTGACATTATAAATTCTTGGGCTACTACAACAAAACTACAACTGTCGACAATCAGCCCCTGAGGACAACTAAAAACATGTGACTACATTCAGGTATATAAGGTACAAAGATGCATTCAGTTCAATACTGTGCACAGGGTCAATCAGTGCCACATTTTACAGTAATAATACTGTGCACTAGGTCAATCAGTGTGACAGTCCACTGTAACAATACTGTGCACTGGGTCAATCAGTGTGACATTTCACTATAACAATACTGTGCACTGGGTCAATCAGTGTGACATTCTACTGTAACAATGCTGTGCACTGGGTCAATCAGTGTGACATTCTACTGTAACATTACTGTCACCTAAACAAGGTTGAAGATACTCCTCCCTATCTGTAAACATGCTAAATTTTAAAAATCACATCAAGGAAGGAATGGCCTAAGATTTTAGTTTCTTCATGTTAATAAGTAGTTTTAATAAACCCCAACTTTGTCTGCATCATTTACAGTTTTCTAGCTACTGACTTGTCTGCTTCAACTACCTGGTCACAGTGTGTCTGCTGTTCTGTTTAATTCAGCGGATCTATGTGTATTTTCTTATTCATATTGCATCAGATGTAGTCACCTGTTAAGATGTTAAGTCTTTCTTCACATGTCACCTCATGTTCTCACAACACAACTACATCTGTTATGATGTGAAAATATAAGGAGGCATGAGAATAGAAACCCAACTATCTTCAGGGGTTACTACATCTACTGTGATGTGAAAATATGAGGTGATACGAGAAGATAAATCCAACCATCTTTACGGGTTACTACATCTACTTTGATGTTAAAATATGACGTAACACGAGAAGAGAAACTCAACCATCTTAACATGTTGCAACATCTACTGTGATGTAAAAATATGAGGTGATACGAGAAGAGAAACTAAACCATCTTCACGTGTTGCAACATCTACTTTGATGTGAAAATACGAGGTGATACGAGAAGAGAAACCCAACCATCTTTACATGTTGCAACATCTACTGTGTTGTGAAAATATGAGGTGACACGAGAAGAGAAACCCAACCATCTTTACATGTTGCAATATCTACTGTGATGTGAAAATATGAGGTGACACGAGAAGAGAAACCCAACCATCTTTACATGTTGCAATATCTACTGTGATGTGAAAATATGAGGTGACACAAAAAGAGAAACTCTCAGAAACCCAACCATCTTTACACGTTGCAACATCTACTGTGTTGTGAAAATATGAGGTGACACGAGAAGAGAAACCCAACCATCTTTACATGTTGCAATATCTACTGTGATGTGAAAATATGAGGTGACACAAGAAAAGAAACCCAACCATCTTTACATGTTGCAACATCTACTGTGATGTGAAAATTTGAATGATATGAGAAGAGAAACACAACCATCTTTACATGTCGATACATCAGTTGTGGTTTGAGTGGGACAAGTCACATTACAGATCTCCAAATGCTGTATTAACCAGAATAGCAGACACCACGTGACCAGGCGACACAGTCTCACTTGGGACAAATATATGTAATTAAATACCAATATACGGAAACACGGTTTAGATTTCACACAAGGATAATCAAGAAAACATCCCAAACAACAAACCAGCGCGTGAAACGTTTGAATATACAACAAATAAAAGCGGCCATTTGTTGTCTGTTGCAAAATCATTCACTCACTACACACCACCACTAAAGACAATTTTTTTGCGCTGAAATTTTATGAGTACATCAACGGAGGCACTTCTTTGTCTGATATCGTTATACTCATTCTTAGTGTACAACACATAACTTTACCTGAGTGTCTGCTGCGATAAAATGAGTGAACTGGCAGATCTAGGTTGTCAATCCATCAAAGAAAGCCAGTGGTCAGGTGAAATTAGGCGAAGTCTCCTCACAGACAGGCGAAATCTTATTGTTTTCTTTCCGGTTACATTCAATATGGCGGACTAAATATGTCAACACAGATTCTGGTGACGTCATCGGGGAGTCAGGGGGCGCGCGGGTCAAGGACGCAATTGTTTAGATGTAAGTTACGTTATCTAGAATTTTCCGATTAGAAAGAATAATCGAGAATTGGCTAGCGATATATTTTTATACAATCTGACTTGGTCTTTTACCAAAACGGCTAGCAGCCTACCGAGAGGTTTTTAGATAAAGAACCAACTCTGTAGCTCCGGCTACAAATCGTGCACACCAGGCATCCTGCCCCCCCCCCCTTTTTTCCCAGATAACCCATACCAGGTACTAGAGTACCGGTCCAAGCCACTCATTTTGGTACAATTAACAATTCTTAGCCAACGGGCTTGGCAAAAGGAAACCACACAACAATTATAGCTGCGTGGGTTGATGAACGGACAAGGCACTGCCACCAAGACAAGAACTGTGTGTGGGGAGAAAAAAAAAAGGGGGGGGGGGCGGGCGTGCACCAGAGGCTATCAAGCGGCTTAACCGTTTCAAATCCAGCTGCGACTCGCTGCAGCCCACGGCCGGTGTTCGAAACCGGACGGCTCCCTGGGTACACCCAGCCTCTAGGAAATGGGTACCAGAGTTAACACTTTGGGGTAAATGGAGGAACGTCACTTTAGCTACGGAATTGCGTGCAAACGGCGACACAGGCGGACAGTTTCTTATCAGCTGTCCGTACTGGTGGCAGAGCACTTAAGTTTATAACTATGTGAAATGACGCTGGTTCACATCTCCCGACTTTTAACACCGACGCAGCATTGTTTTTTCGTTGACTATTATGATGCGTCCGACGACCTTGACTATGAACTTACATCAAAATGAATGCAGTCAGAAACATGCAGTCCTGGTGCAGTTCAGAAACAGTTCTACAATCTTCTTGCAGTCATTATCTCATCAAAAATACAGGTTACATTCATGGCAGACAGCAAAGTAAAGGATTTTTGTAAACAATTCGAGACATGAAAATTAAAGAGAACATTTGGTTGCATCCGGTGCGCACCTAATCCATAACAGTACTAAAATGAGAACCAACCACCCATCAACACTGCAGTGATAACTTGAAGTATATTGATTTTTATATAAAATTACCCCCCCCCCCCACCCCCACCCCCGGTAGGTCCCGGGGTCCCATTATGGGGGTAGGAGAAGAGACTAATTAAGGCTGTTTCCTTCGAAATCGGAGTGCATCTGCAAGAGAAGCAAGGAACTAACAATCTGTATACAAATGAGCCAGACAGATAAAACGGATGTGCACGCAAAACTCAGCTTCTAGAACAAGACCAACGTTCAGAACTGGATCAACCAATTGTCCGCCTTAGTTTACAGCCGGTGAACGCCAAGAAAAAGAAGATAAGAATAACTTCTTCCACAGATCATCTTCCATGTCATGTTGTCAAAGTCATTTTCACTGTCCGTTTCCCTGTGTTCCGTTTGCCTTCCAATTTTCCCACTGCCACCATGTACTCCCAGATCCCCCCCCCCCCTTTTTCGCACTAAGTGACCAAAGATGGTAGCTGTCTCAGTCTGGTGTTATGACGTCAAGGGGAGCCAACTGCAGCTGATGACAACAAGTGCTAAATGCAACCTCAGATTTGACTAGAACCCTCAAAGAAGGAAATAGCAAAGTACAATGAAAAGGAAGGGCCCTATTTTACGCCTTCAGCCGTATTGGGCATATAGGGCTAAGCTAGGCCTATATTTTATGTAGCAATCGGCACTTGGTGGGTGATGAGGTCAGCATCGCGCCGGCCGCCTTTACTTCCTAGGACTTTCATGATACCCACTCAAGGCTGGGTTAATCTGAAAAAAGGTGCGGCTCCATCAGGACCCGAACCAACCACCTTCAGCTTCGCAGACGAGCGTCTAGTCGGTGCACCACGACGACCGTCAGGCAATGGCACCGATGCACACAAATTAACAATTTTTCGATTAGTGTGTAATTAAAAAAACTTGTAACAACGTTGGCTTGTATTTGTGTGCATCTGTTCTATTGTTTCCATTAAGATTTCTAGTCATATGTGATTTTATATTTCCATGTAGGTAATAAGTTCTCTTTGTGAGATCATAGTGCCAGCAACATAAGAGAACAGTCACATTGACTGGGTACGTCATGGGGAAAGGGTCGGGGTGGAGTTGAGTACAGCATACAGTGGGAAGTTCAGGGGCACGAGAGGCGGAGACAGACAAAGGTAAGATGTTAGTTTTTTTTTAATCCTGCCATGTAAGAACATCTGTATGAGAGCTGACTGTAAGAATGCAAAACAGATGGCTGTGGATAACGTGCTTACCAGTGCCGCACAGTATGGCTTATAGTTTGTAGGATGAAAAATCCCGTGACACTGAGTTCTGCAACAACTATAACTTCAGGTCAACACACACCGCGTGACATTGGCCTGCTATACGCAGTTAAATAGCAAGAGGTCGCACATTGCACTTAACCAGTGTTGCCACTTTGGATCTTTTATATCCAAATTTAGATCTTTTTCATTGCATTTAGATACTGTTTTTGACGTTTAGATCGTAAATATTTTTCTAAAACTTTTCAAATGGAGTTAGATATTTGATATATTTTTTTTTCTTTCATTGTTAATTTAATAATTACTGTGTAAAATATTTACTACAATATTTTTGTTTTGGTCTGGCACGTACATTGTGACAACTGCCATTACTTGAACTTTGAACTCTCACTGGGGTCAACGCACAAATATCTGGCAGCCCCGGTACTGATTAATAAAAACGCGCGTAAATCATTCAAAAGTTGAAGTATCAGTCACAGTGTTTTTAATTTGTCACTGCACAATTTCAAACTGTGACCATTTGATCGATTTGTAAAAAAATCTTGGACTAGTTCAATTTGTAAAGTGTGATGTAGAAAGTATAGTTTAGGAACTGAAGGACCTTTTAATCAGCAAACAGTTAGGCTTGAAGAATTTGGCTGTAATTGGTACAAATAATGCCTCAGTGATGGTTGGTATAAACAATGGCGTTTATGCCAAGTTGAAGGAAGCTAACCCATCGTTAATACTTATAAAATGTATGCGTCATTCATTGCAGGTAGCATTATCACATGCTTCATCTAAATATTTACCAAGGAATTTGGAATACCTTATTGCTGAAATACTTTACTGGTTTTCCAAATCATTTGTCAGACAACAGCAATACAAACATTATATACAGCCTTGAATGATGGTTCCACACCGCCGAAAATTCTGTCAGATTACAAAACGAGATGGTTATCAATTTAACCAGCTGTTGAAAGAATTATGAAGCAATGGCTGAAGTTAAAGACACACTTTGAAATAACAAGACAAAGTGAAAAGTGCTACATAGCTGAAAAACTATATGGAATGTACAGTGATGAAAATAATTTGTCATTCATTCTCTTTTTATAACCAATTCTAATGGAAGTGCAAAAAGTTAATAAACTGTTCAATCTAAACTTGTTGATAAAGTTAAATTACTTGATGATCTCACCTTGCTATTTCACTCGGTAAAAGACTGGTGTTGCCAACTTCTAAAGCTGATTTGCTCACTTGCACTATAAAGAGCTATTTGGCTCCTAAGCCACACCTTGGATATTAAATCGAATCAAAAATTGATGATTTAAAAACAAAAAGACTGTTAATAGAGAATGAAGAGAACAACTTAAGAAAACTCTGTCAAAATTTCCTTATCTCATTATTGAAGCAATTGAAGCAGAGACTTCCAGAAAATCTAGAGGTTTTGAAAAATATTTCACTTTTTTTCTGTGAGCAACATACTTCAGCCAATAAAGGACATACCTAAATATTGTAAAGTTATGAAATTTTTAGGGACTACTGATAATAGTGTCACGGAAGCAGAATATCAGTTAATGAAAATAAAGAAACAGAAACTAAAGCGTTTTGGAGTGAAGTGAGACAATTTAAAGATGCCTCATCAAACAGTCCATTCTGTTAGCTCTTTAAAGAGCCATGTCTTTTAGTGCTAGGAATTATATCAAATCTAACCTAAAAAAAAAAACAGGATGAAATTTGACCTCTTAAATGCTATCGTGCCATTAAAATTCGGCCTGATGAGACTAGAGAAATAAGCCTACAGTTCCACTTATAAAGAAATTTGAACAGCTAAAGCATACCAGGGTCATTTTGGATCTGAAGCTTCAACTTCATTATCCAAGCTAAGTTTATCCTATGGATCTTGTGAGGCAGACATCAGTGAAGGTGAGGACATGATTATGTAGGGTAAGTCATAACAAAAGCTATGTATTTTTGACTTTTTCAATTTGGATGTTTTTTCTAGATCTTTTCCATGCAGATTTAGAACTTTTTAGATATTTTTGACACCGTTTTGGATATTTTTTGTCAAAGAAAAGTGGCAACACTGCACTTAACACCTGGCCACACTCTGGCACAAGTAAACTTACAACGTAAAAACATCTTGTAAAAATGTGTAAGACAACCCTGACTTGAATATAATTGGTATCATCATTACTCCAGCAGGCCACCTCATTCTTAATACTGTCTGTCAATAGTGCTTAATTTATGCAAACGGCAGTGAACCAAAAGGGAAAGCAGCTGGGTGGGTGTGTTTACTGACGGTCTCCAGACAACGCCCACACATCCCCAGTCAAGTGTGGCTATGGCATTTTCTGTTTGTTATGAAATTACCATATAAGTAGTTCTCATCATAAACTTCCTTGTTCGCTCCTCTTCTACCTTGGGTTTAGAGGTTTGCCAGCGAGATCGCCAGATCGGTTCTCATCATAACAGATAAAACCAGGTGCCAGATACCTGGCACAAATGCAGGGTACAACAGAAACAGATTTTTCTGTCTATTTTTACCAGTTTTTGTTTTAAAATGGCTACGAATAGAAACCCAAACGAGTCATTTGAACTTTAATTATTATTCCCTCCCAATATGGAATACATTATTATAATTAATATTATTATTTTCGCGGTTCCCTGTATTTGTCTTGCGCTTCTCGTGTGGTTTGAGTGATGCATTTGTTCATCTTTTTGTAGTTTTACAATATTTATCCATATCTTTCTTGGTCTTCCCTCTCCTCCCGTCCTCCTCCCAAAAATTCTACTGTAAAAAATCTCAAATGCAATCTAGTCCGGCTGCATTCTCACCAGATGGCCGAACAATTTCATTCTTTGTCTGTCTACATAATCCAGACATGGTCTTATTCCACCTTTCTCTCTGATGCTGGTATTCGTAACTCTGCCTCGTCAAGAGTTGTTGATGACCTTACGGATAAAGCGCATTTAACTTGCGGTTATTTTTTGTTATAGTGCCCTATTCATTTGGCACTGATAACATAAAGTAGGGATAAAGATGCTATTAATCATTTGCTGTTTTGCTGGAAGGGAGATATTTGAGTGTCTAAGCAGTGGATCTAACTGGTAGGAGACCGCATTTGCCAGGGTCATTATTATTATTATTAAATTCTAAAGCTCCACTCCAATGTACTTCATTCAGGTTACTCTGTAAAATCGTACTGGCCGGTTCTGTACACCTTGGTGGTGAACGATGTATGACTGGCTAGACGTTGTGAGGGCTCTTTGGGAGCAATTGAACAGTACGAAGGCACAGACAGATCATTATGGTCTGGGGAGAATGACGCTGCGAGGAGTTACAAAGGGATCTGGCCGGCCCTCAGCACTCAGGGTTTTGGGGTTTGAACAAAGGATCAACATCACGGTACACGGGGAGTAACCCATAAGTGCTCCGTTCTTCTTCTAACTCAAGTCTGTCCGAAGAAGCTCAGCACAGTCCACATGCTTTGTAGTACCGGTGAGGATTATGAAATACTTTGGATAGATTTTATCTTCTAAATGTTTCCCGCGCAGCGCCGTTAGGCTTCTCTTTTCGATTTCCATCTGCCAAGGGATTTTTTACGTGCTCAACAATTAACACGGGCGTCCGAACTCACTACCCAAAAACCAAGGGGTATTACTAGAAGTCCAAGTCCACATGAAAAAATCCCAGCCCTTACCGGGGAATTGAACCTGGAACCTCTAGCACTCGAGGCGGACACCATGCCTCGAAGCCACGCAGCCCCCTAAAACACTCAGGGCAAAGGGGAGACGGATATATACTGAACCTTGCGAACTGGGACCGCCACTTGTAGGTTAGTGCAGAAACAATTTCCATTAACGAAGATCTGAATCAGTCTTCCCGAAAAAGAATCACACATTCTTACGACTCGACCAGCCGCTTAACAATTATTTATTAGTGAATGGATGAATGAAAGAACTTCATACGAAATACTCACAGACATGCTCAGTCCTCTTCATCGGTAGCCAGAGTTTCCAAACTAATGGTGCAGTTTATGAGAAAGAAATGTGTTTACATGGGTAAGCCTTTCCGTGTGAGTTCAGGGAGTTCCATTGTGGAAATAACCACAAAAAACAAAAACAAAAAGGAATAGATCCACTGCCCGCTAACAAGCATGTCGTAAGGGTCGAGTAATTAGGGGTGTTTCCTTTGAGGTCGAACTGCACCTGCCTGAGAAGGGGGGAACCACCATTCGGCAAACATAAATAAGCCAGATCTGTTTGGTACAAGTGTGATGACGTTCGTGGAATTTTGAACCATCCTGGGACAAGGGTGGTGACATTCGTAGCCTTGTAAACCAGAAACATGTGAACTGGCTTTGTATAAATGTGGTGGAATTCCTGGACTCGTTTGATACAAGTGTGGTGGCATTCCTGGACTCGTTTGATACAAGTGTGGTGGCATTCCTGGACTCGTTTGATACAAGTGTGGTGGCATTCCTGGACTCGTTTGATACAAGTGTGGTGGCATTTAGTACATAACTAAGAGAACTGCCATCCATCCATCCATCACATAATCATATTCTCCTATATCAGTACTTAGCTAAGAGAACTGCCATCCATCCATCCACCACATAATCAAATCCTCACATTAGTTAGTTAGTTAGTTGGGTTATCATCATTGCACTCCGGACATGTCCATAGGTGCTCAGATCCTCTCCTCAGTATGAACCCCAAAGTCCGATGGCTAATAGTACCAGTTCTATTTTGATTAACAAGTCATCTGGTGTCTGGTGTGCGTTTCGTTTTTTTTTTTTTTTTGCTATGCCGATCTTAATTCCCAAGTCTGCCATTCTGGCGAGTGATGTGGATTCACTGCCCCCCAAAGTCCTCTATCCCTCCCATTTCTCTGAGGGCATTAATAATATCAGCATGATCCATAGGCTGACAGTCGGTAGTAATAGCGGATCCAGCCAACCTATCAGCTCTTTATTTCCATCGACGCTTGCGTGTCCCGGAACAAAAATAAAAGTGACTCCACGCACAGTGGACTTCTGTAATGATTCAAGCCATTGTCTTCTCATTGAACCTACCTGAACCCTCCGGATTATACTCACTGAATCACAGAGTATACACACGCGGGTGTAGTTTTGTGTTTCAAGCCAGGCGAACGCTTGCGTCACTGCCATCACCTCCATCGTCATCATCATGCTGCTGATTGTCATGGAGAAGGCGCCGTTGGCTTCTTTGACAGTTCTGCCCGCTGAGCGTGCTGTGAATGCCTATGCGCTTCTTTTTTTTTTGGCGTATAACGGATCCGTCCGTGTAGATTAGTGCATCTGCTTCGTCTGAATTTTCACTGATGAGAGCGTTAACCTCTGCATTAACAGAAACAGTATTCTCTTCTCTACATCGCCTGTTGAGTGTGGCAATACAGGAGAATGTACAAATAAACGCATGAGGCACAGGTATCCACTCTGCACCAGGGGTGATGTCGGTTAGGCTACACATTTGCCTAATAACATCTTCTGCCTGACCTAGCCATGATTTTTCCCTCTTCAGCCTATCGGCCTTTTCACTAAAAAGCGCTTGATGCAGTGGATGTTTCTTATCAGCACATTTTTTAAGGTATGCCCGAGCCCTCCAGATCCGGATCCTTTGGTTCATAGTTGGAAAGTCAAGTAGTTACCTCATTGCTCCACAGATGTGTCTCTTGTACATCCTAGAATAATGCGCATGGCTTCATTTGGCACCTTTTCAAGTCGTTCAATCTGGGTAGCACTGACAGTGAAGATGGCCAGAGCGTATTCAATGGTGGAAAGGACCAGAACGTAGAATAGAAGTCATACCCTCACATATCAGTACTTAACTAAAGAACTATCATCCATCCACTACAAAATCATATCCTCACATATCAGTACTTAACTCAAGAACTATCATCCATCCACCACAAAATCATATCCTCATATAACAGTACTTAACTAAAGAACTATCATCCATCCACTACAAAATCATATCCTCACATATCAGTACGTAACTAAAGAACTATCATCCATCCACCACAAAATCATATCCTCAGATATCAGTACGTAACTAAAGAACTATCATCCATCCACCACAAAATCATATCCTCAGATATCAGTACGTAACTAAAGAACTATCATCCATCCACCACAAAATCATATCCTCACATATCAGTACGTAACTAAAGAACTATCATCCATCCACCACAAAATCATATCCTCACATATCAGTACGTAACTAAAGAACTATCATCCATCCACTACAAAATCATATCCTCAGATATCAGTACGTAACTAAAGAACTATCATCCATCCACCACAAAATCATATCCTCACATATCAGTACGTAACTAAAGAACTATCATCCATCCACTACAAAATCATATCCTCAGATATCAGTACGTAACTAAAGAACTATCATCCATCCACCACAAAATCATATCCTCGTCCAATTTATAGAACTACAACAAAACATAATTTGTACAGATTTTTTATTTATTATTACTTACTGACATGTAATGTGAGGGAGCCACAAGATTCCGTCAAACAATATACATGACAGTAATGTAGATGACATTTAAGCAATGCAGATGACATTTCAGCAATGTTGATGACATCAAGCAGATACAGATGACACACACAACTCTCAACAAGTGTACAGTTTTTAGTGGCCATTTACAGCAATACAAGTGTACACACATGTCAAGATAGGACAAATAGCTGAGTAAACAACTATCATCATAAACTGTCATGCATAACTGTCTAAGATCTGTACTGATTGGTCAGCTTATCCTCACTAACACAGGTCCTAGTTTGAGTGATCTGATGATGTGAAAAGTGGTGAATGACGTGATGAAATGAAAAGTGGTGAAGGATGTGATGATGTGAACAGTGTTGAATGACGTGATGATATGAAGAGTGGTGAAGGATGTGATGATGTGAAAAGTGATGATTGACATGATGATGTCAAAAGTGGTGAAGGATGTGATGATGTGAAAAGTGGTGATTGACATGATGATATGAAGAGTGGTGAAGGATGTGATGATGTGAAAAGTGGTGATTGACATGATGATGTCAAAAGTGGTGAATGATGTGATGATGTGAAGAGTGGTGAATGACATGATGATGTGAAGAGTGGTGAATGACATGATGATGTGAAGAGTGGTGAATGACATGATGATGTCAAAAGTGGTGAATGACATGATGATGTGAAGAGTGGTGAATGACGTGATGATGTGAAGAGTGGTGAGTGACATGATGATGTGAAGAGTGGTGAATGACATGATGATGTGAAGAGTGGTGAATGACATGATGATGTGAAGAGTGGTGAATGACATGATGATGTCAAAAGTGGTGAATGACGTGATGATGTGAAGAGTGGTGAATGACATGATGATATGAAAGTGGTGAAGGATGTGATGATGTGAAGAGTGGTGAATGACATGATGATGTGAAGAGTGGTGAATGACATGATGATGTCAAAAGTGGTGAATGACGTGATGATGTGAAGAGTGGTGAATGACATGATGATATGAAAGTGGTGAATGACATGATGATGTGAAGAGTGGTGAATGACATGATGATGTGAAAAGTGGTGAATGACATGATGATGTGAAGAGTGGTGAATGACATGATGATGTGAAGAGTGGTGAATGACATGATGATGTGAAGAGTGGTGAATGACATGATGATGTGAAGAGTGGTGAATGACATGATGATGTGAAGAGTGGTGAATGACATGATGATGTGAAGAGTGGTGAATGACGTGATGATGTGAAGAGTGGTGAATGACATGATGATATGAATGTGGTGAAGGATGTGATGATGTGAAGAATGCTCAAGGACTGAATGGCTGAATGAATTAAAGATGTGAAGTGGATGAGGAAGTTAATGATGTGAACAGGGCCAAATGAACTTATGATGTGTAGACTGGTAAATGAGGCAATGATGTCAAAAGGGCCAAATGAACCATTTATGTAAAAGAAATGCTGAATGAACTTTATGTTCTATTCTGAGGATAACTGATGGATGTCTGTTTATATTGAATTCAACAATAGGAAACCTCAAGCTAGTGACCACAAACAGAACTTGGAACAAAATATTTGCATATTTATATTTGTGCAGCTGTAACACTTGTATACAATGAGGAAATGGTTACAACAGGACAATATGTTACATAGATATTGTCAAGGAAATGAGTTGGAAGATTTCAGTGCTCGTTTCAAAAGATTTCTTAACCTTGGATTCAAATTATTCCTAAAGGAAAATACTGGACAATTAAAATAACTCTAAAAATGTCTTAATGTATAATGCACAGAAAGTCACAGACATATTTATAATTATAGAAAATGTCATGGGTCCAGCAAGACATCCGGCAACAGGGATACAACACTCGTGGTGTAAGGTCTGGCCATTTCTGTTTTAAGGGTCATTTATGTGTCAGCCATTAATTACACCTTTAATGAACAGGACATTATAACTTCTGGACAGAGTTTCTGTATCATGAAACAGTACATTAATTGTTGGATCAACAATAACTGTATCATTAAACAGGACATTCAGTTTTGAGTTTAAAAAAATTCTGTATTATTTAACAGACTTATCTTTTTTTTTAGTCAACAGTTTCTGTTGCATCAACTAGGCCATAAGTTCTTGAGGTGCAATTTCTGTATCCTTAAACAAGACATTATTCATTTGGTCAACAATTTCTGTAACGTTAAACACAGGACATTAATTTGTGGGCTGACCATCTCAGCATTTTTAAACAGGACATTCTCTCCACTTTTTCTTTGCATTCACTGGCTGCTCTGGTGGGACATCCATCTCAAGACTTCAGTCTTGTCCCAGAACCTGTGTTTGCATTCACTGGCTGCTCTGGTGGGACATCCATCTCAAGACTTCAGTCTTGTCTCAGAACCTGAGTTTGCATTCATTGGCTGCTCTGGTGGGACATCCATCTCAAGACTTCAGTCTTGTCTCAGAACCTGAGTTTGCATTCACTGGCTGCTCTGGTGGGACATCCATCTCAAGACTTCAGTCTTGTCTCAGAACCTGTGTTTGCGTTCACTGGCTGCTCTGGTGGGACATCCATCTCAAGACTTCAGTCTTGTCTCAGAACCTGAGTTTGGGTTCACATCCATGTTACAGATTTAGCCTTTTTGAATGCAGACTGCTGCTTTATTGTCTCTCAGACAGATGCACTCCAACTTCAAAGGATGCCCCAGAAGAAACAGGACATTATGTCTTTCAGTCCAAAGCAAAACATGTATAACTAGCTTTTCCCGGTATGTCCTAAAACATTGCTTCATTTGTCTACTTACTTTGTATGCTCAGTCACAGCGAGTACTAAAAGGAAAATGACAACTCAACTGTTGACTTTGGCGTAGACACATAAATGGCATTCAGAAGATGGTTTAAGCAAGAAGATTTTTTTGTAAAAGCTTCCGGAACTGAAGAGGCTCAAGGGCTGCTGGAATGGCCTGCAGAAAACCATGGAGCAACAGATGTTTGGATTTTGGACTCAGGATTCACTTGGCACAGAAACCAAAACTCCAGGAGACAAACTTCAATTCTAAGACACAAGCATCTTAAAAATGAAACTGCCTTAAGCAATGAAACTAAAATGTGACAGAACCCACAAGACTATATATTCTAATCCACAGGAAATAACTGTTATCCATAGTTATTAAATTGTCAAATTTTCTCTAGCTAAAGGGTCACTGAATAATTAAATCTTCTTTTTTGTCCCTCAAAAATATAGAAAAACAAACAGTATGTATACAAGTTTATTCAACATAGAAAACGTCACATAAATCAATGCAGTTAAGAATGTCAAAATGTGATACAGGCATGCATGAGTGACTCAGGGATTGTGTAACATCAAGGAAAGGGAGGTGAAAGCAATGAATGTACAAATGCCAAATGTGACATAAATATGGCAAATAACAAAAATTCATGAAAATAAATGAGGGAAGATTCCTGAGTGTGCCGGTACTGAGTACTAAGTGTACATTTTAGACTGAACAAATGACTAAAAACAGCAACTAAGTATCAAGCCTATAGATATTTGTTGTACATTTTTTTCTGTATTTAATTATGCCCCCCCCCCCCAACCCCCTAATAATTAAAAGAGACTGAAACCTAATTTATTCTCTATGAGTTCAATGATAGCCACAGTTTGGACTTCACAGCAAACAGGTCACCCCACAGCTGCTGTGTTCCTGTGTCAGTGGAACTCATACAGGACGCTAATCACTTCTGTTGGTGGATGCAGCAGTTATACAAAATCAGCAGTTGCACACACAGTATTGCATAAGGCATAACCAGTACTGTGGTAACAGGCCACTCACCATTTCCTGAAACTGCAGTTCTCAATATAAACCACCTTGGACACAGGTGAAAAGCATCCAACATGAAATCCAGTTTACTTTGTCACACTATGCACTTATTTCAGTAACTGGGAAATGGAACTATTTACTTTCAGTCCACATACAGTGAAAACTGTGTAGCAGCAAATTATAGCCAAAATTAAATAACATGCTATAACTTTAATGATTCCTCCAACTTTCTGCCATTTTGGACTGGGAGTCTTCTCTGTAAGTAAACTGACAAAAATGACAGGTAGACTTGGTCCAGTTGACAAGAACTTAATGACAAGTGATGGAATAAATGCTACATTTCTCTATGCTAGGATATTCTGACAACTCCTAGACTCAGATCTAAAACATTCTGCCTAGCTGCAGTATTGTTGGTATTGAGCCAAAGTGATTCCAGATAAAATCTGCAGCTTATTTGCCACAACTAAAAAACAGTGAACGTGCTGTGCCTATCCTCCATTTTTACTGCCGCCTTTCTTGTGTCACTTTTGTTTATGTTCTTGTAAAGCTGACCAGATTTACTTTCTAAATCTTTTTTTAAAATTAACTTTACAGCTTCATTGCAGTTTTACTTACTGTATTTCCTGTTCATAGACAACAACATTAAATTTAGGTCAAGTCCTTAGGTTCTTTACAGTGGCTCATATATTATGGCTTTTAAATTCTATAGCTTTTCACACACATAAAAGCTGTTACTGTTTATATTTTTTTAATTCTATACTTTTTCAGTCAAATAATCTTTGCTACTTATGTTTTGCTAAAACATAAAATTCTAAAATCAAAATTGAATTTCCTTTTTCAGTCTGGACCTATGCAAACAACATTAGCACTAGTACCAAAATAAATCACAAAAGAGCATGTCACAAACTAATTTTTAAAAAAAAGCAAAACTGCAAGCAGACATAAAGCAAACATACAGACAACAATAATCATGTTTGTACCATAGGGACAACACATAGGGACATAGTTAATGTGTACATATATGAAAGCTGAAGTTAATGTGTACATATATGAAAGCTGAAGTTAATGTGTACATATATGAAAGCTGATTCAAAGGTATTGCAACTGTTATGATCATCACCTGAGATTGCATGGCAAAAAAAATATGAGTCTGTGAGACACAGTCACAGAAAGATTCTGTTTAAATGTCTTAAGACTGTTTTTTTATGTCTGTTTTATTACTAGCACAATATTTGGGTACAAACAAGTCATCTATGTCTTATGGTGGTATGAACAGGACTTGTGACCATTTGATGGAATGCAAACTATCAGAGATGATTTCTATTTTACATAATGAGAGTAGAGTAACATTGAACCCCACAAGGATGGCACAATGAGCGACAAACACTCGGTGAGACAAAGTGCCACTATTGGGATGAGAATCACCCTGGCACGAGTCCAAGAAACCCTGTTTAACCATTAGGTTATATTAGGGCTCCCAGCTACAGCTGGGGTGGGCCTTAAAAAAAAAAAAACTTGTGTTCCACACTGGGCGTGAGGTGGAGTAGAGAGTAGCAAAGAAAGAGGTTGGCTGATGAACATACCAAGGCTGTGGGAAACTGGGGGTGAGGTGGAGTAGAGAGTAGCAAAGAAAGTGGTTGGCTGATGAACATACCAAGATTGTGGGAAACTGGGGGTGAGGTGAAGTAGAGAGTAGCAAAGAAAGTGGTTGGCTGATGAACATACCAAGACTGTGGGAAACTGGGGTGAGGTGGAGTAGAGTAGCAAAGAAAGTGGTTGGCTGATGAACATACCAAGACTGTGGGAAACTGGGGGTGGGGTGGAGTAGAGAGTAGCAAAGAAAGTGGTTGGCTGATGAACATACCAAGATTGTGGGAAACTGGGGGTGAGGTGGAGGAGAGAGTAGCAAAGAAAGAGGTTGGCTGATGAACATACCAAGATTGTGGGAAACGGGGTGAGGTGGAGTAGAGAGTAGCAAAGAAAGAGGTTGGCTGATGAACATACCAAGACTGTGGGAAACTGGGGGTGAGGTGGAGTAGAGAGTAGCAAAGAAAGTGGTTGGCTGATGAACATACCAAGATTGTGGGAAACTGGGGGTGAGGTGGAGTAGAGAGTAGCAAAGAAAGTGGTTGGCTGATGAACATACCAAGATTGTGAGAAACTGGGTGTGAGTTGGAGTAGAGAGTAGCACAGAAAGAAGTCAGTTGATAAACATACCAAGATTGTGGGAAACAATTTAAAGATGGGAGTAGGATTTAAAGGTTTTAGAAGAGAGGACTAACTTCAATGTACTGGGTTTTTATCCCATTTGGCTTGACTTCTCTCCATAGACTGGCTATTCACCTGATGAAAACATCACACACAACAGCACATTTGTAGCTCCAGCCACTGCCCCCCCCCCCTCCCCCCGAGGATTTTTTAAAAACACCTGCACTTTAAAAATGAAGAGCAGAGCTAGCTGTTGAATCAACTTATAAAAGTCTCAGTGAATGAAATACTGATGAAGACAGTGACAAATTACGTAGGCTGTTAGGTAACACATGTACTTTGATACAGCATCATTTCCATCAATGAGAGAATCTCTTTTACATGTTGTTATTCGTACAAGAGCACTTGAACGAATTACAGTAAGAATATCTTCTAGAACAAAATTTCATAGAACATACTGTGCTAAATTATGAATTAACTAATTAATGACCAATGGTTTGGGGTAATAATTTGTTTGTGAAAACATTGAGAAACAGATTGAGCCCAGACCCTGAGCATTCGAATATTTGCAAGTTCTTGAGTGAGTTCCATGACCCCATTGTGGGGATAACAAGAACAGACCCACTGCCCCTTAACAAGCATGTCAAAGAAGATGATTATTTAGGGATTAGCTGAATCAGAGAAAGGTGCAGATATCGTAGCTTAGCTGTAAACCACAGCACAATGTATGAACCGCTCTTTCAAGGGTTAACACAGAAGAAAAATGTTTAACAGACTGATGAACACAGTAATACTGTTCCCCTTTGTTGACTACATCCACACACATCTAAAAAATGCCATTCGGCAAATCAGACAGTGTTTATGTCCAGACCTTGTGCCAGGTTGTCCTATCATTTGGCATCATATGCTATCTATTCCATGTCTTCCTCATCTTATCTTTAATTGTCTTCCTCATTGTAACTTTAATTATCTTCCTCATTTGAGTGATTTTATATTCGCAATATTTAAATGTTTAAATCCAGCTCTACTAACATTTTGATTGTTTTATGTGCTCAAGGTTATCTTGTTGGCAAAGATGTTCTATTTACACCAAATCAAATGTAAATTTATAATTTAAAAAAAATAGAGAACAAAATTAAGAGAATTTCATCAATAAAGGTAACTGAGCAACAGGCTCACAATGTGTCTGCAGGGCAACTTAATCACGAAAAGAGACATGAAAACATGAATGTACTAATGATCATGCAAGAGTGTGCTCAGGAGCTTGAGACACTGCAGTGTGAAGATTGACTAGCATCTCTTCAGAGAGGTGAAAAGTGAAATTTAAGCAGCCTGCCAATGACCCGTAGAGCTCCCAGGTCAACCCCATCTACTCGTGATGCACACCAGAAAACTTAAGTCTGGAAATAGAATGGCAGCAACGAGGTCAGATTTTTCCCTGCCCCAACACGTGCCAGGTCTAGACGGCCGGCAGTAATGTATTTGACTGCTACCACTCAAGAAACACTGAATGATTATAGGACAAACATCATGGCTCTTTACCAAAATAGTCAGTGCACAGTAGGAACAACATAAGGAATGACAGACTGGTTTTCCATCTCATCAGGTGTCAGAAAGGGAGGTGTCCTCTTACCATTGCTATTTATTACTTACATGGATAGAATAACACAGGAGGCAAATACAGACCCTGAAGAAATCAATTAACTTCTTTTTTGTAGATGATCAGTGTCTAATACACCACCAAAAACAGAATATATAACACCATATTGGCTCCTTACATCAAGCCTGCACAAAGTACGATATGAGAATAAACACAGCGAAAACTGAGGTAATGAGGATAGGCAGGAAACATAATATCATAAACGTTCATGTTAACGGTACTTCCATCAAACAAGTACAAGAATTTGAATATTTAGGAAACATATTTACAGAGGATGGCAGACTCGATAGAGAGAGAGAGAAGCCAGAGTACAGAAGGCAAATCTGTCACCTACCAGTTAGCCCCACTGCTGAGACACCCAAATGTCTCCCTTTCAGCAAAACAGCAAATGATAAATAGCATTTTATCCCTACTTTATGTTATCAGTTCCAAGCATGGATAATGAATAGGGTACTAAAACCGAAAATAACTACATGTGAAATGTGCTGTCTCTGCAAATTCACTAACAACACTAGACGAGACAGGATTATGAATACCAGCATTCAAGAGAAAGTTGGAATAAGACCATGTCTGGCCATCCGAGAAGCGCAAGACAAGTATGGAAAACCACGACACTGGATTACAACTTGGTAACAGTGAGATGACAAAAGAAGAAGAAGAAGAATGAGCAGTAAACAATAGTATTGTCTTTAATTCTATAAACAAAAACGGTAATGTTAGTAGTCTGAATTATATTAGTAGTCTAGTCTAAAATGTATCAGTAGTACAAAATGTTTCAGTAGTACAATATGTTTCAGTAGTATAAACAGAACATATAGCCTGAATTGTGACAGCAGCTATAAATGTATCAGTAGCCTAATTTTAATCAATAGTTTCATTTGTATTAGTAGTTTTAACTGGATCATGCTTAAAATGTAAAATATCAATCACCAGCTTGAATGTATCAGTAGTTTTAAATGTATCAATAGTTGCATGTGTGTCAGCAGTTTTAATTGTATCAGGAGTGTGAAATATATCAATGTCTTGAAATATATCAATAGCCTGAAATGTACCACTAACTTGAAATGTATCAGCAGCTACTGTAGATATTATAACTGAAGTAACATTTTTGGCTTAGCTCATTGTGACTCACTGTGACTAAATAAGCCAGAATTATTCTACTGAATTCTTTTGCCTTTTGTTCATCTATACATACATATATTATAAAGCGAATCCAACTAACAACTCTATGCAGCAAGCCAAAACAGACAGTAAACCCACACAGTTCTGGTTTTAGTACTCACCAAATATTAGTGCAGGGATATCCTAATGTAACACTTAGGTGACTTTAGTGTCCTGCCCAAAATTATAACATCAAATAATTCTGTCCATATGTGTAGTCATTCACATCAAAGAGCAATAATACAGAGATAAAAATATAAAGAAAAATGACAAATAATTCATTAACATTTACATTTCATATTTTCTCTCTCTTCTATTAGATATGACCTAACACCTTTTACAAGGTCAGTCATGCAATGATGAGAGAAAATTCAACATGAATGCCAAATATCAAACAAGTGACTGACTTGCTGGCAAACATGTTGTTCTCGAAACTATAAAAATAGAATAATGCAAACATTTAGTACAAACACTCAAAACAACAACAAAACTGCAGAATGTACAAATAAACAAGAGCAACATGGTTGTTAACTAACTGCTAAATTTATACAAAATGGAACATTTTCTTTCATATTTTATTTGACAACTGGTACTCTTAAGTGACACAATTCTCTAGTGGATTTTGTTAGGTTATTTAGTCTGTGCACTGACAAGAAGTGTTTTCTAACACACGCTAGTCCACTATCAATCTACTTTTGTGGCTGCTTATAAACTTTTTCTTAAGAAATGAATGTGGTGGCTTCGCCTGATTTTTCACAGTGATTAAGTGATATACATGCTATGTTCAACTCTGAATTGGTTTTGTAACTTTTGGAATGTTTCCAGCACAAATGAAAGTATATTCTTTGTAATTTCCCCACTGGCAATGAATTATCAGTCTGAGCAAGGCTGCAGGAGTGACCTGAAGAGATTAAAATACTAAATGAGGTCATGAGAGAGAAGGGCACAGAATCAATTCTAAATTACATTCAAAGACAGCAATTTAAATGATTCAACCACTTAGAGACAATGTCTTGTGATGCCATACCATACAAGGTGTTCACCAACAAAGGAGAAGGATTTAGAGTATAAGGTAGACCAAAAACCAGACAAAATGATGATATCTGAGAAACTCTTCAACACTATGATGTGTCTATGGTTGGGGTAGCCAGAAGAGAAAAAAACAGAACCTTACATCTCCCTTGAAATCCAAAGTGGTAAAAGAGGAAGTGAAGAAGAATTAATTGTGAATATGCACAAAGAAACTGTCTTTTTTGTTTGTTTTTTGTTCAGCCTTGAGAAGACTAGCTATCAGGAACATATATGTTATGACTGCCATTAGAAGATGCACATCATCCTTACCATCAGAGGTATACATATTATCATTTCTAAAGAAATCATTATATTGTCAGGCAAATGTTGATTATTTTGGTTATCAAATTATTTTTTTCCTCAGAAATTTTCACTGCATTTGTCCCTTCAGATCTACATTTATGATATTCAAAGCATGTTCCGAAACACCTTTATAATCAACCATTTTCCACACTGGACTAATGACACTGACTAAATTTGCAGGAAAGTAAATGGCTTTAGTGTCAAATGACTGGGCACTGACAGATGGTGACACCCACCCCTTCCTAAACTTAGGCTACCTACCATTTCTCCAAAGATAAAAAGTAAATGAGAAATGACACAAACAATCAATATACAAATGGAGGTACATTTTGTCAAACAACATCATAAAAATCTTATATACAACATCAAGTGCTTTTAATTCAAATCTGCCAGAACAGATTTGTCAATTAGCAACATTTTTAATATGAAATGTAGAGAACAATGTAAGTTGCCACAGTGATAAAGATTTGTCTGAGGTAGAGGGTGAGTCAAAAATATGGTTGCATGTTTAACTGCAAATGTTTAATCATAATGACCATTGGAAAAGCAATTCTTAAAATTAGCAATGCACAAAATACAACAGTACTGAATAATTACCCTAAACTGCTTGCCTCTAACATCACACCATTTCTTTCTCAATCATCTTTTTCAGCATGTTTTATATCTTGGGTTTCCAAGTATAATCTTTCTCCTTCAAAAAACCCAGAAACTGACAGTGCATTTATTTTAAAAATATAACCATATTTTTGACTCACCCTTTCCATCTTTGAATTATTGTTTCAAATTAAAAGCACACTTATGCATTTATAAATCACTTCAGAACAAATGTAGTCATTGCAGTACAACTGATATCAAGTTCACATCATCAACCAAGGGAAGAACAACAATCAACAAAAATGCTAACTAAACTACTACTTATATATAAAATATACAGACAACATTCAAATACACAGTGAAAAAAAAATGAAACTGATTGTATGGAGAGAAATTGTGTTTCTATTTAGTGCCACACCAAAACAGTGGCATTTATTTACAATGGGAAACAGGCATCAGTAATCGACTGTGGAGATGCTGTTCTGTGCGATATGACAATGACCTGATGAGAATGGCACACAAAAATATCATGTTTATGCAATACATCAATATAAGCCACATGGAGAGAAAGCGAATGTGTAAGAGAGAAACAATGAGAGAAAAGGGGGCAGGGTGGAAGGTGAGAGAGGAGAAGAAAGGGGCAGGTAGAGACATCTGAGAGAAAGATACACAGAGAGAGAGAGAGAGAGTTAGAAGAATGACAGATAAATACTAACAGATTCAAGATAACTAGTACACACCACCCTAGGAGAATAATATAACACCACATACAGGATGATTACTTAGGGTCTACAACTCTTGACCAAAGTCTTTCTCTTGCGGCCAACAAAAAAATACAATTATGTACAGACAGAGTTGTATGAGAAATTGTGTCCATAACCACAAACACCATAAATCTACCAGCTTTTGTTAACATTTTATGTTCAGCAAAAAACATTACATCTGCTGTGCACCATTGTGTTAGCAGGCAAGTCCTCAAAAGTTATACTCACCAAACCACATACATTCTGTGGGAAAAACATACTGCACAATCTGGACTCTCACATACTAAAATTAATTACAATGATTTTCAGCAGATCCTACCTGCTACATCAAATTTTCCTAGCTGCAGGCAAAAGGACAAGCCAAAAATACAAACTGAAACATGAATTTCATGCCCAGAACTATAATTTAGGAACAGTAATTGTACCAGTTAATGTTTCAGTTTTATTATGATGTTTTTCCAAAAATCCTGCCAAATTATTGCTGTTTTTTTTTCTAAACCTCTCTGACAAATTTAAACCCACTTTCATCATCACATTCTCTCTGATGTATTGATTCAAGAAGTTTTAAAGTAACATACAAGACTGGAAACAAATAAAATGGTGGTGCACATTATTAAATACACTGTTTTAGTAGGAAAACAACACAGAGCACAAAGAAAAAAAGTATTTAAAAAAAATAATAAGCTGATGAAAGAATATATGCTTTCTATACTATGTGACTGCATGAAAGCCATTTTGTATTGTCTGTGCTGCAACTAAACAGGCCAGTTAACATTAACAACAAACAAAGAAATTACTAAATTAACATGTCTGTTGACACACAAAAACACTCCTTCATACAACACTTTTATCTCAGCATACTTCATCAACTCTTGTTTGTCCTAAATATTTCAACAACAAATATCTTCCTGTAGAAGACTGTTATTTCCTCCTTGACATTATCTCCCCTCGGTAGGCTTTTCTATAACAGAAAACTTCACAGAAAAATATGCACCATATTTATTCTGTAACAAATAATTCACTTTTTAAAAATAATGAGAACACAAAGAATACTATGGACAGTCTATTGCCTGGCATATTTCACTGTAACTCATTAGGTAACTGCCTAAGATTTCATACAAACATAATACAACACAAAAATGAATTCTTTTGACAGAAAGACACAAATCACTCAGAAGTCCACTGTTACATTGTATGAATCAAGAGGGAAGACTTGAATCAACTATGAGATCCTCTTGTCTCCCTCTAAGACTTCTTTGTTTAAATGCAGTTTTACAGTGCACTCTATGATTTGTATATTTCAGTTGAAAGGATTTATTTTTATGCTGCATAATTAATATATTTCCATGTAAAATCTTGTGTATGCAGCTCACAAGCTAAGTCAAATATTCCAGACAATACATTTTTTCAGAGCATAACCTGTGGCCTCATTATTTAAATTCACAATAGAAAAACATTGTTTTAAATATCTCAGCACTAAAATGTGTATTCCTATATCATATTATCTCTTTTTGAAGCCCTTTTGATACCCTTCCCTAAATAGAACACTTCACCTTGGAATATTCTCTATTTTTGTCATCTCATGCATGACCAAATTCAGGCAAATCTTGTCAACTGTTAATTATAAGAATTATCGATGGCATACGGTGAATAAATTATATGATGGGTTAATAATGGAAGTAGCCAAGGTGGCGTAATAAATCCCTGCCGTAGATAAATTATGTATATAAATTGTTGAATGATTCAGGTCTAAGATGGTTGATGTCACAACCTGTTTACATGTATGTTGTCATAGTTAAGTGACAGGTGGGAATATCCATAAATACAACAGGTGGGACACAGGGCAAAGACACTGACAAGATGATATCTTCACCACTCACCCACAGGTACAAGTGGTACAGCTAGACAATGACATGTACAAGTGGTACAGCTAGACAATGACATGTACAAGTGATACAGCTAAACAATGACATGAGTGGTACAGCTAGACAATGACATGTACAAGTGGTACAACTAGACAATGACATGTACAAGTGGTACAGCTAGACAATGACATGTACAAGTGGTACAGCTAGACAATGACATGTACAAGTGGTACAGCTAGACAGTGACATGTACAAGTGGTACAGCTAAACAATGACATGTACAAGTGGTACAGCTAAACAATTACATGAGTGGTACAGCTAGACAATGACATGTATGAGTGATACACAAAACAGTCACTGGTACAAGTGGTACAGCTAGAAAATGACATGTACAAGTGGTACAGCTAGACAATGACATGTACAAGTGGTACAGCTAGACAATGACAGGTGCACATGGTACTAGTCATGTGTCTCTGAACCTTAAAGAGTGATAAATTCAGTCAGTAAAGACAGTGCACTGTGCAGGACCTTTTCAAGACTGAGCTTGTAGACAGTGATTTAAGTCTCATGGTTAACAAAGATTGGTTTCATTTATGTGCTAGGTTGTGAAGTTGTAAGAGAAAATGGACAAGCTGACTGAAGTGCAGGCACAGCTAAGGTCTGGATCAGCAATGGACCAAGTTTTTATTCTGAATGCTCTGCAAGAGTTAAGACATTTGAATGAATCAAGTGATGACTGTGAATCCGCAACCATGACAAGAGCGCACTACAGCAAGTGAAGAAAGGCACTATGCAGGAAGTTAAAGAAGAAGAATAAACCAACACAGAATTGGTGTCATCTGCCACTTCACACACTGCTGGGTTTGCTGAAGAGAGAAACTCACTGCTTATGGACTGAATGGTTCAACGAACAATGGGAATGATTTGCCAGCTAACTAACCTTTTTAGGAATCAGACATCCTGAATGAAGACTTAAACTTGACTTTCAGGTGGTTCACAAATAACAACAGCATCATTGCTTACAAAGATACTGCTTCAATAAGTTTATTGATTAAAATGCAAACATAAATCAATACTTACACTTTTATACTCAATGAAATCAAACTAACTGCATCTACTACACAACATGTGGACTGTTAGGATCAGTTTTGTCAACTGCATAGATATTTGTAGTGCTGGCAGATATTTCATCTAGAGCTTCTTGATTTACACGCATCAATAACAACAGTGCCAATAATGAGAAACAGAGTGAACTTGATACAATGGAAATGATCTAATGATTTAGTTTGCAGCTTCAGGAAAAATGTAAGCCACAAACAATACAATGCTGGTCAACAGTCACACTGGGAAAAAAAGTTAATACAGCTACATTCCAAATGAAAATGTATTGAGGCTCTATAACCAAGGATTCAAAACCCCAGATTAATTCATTGATAAAGATTTTGGTTAAGACATTCAGTTGTTTCTGTGTGTCCTTTCTTTCTGTTTACTGTGCTTTCTAATCATGTTTTGTGTTCAGTAGTTACCAATATCTGCTCAGCTGCAACCACCCTAAAGTTCCTGATATATGCTCAGTAGCAACCACGCTTTCAATATTTTCAATAGAGCATGGGCAGAGAGAAAGGTACCAGTGGATTGGCAAAGATCAGTTGTAGTACCTATCTGGAAGAAAAAAGGAAACAAGAGAGAATGTGGAACTTATAGAGGAATATCTTTACTAAGTCATGTGGGGAAAATGTATGCAAAGATCTTAGAAGGTAGGATAAGAGCAAAGGTTGAACCTCTACTGAGTAAAGCACAATTCGGTTTCAGGAAAGGGCGAGGTTGCACTGATGCCATATTTGCACTAAGACAAGTCTGTGAAAAGACACTCGAATACGATAAAGAGCTGAACGTGGTCTTTGTATATCAAGAGAAGGCATTTGACCGTGTGGACAGAGATGTGCTGTGGAGAATTCTTGACGATTACGGAGTGCAGGGTCAATTATTAGACAACATCAGAGCCCTCTATGAAAAAAGTGAAAGTGCAGTAAGAACATCTAGTGGTCTTTCTGAATGGTTCAAAGTCACAACTGGTGTCAGACAAGGATGTGTACTGTCACCATTACTTTTCATAACATACATGGATAAGATCACTGTAGAAGCAAACCCAGACGTGTATGCTATAAACGAATTACTTTTTGCTGATGATCAAAGCATACTGTATCAAAATGAATATGATCTACAGGAACATCTGACTACTCTCAACAACAGCTGTTTACAACATAATATGAGAATCAGTACAGAAAAAACAGAAGTTATGAAGATCAGCAGAACACACAGGCCACTGAATATAAATGTTGGAAGTGCCAAAATCAAGCAAACCAAAGAGTTCAAATACTTGGGCAGTATATTTACAGAGGATGGAAGAATGGACAGAGAGATAGAAACAAGAATACAGAAAGCAAATGCTGTCACATACCAACTGTCACCTCTGCTTAAACATCCAGATATAACCATGAAGACCAAAAGACAATTGATAAACACCATCTTCATTCCAACACTTTTCTACCAGTGCCAGACAT
This sequence comes from Candidula unifasciata, assembly GCA_905116865.2. Classification (NCBI taxonomy): domain Eukaryota; kingdom Metazoa; phylum Mollusca; class Gastropoda; order Stylommatophora; family Geomitridae; genus Candidula; species Candidula unifasciata. The sequence goes on from CAJHNH020004780.1 coordinate 212,192, forward strand.
GGACAATCAACAAGACCCATGAAAGAAAAATAGAAGCCTGTGAAATGAAATGTCTAAGAAAAGCAGCGAATAAGACCAGACTAGACAGGATAAAGAACATAGACATTAGAAACACTGTCAAAACTACACCATGTTTAGACTACATAGAACATCAAAGAATGAAATGGTTTGGACATCTAACCAGGATGAAAAATGACCAAATAACATCACAAATTTTCAACCAAAGAAGCTCAGGATATAAGGCAAGAGGAAGACCAAGGAAACTGTGGATTGACGGGGTCTCTGAAACCTGCCAAAAGCATGGCCTCAGAACATCAGATGCTGCCCGCCTTGCTTATGACAGGAACTTGCATCTCCCCACAACGCTTAGCGGCATACGTGGAAGGAAAAAGTAAAGTAAGTAAGCAACCACGCCAAAGTTCCTGACATCTGCTCAGCTGCTCCACCCTAAAGTTCCTGACATCTGCTCAGCTGCTACCACACCAAAGTTCCTGACATCTGCTCAGCTGAAACCACACCAAAGTTCCTGACATCTGCTCCGATGCCAAAGTTCCCGATATCTGCTCAGCTTCAGCCACCCAAAAGTTTTACACCAGTTTGGTACTTTTCTCTGCACACTTACTTACACCAATAATAAGAGCAGTCTGTTTTCCCCCCAATTTTGCTGTACATTTTTGCAGGAGATAGCTCAATCAGACTTTGTTAAAAATTGTTTTAGTGTTTGTTCTTCTAATAATTGCTAATTGTGTATATGCTGTAAATTGATGCATGACTAACTATTAACATGTGTATCTTGCTGCCTTTTGTGAGTTGTGTACCTTGAAATATAACAATTTGGTGAGGTGACGAAGTGATACATAACAAGGTCAAGTGGTCAAAGTTGACTGAGAGCATGTGAATAATGTGGAAGCAGGAATTGACCAGCTGGCATTTGGCAAGAAATCTGGTTAAAACCCTGCAAGCTGCCTTTATTCCCCAGAACTTTTCCTGGTCCTCTTGTAAGATGAGTTATTCATACTAGCAATCTCTTTATATTTGACTGTTACATAAACATATCATTTTTTATCTGACTAAAATGTGATATGTGGTAGATATATATATATATATATATATATATATATATATATATATATATATATATATATATATATATATATATATATATATATATATATATATATATATATATACTAGGACTGGTCATTAAAATATCTAACATATCTGTGATAAAATAACAATATAAATTATTGACATTTTTGCATTGTTGTTTGAGAGATATGACTAATTTACACTGTTTATGGAACCAGTTCTTAGCTACACAACATTCCAAGATCTACAACAAGGAAGAACTCTACAGTTCAACAAAATTTGTCAGCACTGAACAAATTCTCAGTTCTACTAAATAAACATGGGATTAATTATATAATCTAGAATTAATTTCTATACTTTATAAAATACATATATAACAAATTCTCTGCTGTTTAAAACATGCTTAGAACCAATTCTCAACTCTCCAATAAAGAAGCAGTTTGTTTTTCTCTTATAAAATACGCAAGGAACAATCTTCTTCTTTAAAGCAGTAGTTCTCAACCTGTGGATCACGACCCCATGGGGGGTTGAACAACCATTTCACAGGGGTCACGTAAGACCATCAGATTACACATTTTTACGGAAGTAGCAATGAAAATAATTTTATGGTTGGGGGTCATCACAACATGAGGAACTGTATTAAATGGTCGATGCATTAGGAAGGCTGACAACCACTGCTATAAAGTATAGAATGATCAAGTATCTCTATAAATAAAGTACACAATAAACAAATTTATCTCTGTAAAGTACACAAGGAATGATTTTCTCTCTATAAATACACAATGAATGATTCTCTCTATAAAATCAACAAGAAACGGTTCTATCTCTATAAAGTACACAAGGAATTATTTTATCTCTATAAAATATGCAAGGAATGATTCTATCACTATAAAGAACACAATGAATGATTCGATCTCTATAAAGTACAAAAGCAACGATTCTACTTCTATAAATTAAAACAAGGAACAAGTCTCTATATAATTTACAAAGAACAATTCTTCCTCTATAACATTCACAAGCAACAATTCTTCCTATATAGCATTCACAAGGAATAATTCTCCCTTTATAACATTCACAAGGAATTCCTCTATAACATTCACAAGGAACAATTCTCCCTCTATAACATTCACAAGAAATACGTCTATGATAATTTCAAAAGAGATGTACTATTTATGGCATGGAATTGGGTGGCATTTAACCTAATATCATTGGTTGCTTATATAGTCAACATGACAACATCTTTCTGTATACACTTGAGAACATGTAATGGTAAAATGACACATCAGTACCTCAGTATGCTAGCACATCAGTACAATGTGTAGGTTGTTCACATTTTGCAGTAACCTTCATGACAGGGCTATTCCACTAAGTTTACTCAGTGGTATACGTTTGTTGCCATGAGTATCTCAGGGGTAGAAGCCTGAACCCCAGCGGGGAGGTGGGGGGGGGGTCTCCATGGTGAAGTGGTCAAGCCATTTGCCTCTGACGGTCATGGGTTCGTTTCACGGCTGCGCTTTTTAGTTCATGAGTGCCCTTTTTATGAAGACCCTGGGGATCCTTGCCGGAGCTATGGAGTTTGTGCTCTGCACGGTGCTCTCAGCAGGCGGCTAGCCATTCTGCGGAGAGAGACTGAGCCATATGGGATAAAACCTGGTGCAAATGAAGTTGATCCTCTCGACTTTAACTTTTAACCTGAGCCCCGACACACACAAAATAATTAATACAATACAACTGCCAATGATCCGTAGGCCACTTGGTAGACCTCCAAAAAACATCTCTGGCCCATGGGCTGCCAGTTGAACAGCCCTGCTATAGGTTGTACTATTCTTTATTCCCTGCCGCTGAGCAATTTTTAACACATAAAGAGAATACACTAATTCTATTTTTTTTTTTACCGTCCCCATTCTACAACTGCAGCTTGTTCTATGCTGAAAGCTGTACACCTGTGCAATTTTGTAACAGTTTTTTGTTCTATGCTGTGACATGCAGTAACTGAGTGTTAATTCTATAACTGCTATTTGTTCTGTACTGATATCTGTATTATCTCATTGTATATATCTATTATCCATTGGGTATATGATCTAGACTTTCATGTTTAGTCTAAAGAGAAGGAGACCAGGGGGAGACCAGGGTGAGACCAGGGGGAGACCAGGGGGAGACCAGGAGATCTGTCCAACACTCAACACTCACGGGGAAAAGTAAGACAAATATACAATCAGATTGCTTATGGCATATATGGTATTGGAACTCTGTGCATGCTGCTGAAGAAGGGGAGACAGCACTTATGGGAATGTCCTCAGTGCTATGATGTTGATTCTTAATTCATCATTCACTAATAATTATAGACTACCTGCCCCTGGTTAAGTGCTGTGGCCAACATCATTCAGCTATCTTTCCTTTTCTTGACATAAACTGCTTCCAGTTTTTGGACTCGTTGACCTCAGCCAAGGTCAATTTTGAAAAACATCTGAAATGATGTCGATTCAAACAAAACCTTATCAGGCCGGCAGAGCAACCATCAATAGACTAAACTACCAAATTCCCAGCTGTGTAATAACTAACTCTAGACATTCTTTTGTCATGACATGCTGCTGCTTTTCCTAATCTGCCTGTCTGATGTCTGCTTGCATTATTCTATCTTTGCTACATCTACAAATACTGTGGAATGCTCCCTCTCTTGATATCACTGCATGATATAACAACCTATGTTACTCTAAAATATTTTACCAAAGGACTATATTTTCGAGACTCTTATTTGTGTTATCTTTGCTAAAGTTGCTTGCAGGCAGGAACTGATATGAATGGACTTACAAGTAACCGACTGATTGGTCTTTTTTTCCCCCGGCAAGCTGTTACCTGATGGGTTGACAATGCTTGCAACTCAAAGAATTGCATCCTGGATGGCAATCCACCAGATCAAATCTCAGATAACCTATTCAACTTCCTAAAGAATGTTTGAGTGATTCCCAGTGATACTGTGATAAAAGTAATACCTAGCGATACTGTGATACCTGGTGATACAGTGATAGAATGATACCCGGTGATACTGAGATAGAGTGATACCCGGTGATACTGAGATAGAGTGATCACTCAAAGAGTTATAGCCTGGATGGAATTCCAACAGTTGAAATCTCAGATGACCCATTCAACCTCCTAAAGTTTTTTTTTTTTGAGGACATCTATATCCCTGCCGTCCTATGTGAGTAAGGAATAAACTAGGTGAACTTTGATCTTTACAGTGCCATTACTTACACCATTGTTGTTAGGTTAAACAGCAGTGTTGAGTAATTTCAGCTGAGGTATTGAAATCAAACTAAGCAATTAAAAGCTCAGCAGCAATTTCGACCCTTTTAAAAACTAAACATAAACAGCAGAATTATTTACAGTACTTGAAAATCTTCCCATAATTCTAGATGGCAAGAGAAAGTCTACACGATAAAATAAATGTCAGCATATCAATGCAGCATTCCATCACTTATTATAATGGGACCATCAAGTCTTGTCTGTCTTGTCAGTTCTGGAAGCCTGAATGATTGGAATTTCTTAGAGATGATTGGAGAGGATACCAGACAGCTGAGGCAAGGATACCAGACAGCTGAGGCAAGGATACCAGTTATTCATGTTTTCAACAGTTACAAAGGAATTTAGACTGCATACTGCATAACTACTGTCAGGATTACCTACCCTGAACTCTTTCTGCTCCAGATAGTTAATTTTCAGTTTGTTGTACTCTGGAGTTATCTTCTTCTTCGCATTCACCAGCTGAAACTCTTGCAGAAAGTTCTGGTTGCTCACCCATTTCTGGACTGCAGTCCTGTTCCAGAGTGTTGCGTGTGCATCTGTTTGACAGATCTGACTAATTTGTAGTCAGACTGCTGGTTCCTTGCCACTCAGGCAGATGCACTTCGACTGAAGGAAGCTCCCATTCAGTCAACTCTTACGACATGCTTTTGGGTAGGCAGTGGGTCCATTCTTGTTTTCCCTATAACAGGGTCCCAGAACCCATACGGGGATCTGGAGTAATAAATATGTTCTATCTCATAGCTTGTTGTGATTCAGAGTAACAAAATTCTTCTAAATCAGTTTTTTTTTAATACTTTATACTAACAAAATATGTTTTATTTCAGTTTGCATTCCATCCCTTATATGGCCACCAAGTATTGTCAGTTGTGTCTGTTCTGGAGCCTAAATAACTGAAATTTCAGAGAACTAAATGCCTTTCAGTTTCAGTGTAACAGAATACTTTCTGTCCTACAGTTGTTTAACTTTAGAAAAATAATCTTTGTATCTTTCTACATTAAAATAACACAAGTATGCACATGGGACATAATGAGATACAGTAACAACTGAAATAGTATAGATTAAGGTAACTGAAGAATGGAACAATAGCTAAGAAATTAATACCATGAAATGGCTCAATGCGTTGGTTTTGCGATCAGACACCAGAAATGCTGAAACAATTTAACCCAATAGATTTAAACAAAAAAAAATTGGTGTTTTTAATGTGTCAAATAAAGCTTCTTTACACAAATTTCCATGTCACAGGTGATACAAAACGAGTGGCAATAACTGTCGTAAAATTGTACTAACAAAGGTAATCTAAATGAACAGGACAAATTTAAACTGTCAGCTGTACAGATAAAAACATAAACAAATAGATGAAGAATGCAGAGAAACCTTAGTGAGCTTTAAAAAACAAAAGGTACACTGATTAAGACACCAAAATAACCACATATAAATCTGTTTGATCAGTTAACATGCATAATAACTAAAACTTAGTACTGGAATAAATTTATTGTAACATACCTGATTTATTTAATGTAATGCCATGTTTTAAAATCATATTTACTTGCTTATTATTTTTTATTTAAGTGTTTCCCTTTAGTCTTCTTTGTTTTTAAAACAAACAATACTGGCTGCAGCCAGTAATATATGAGAATATAATATATGAGGATGTAAGATATGAGGATGGTAACTGCCAAGATGACTATTCTTCTGTTCCCCTTTGTTAACCTCCCATAACAAACACTAGAGATTATCTGCTTAACACACTGGCTATACACACTGATCACACAGTAAACAAAAATGGAGGTCAACTAAGCTGATATACATGCAGAAATGAAGGATACAAAATAAGTTACTGGAAATAAAATGCTTCAAATGAGGTCATGAGGTTTATAAATAAAAATTGAAATAAACGAAAACACATTTTCTTCAACTCATCACAAACATCTCTGCACTTGTCACAAACATCTCTGCACTTGTCACAAACATCTCTGCACTTGTCACAATCATCTCTGCACTTGTCACAAACATCTCTGCACTTGTCACAAACATCTCTGCACTTGTCACAATCATCTCTGCACTGGTCAAAAACATCTCTGCACTCATCACAAACATCTCTGCACTTATCTCAAACATCTCTGCACTCATCACACACAAATCTGCACTAATCACAAACATCTCTGCACTCACCACAACACCACAAACATCTCTGCACTCATCACAAACATCTATGCACTCTATCACAAACATCTCTGCACTCGCCACAAACATCTTTGCGCTCATCACAAACATCTATGCACTCGTCACAAACATCTATGCACTCGTCACAGTCACAAACATCTATGCACTCATCAAAAACATCTCTGTGTTCATCACAAACATCTCTGCCCTCACCACAAGCATCTCTGCACTCGCCACAAATATCTCTGCACTCATCACAAACATCTCTGCACTCATCACAAACATCTATGCATTCATCACAAACATCTCTGCACTCATCACAAACATCTCTGCGCTCATCACAAACATCTCTGAACTCATCAAAAACATCTCTGAACTCATCACAAACATCTCTGCACTCATCACAAACATCTCTGCACTCATCACAAACATCTTTGTGCTCATCACAAACATCTCTGCACTCACCACAAACATTTCTGCACTCATCACAAACATCTTTGCACTCATCACAAACATCTCTGCACTCACCACAAACATCTCTGCACTCATCACAAACATCTCTGAACTCATCACAAACATCTCTGAACTCATCACAAACATCTCTGAACTCATCACAAACATCTCTGTGCTCATCACAAACATCTCTGTGCTCATCACAAACATCTCTGTGCTCATCACAAACATCTCTGCACTCATTACAAACATCTCTGTGCTCATCACAAACATATCTGAACTCATCACAAACATCTCTGTGCTCATCACAAACATATCTGAACTCATCACAAACATCTCTGTGCTCATCACAAACATCTCTGCACTCATCACAAACATCTCTGTGCTCATCACAAACATATCTGTGCTCATCACAAACATCTCTGAACTCTCATATTTCCCAGTATTTACACTGGTAAGCCAGAATTCTGGTAGAATAACTTGCTAATTCCTTGACTTGCAGTGATTATTTTGTAAAAAAAAAAAAAAAAGGGTTTAAAGTAAGGTAAAGTTACTTAGTGTGTGAGCTTTTACTAGGTAATTTTACATTCAGTAGTTTTTCACTGCCTCCTGAACAGTCAGCTCTAGATACAATTGTCAAAATCAATGTAAGGTAGCCAGTCTACTGCTTAACTAACTGTAGTTGGAATTGAACAGAGTATACTGGAATTATGAAACATGGTTGCAACACCTACACCAAAGATGCCGGCAAAGGTGAAGTAAGGTCAAGGTCTCCTTGTCACACCTGGAGGCCTTCTGAGTAAATGGTGCTGGTTGACCATTTTAGACCTGTGAGTGATGTGGTCAATATAGGTCAGCCACCTTGACTTCTCCACAAACTTCCTGGAACCCCCCTTCTGGCTAGGCTGACCTGGAATCCTGTCAATGACAAAAATCCTGGACTTGAAGGGGATTCACGGCCATGGGGCTAGGCAATTCTATATTACAGGAAAACATGATCATTTTGTGAATATGTTTGTACATTAAATCTTGCAAAGCTCCACTTTTTAACTGCTAACAAATGTTTGTAATTAATTTATAAATGAACTCACTCCTGAGAAATATTGGTCAAAATAAAGTCAGTAGAATATACTTTTACACTCTCCTCTTTCAAGACATCTAGTTTGCTCTTTTTGGCTGTCCACGAAATTCTAAGAATTCCTCTGTAAATTCTCATCTCTGAGGCCTCAGGATATTGTTCCTTTTGTTAATTAATGTTATATCACATAGACAACTAACAATGTAAGTTTAAATTCTTAAAACTATGCATTATTTTTCAAGGTCTTCTGGTTCTCAAAGGTTTCAAACAAGTTTATCACTGACTCCATGCAATTTCCATTCCAATTAATTCAACAAAAATAGATGATTTGGCGTCGAGCACAATGATTTTTCAAAAGATATGGAAAATAATACATCGAACAACAAAGGCTATGCATGAAACAGGAAGCAATACATGATTTTAAAATAGATTAGATCTACACATGAACAGATAATGACTTACAGTAGGGGGGGGGGGGGGGGGGGGGGGGGGGAAATGTAATCTTATAATACAAGGACAAATGTTTTCACATCTGGCCATTTTAAAAACACAAAATGTGTTTGTTTTCCATATTTTAAAAAAAATCAAATCAAAGTCATATCTTGGAATTTATTTTATTCTAATTATAATACATACATTAATCCTGTTTTTTAAAAGAAATCATGAGCAGGCACATGTCATATGTTTTCATAGGACTAAAGTCATAAAAGACAAGGTATACAATTCTAAAAACATGATTAATTAAATGCCAAACAAGTACTAATCATTCAAAGTTCAAATGCTTCCCACTATATTAACAAAACCCACTGTGAACATTCCAAATAAAACAAACACATTCAGAGTTCAGTTCCAAAACATCACAATTCCACATAACATCAACTTTTAAGAAAGGCCAAAAGTGTCAAGGACAAAGTCTTTCACAGAAAAACCTTCATATTTCATTTCAATATGTACATGATTTCATAGCATAAAAACAATTCACATTTTCTTTCTCATCAACAGATGAATTTGATGAGAACAAAAACTGTCCAATGAAAAGCAAACATGCTACAATGTTGTAAGCAGTACAAAAACTCATTCAGTCTCAAAAGATTTGTTACAACCTCGCTTTTTTTTGCAAAGCTGTATTTTAGAGTAACAAAATTTTAGTCTAATTAAACTTTAATATATAGCTTTACGATAGAAGATGATGCAGTAGTATTTTGGACCAAACAAATGAAAACAGAGGAATGGGGTAGAATAGGTAAAAATAAACAGGGGAATGGGATTTAAAAAGTTCAGAAATCTACAAGTATCAGTTTTGGAAGACACCCGTGAGTTACCTGGCTCTCACTGAATTAAAAAATTTTTATAAAGTATTTCAGTGTCACCACCGATGGCTTTTCACACTGAAAAAAAATAATCTTTATAATATTAGGAAAGTAAATCAGTCTTTACAATGATGAAAAAGTAAATTACCTATATAAGAAAAAAACGTTTACACTTTTTTTCCCCTTCATGTTGGGAACATAAATTAGTATAATTAAGAGAATATACACTCTTTTTTTCTCATGTCATAGAAGAGAAATATTTTTTATGAAGTTGAGATAACAGAAAATTCATTATAATGTTAAGAAATTACCTGCAAACAAAAATACTGTGGCACTTCACTTCTCACCAGCCCTACAAACATGCACCAATGATAACCAACTTGAACATGGTTCCTGCATTATAGCAACATAATTACTACATCAATAACAGACACACACTAGCAACAACTGTACAGTTAGCTTGCAACAGATATTAACATCCATAATGAATACAAAAATCATCAAGCCACACATACTATCAGTTTTTTTTCAAAGTATGCTCTCAACAAAGATGGTTAGTTCAATGTTAATGATTTCATTATTAATTACACTTGACAAGAATCATAAAAATAACATATCAAAATACTGAAAAAAAAAAAAAATGGGGCATAGATTGGTCCAAATAATTTTCAAAAGATGAATGTGGCTGCCTTTGTTTTTGTGGATCTTGCTGTTGGTTGACTCAAGTGCCGTGCTCTTCATTCGATGGTGGTAGAAAATATGATACAGTAGCGGTGACCCAGAGCCAGTGTCTTTGTCTTAGCCAGCAGCAGAAACAGTGCTGCTGCTGTCTCTACACCAATGTTGACATCATTTACACACTTGGCCAGCAGCAGAAATGGTGCTGCTGCTGTCTCACACACTAGTGTGTTGTCATTACTTACACACCTGCTGGCCATGGATGTGGATGCACTGGTAGATGCAGGTAGTAATAATGATATAACATATATCATCAATTCATGAATCATTTCTTTCTTTCCTATCAAGTACACTACTAAAGATTGATCAAGTCATTTTTTAGAAGTAACATGTGATAGCTGCTGCAATGGATGACTGAGCAGGCATGAGGATGCCCAATGTGCAGTGATCGTGAAAACATAAAATAGCGTTAGATTGACAAATCTTTCTATTTTTATGTTGATGCTATAGAAGCTAATATAATCTGGAGTTGCCTGCAAGCCAGGTTTAGATTCTGGCAATAGATCAGTTGTTGACAAGACGATCTTATGGTTGCCTGCAGTGGATTTGTTCTTGTCAGCAATGTTCACACTGACTTTTTGGGGACATTAAAAGTTTCTCAGGTTTGGGCAAGATTTGGATATCAATTAGAATTGTTCCTTTACCAGTTTCAGGATCAACTGCCGTTATAATTGGCTCTCATCTTTATAAATGAGTGTTCAAACATTTGAACCATTACAAGGCAATAAAAATGGTTATACAGAAGTGTTAAAATAATTTGAACCAGTACAATGCAAACAAAATGCTTGGTAGAAGATACTGGCTTGAATACTGGCCTCCAAACATTAACACTGGAATTGCTTGACCTCTGTTCTGAAAGGGTAAAAGCTAAAGGCTGATTTGCATGTAAACTCTAAGTATACGCAATGACACTTTCTGTTACAACGTAACATGTGATAAGACTACTTTCCTTATATATCAAGCATCCCAAAGTGTGTTGTTATATAAGATGTATGTTTAATGACTGTATGCTTTTAAAAATTATTTTTTTTGTGTACCATAATTAAATATATGATTAACATCATGTTTCTGAGCCATGCAACCGTTAGTTGAGAATAGCACTGTGATATAGTGGTGTTTTAGTAATTGATCTTAGCTATAATGGTGCTAACTATTGAAATAAAAGTAATTTTTGGTTGAGCATGTGTTCCTTAATGTTGGCAGGTGGTGTTCTAATTGTATGATGTCATTCCCAGATACTCAAATGCCTGATCCTAATACTGTTAGCAATTTCACCAGTAGATTTGACTGTGACTAGAGCTGTAATATGGAAAACAGTACCCAAAATAAGACAGACTATAGCAGTATATGTTTCATTAGATCTTCATACAAAAACCTCAATATTTAAAAAAAAAAACAGTCATTAGAAATACATCTTATATATTTTATGTTTGGTCTACACATACTAAAATATCTACCTAGATTGTTAATTTAGAGCCTACTGAATGTAGCCGGTTTGGATTATATACATTTAATTTTTTATCATTGTGGTTATGACATTTTTTGGGCATCTGCTTCAAAAACATTGCTGGGGTGAAAGACTTAAATCATGAATAACCGTACATGATGACTGTAGGACATCAGTGAGGGCTTCAACCATTGTTACCAGATGTTTCATTTACAAATGAAGAAAGCAAGTTTACGTCGACAGATGAATGAAGAAAGAGCCTCCTAAAGTTCACAATAGTTTAGCCATTTTAGAATTATCAGTAAAGTAGCAACCTCGAAGACACGCTGTAGTTATGAAGTATACTTTTTGTGAAATTAACAACCTCGAAGACACGCTGTAGTTATGAAGTATACTTTTTGTGAAATTAACAACCTCGAAGACACGCTGTAGTTATGAAGTATACTTTTTGTGAAATTAACAGGAAGTATATTATGAGTTAAATGCAAAGTATTCCAACATTCATGGATGTCACATGTTCTAATCTGATGACCTGGAAAGCGAACATTATCCAGACTAGGTTGTATAAACAAAAATGTCTGTTCTAACTGAGGCTGAAGCTGACATAACAACTGGCTGTTAAACTTGGCTGTACACCTGCTGTTGAACATGGCGGAAGACTGGTTGTTAATCTTGGCTTTAGACTGGCTGTGTAACTTGACTGAAGACTGGCTGTTAGACTTGACTGAAGACTGGCTGATAAACTTGACTCAAGGCTGGCTGATAAACTTGACTCAAGACTGGCTGATAAACTTGACTCAGGACTGGCTGATAAACTTGACTCAAGACTGGCTGATAAACTTGACTCAAGACTGGCTGAAAAACTTGACTGAAGACTGGCTGATAAACTTGACTGAAGACTGGCTGATAAACTTGACTAAAGACTGGCTGTTAAGCTTGGCTGTCGGTTTCATCCTGGACTATCAGTTCTGTGAGACACTTGAGTTGCTGCTGTTATGTCCACTGATGTGGAGAGGGGGGTAATTCAGCACCTGAAGCTACCCTGGCACTGCACAGGTAAAAACAGACAGATTTATCTTTAACTATTTTACAGCTACATCATAAGTGAAAACAGAAGTATGTATTTTAATCTTAAATTACTGTATTACTACATCAGTAATTTAAAGCACATGATATTATTCTGCAACATATACATATATATTGAAGACAATGCCGGCCTGTGCAGTCACATTAACAGAAGTCAGTATTATAAAATTTAAAGAAAATTCTTCTTTTCCCCCTAAAACTAACCATTGCACATCAACGTTTATTTATTTTGCCATGAAATATGGAGAGAAATATTTGGTAGTCCAGCTCTTTATGAGTGGCTGGGGTTAGAATAAATGTGTGTAAATAAACAATGTCTTCCATAACATCTTTAATAGCCAGTCAACATCTTTGTATGGCATCTTTGCTGGTAACTATTGCTATCAACAAGGATGTCTAAATGAGTGCATCTTGTTTCTCAATGTATTTAGCATAAGGTGTTGTTCCCATACTCTCTCATAATATTTCTTTTTCTTTTTTTTTAGCCTTCACCTGCTGTAAACTCGAGCAGAGGTTCTAGCTGTTCATCCACTTCTGGACTTTAGTTTTGTTCCAGAACTTGAAATTTATATGCACATCCATTTTACAGATCTGCATACTTGTATGCAGACTGTTGGTTCTTTGCCTCTCAGGCAGATACACTCTGACTTTGCCTTTTACGGCATGCCTGATAGGGAGGCAAGGGGTCTGTTCTTACCCCACCCCCACCAATGCAGCTCCAGAACCCATACAGGGATCTCATAACTTCTTCTTCTTCTTTGTGTTCACCAGCTGTACACTCTGGCGTAAAGTTCTGGTTGTTCGTCCACTTCTGGACTGCAGTCATGCTCCAGAACCTGAGTGTTGCATGTGCATCAGTTTTACAGATCTGATTCAATTGAATGCAGACTGCTGGTTCCTTGCCTCTCAGGCAGATGCACTCCGACTTCAAAGGAAGCTCCCCAGTTAGTCGACTCTTACGACATGCTTTTGGGGAGGCAGTGGGTCTATTCTTGTTTTCCCACAATAGGGCCCCGGAACCCACACGGGGGTCTCTCATAACTTAATTTCCCACTTTGTCTCAGATGGTTACAGTGCAGTATTTCCTTGTACATCTCAGTGCACAAACTGTTCATACTACAGCACACATGCTCACACGTACACACATAAGTTTCTTTAAAATGTCTAAGTCTGGCACTGGTAGCATACAGGGGGATAATTATACTAATAATAATATATTGCTTTTTGGATATAGTTAGGTTTTGATTCATGGTGCTAACATATGGTGCAGAAAAACCTTAGGCACAAAACTTAGCTAACAAAGACATTTTTAAAAAGGAACCGAAAAATAAATCAGCTAGTTATTCCAGGGATCCCTGGAGGTCCACGAGTCACCACATAGGAAAGACCAGTCTACCCTGAGGTCCACGAGTCACCACATGGGAAAGACCAGTCTATCCGGAGGTCCACGAGTCACCACATGGGAAAGACTAGTCTACCTGGAGGTCCACGAGTCACCACATGGGAAAGACCAGTCTACCCGGAGGTCCACGAGTCACCACATGGGAAAGACCAGTCTAGAAGACACTTGTAACTCTTAAAATTTAGTGATTTTGTTTTCAGGATGTCTGAGTCTCTGTATTTATGAAAGTGAGGTTGACGTCGAGATTGTTTTCTCCACCCATTACTAACGTATCATCTCCATGGGGACTTTAATGCAGAGATCGCCTTTTCCAGTCAAGCTCTGTAAGCAGTGGGGTGAAAACAGACACCATGTTCTGAGATTATATGAATACAATGAACAAACACACAAGAATTAAAAATTCTACCAGAGTAGAAAGTAGGTCTGGTTTGCTTCCCAAGAATATAATCATTAGGGACACAATTAAAATTGCAGCTCGAGGGCTTTCCTCAGCATACAACCACAAAGGGACAATGATAAAAGAAACTGCAAATTCCACAATGGAAGTTGGTTGCAATGTGTCCACTGCTGACTATGGGTACATGGTGAGACACAGATATTTTTCATGGTGCAGCTTTTGTACCAACGACTGAAAGCCAGGAGACTGGCCTTGTTCTAAATGGCCTACCAAGGGAATCAAATCCTGGGAAACACTGAGGACTGCACTGTGAAACTAGTTCATAAACATGTAAGCCGCAGTGCCACACAGTGCTACAACTACCTGAAAGTTCCATAAAATGATCTAGCTGTTTATGGACTGATGTTGAAGCATGATTGCAAAATCCAGGTACAAGGAAGATGGTTGCCTAGAAACTACACAGGCTCCTATTGCAGAAACAGGAAGTGACATCAGAATTACCAGGTTATGATAAAAAGGATGATACTTAACTGGGATTGTGTGAAAACAAGACAGAACCCATCATTGATACAAACCTTTGAATTTTGGCTAAAGCAGCTGCATGTGGGTTGAGGCACAGAGGTAACTTGCTAGTGCTGCGTTGCTGATGATCGGCGATAAATTTGAACAGTTTTTCTGTGGAGAAACAGAAAAACTTTTATGTTTTTGCAAATCAGTGTTTATCAAACAATATTGATAAATAACTCTCTCTCACCTCATTCCCCTTCAAACTTCCTTGCATTCACCAGCCGTAAACTCTGGTGGAAAGTTCTGGTTGTTTGTCCACTTCTGGACTTTGATCTTGTTCCAGAACTTAAGTTTTGTACACGCATTCATTTTTTAGATCTGGTTTATTTGTATGCAGACTGTTGGTTCCACCCCTCTCTGGTAGATGCACTCTGGCCTGGAACCCGCGTTATGATAATTTCAAACAAATCAATGCTGTAGGGACAACTGGAATAATTTATGAAACAAGAGATGGAGAAAAACAATGAGAGAGGATTACTGACTTCTTTTTGTCACTGCTCACAAAGTGATGCATCTTGTCAGAGTCAGGCTTGAAAAAAAAAGTCTGGCTCCATTTAAATTTAAACCCATGACCTTCAGATTCGCAGGTGAAAGTCTATCCATTACATCATGGCAGCTCCCATGGAAATAAGCACAATAGAATAACTAGAATTCATCATGAAGAAAAATACAAACATAATGAAACAACTGATTGTGTAAAGAAGTAGAAACAATGGAAAAGAAATTGTCATAGAGAAAATACAAACAATGAAAAAAATATATCAAAGACAAAAGAATGATAAAAATGAAACATGGTGCAAATGAAAATAATGAAAACCAAGTAAAGGAGAGAAAATTATAAACAATTGGAAACAAATTATCATACAGAAAACTGAAAGGAAATTATCATAGAGAATAGTGCAAGCAGAATGACAAATTTATCAAACCTGAAGAAATATCTTACGTCAGAAATCAGTAAGCACCAGTTCTGACAGTCAATGAGACAAATGGAATTATACTAAAACTATCCTGCACAAATGGTTTATGAAACTATCCCATGAAAATGTCTTGCAAAAAATGTCTCAAGAAACTGTCCTGCGAAACTATCTCCTTACCTTTCACTCTGGAAATATTTGTTAAGGATTTCTCAAATGTGAAGTCAAAAGGAATCGAACACTCTGGCTCCAGGTCAGCACAAAAGTTTCTTCCCTGTGGACCAGGCACACAACATGTACACATGCAAGAATGGAACCTCAGGCGACCCTCGTCTAAATAGGGGTGGGTTAGGGCATCAGCTGCTGTGATTCTTTTGTTCTGTTTGATGATACAACAGGAATCATGATAAATACATTGCAAAATAAAAATAAAAAATTGGTTCTTAAGAGGTTCATCATCATCATGTGCCCTGCAAGTTGGCATAGGCGCTCATGCATCTCCATAGATCACGATCCCTGATTGACTGCAACAGCTCTCTTGATGATATCCCTCCATGCCATCATTTCCGCCCATCCAGCATCATTTCTCTTGGTCTGCCTCTACCCCTCTTTCCACTGATCTTTCCCGTTGTAGCGAAGTTTTCCAATGCCTCTCTTCTCATTATGTGGCCAAAGAACAGTGTTTGTCTCCTTCTTATTGTTGTATATAGAGATCTGCTTTCATTACCTTCTTTTAAACAATCGTTGCTATTACTCTGGTCGTCCAAGATTTTCGTAACATTCATTTCAGAAACCACATCTCTGTTGCTTCCAAATTCTTCATAATTTGTTCACTCACATTCCAGCAGAACAGGTTCTATGTAACATTTTAGCACCCTCTTTCTGACATTAAATGAGAGCGATTTATTGCACAAGATTTTTTTATTTTCTGAAATGCTGCCTTTTAATCTCTGTCACACATTTTCCATCTGATGATATGATTGTTCCCAGATATTTGAATTTATTGACTTTCTTAAGCCTTTTTTCCTTTAATTGAGATATCACTTTAGAGGTTATAGGAAAGGAATCAGGAATTTTTTTAAACATGGTCAATTAAAAACATTTGTATTCTGCTGGATGAAAAAAAAAAAGAAATTACTGTAAAAACCCTGAATAAAGTTTAAAAAAAAATCATGTTTGTTCTAATAAAAACATTGCAGCCAAAAATAAAAAATGTAATATACTAGTAATTCACCATGCAAATGATCTCTACAGTAAAGTCAGTAACTATAAATCTGTCTACAGACTACTGTCTATCAACTATAAATCTATAAACTACTGTTAAAATAGTGCCCAGCTAGTATTTATAAATCTGTACTATTGACAATATTGTGTCCAGCTGCTTTTTATACAGAGTACTCTGTTGTTAACACAGAATCAAACTAATATTCAAACTAATATCTTGTATATGCTGCTGTTGCTGCTCCCACAGGTATTTTTTTGTTGCTGCTCGTCTATAAGGAATTTTGGTTTGTTTTAGCTTTGGTTAAGGATTATTTTCATTGCACAAGAGTATCTCTCTTAGATCACACAAGTCTCTGTGTGGGTTCCGGGGCCCTATTATAGGGAAAACAAGAATAGACCCAGTGCCTACCCAAAAGGAGGTCGTAAGAGTCGAATAATTGGGAGCTTCCTTTGAAGTTAGAGTGCATATGCCTGAGAGGCAAGGAACCAGCAGTCTGCATACAAATAAGTCAGATCTGTAAACTGATGCAGATGCAACACTCAGGTTCTGGAACAGGACTACAGTCCAAAAGTGGATGAACAACCAGAACTTGCTGCCAGAGTTTACAGCTGGTGAACGTGAAGAAGAAGATCATACAAGGAAGAAAAGAAAAATCCCAGCACATCATGCAAACTCTCTAGTAGTAGTGTGGATCCAAATGTCTGTGTACCAGAAGTTAATTTATGTGTACTAGAAGCATACAGGCTATGGTGGTAGCTTTTAGAAACAAAAATCAACATCAACGTTTGTTTAAACTGTTGTCATCAAATATGAACTTACTGGATTTAAGACTAGCATCCTACACAGTAAATGTACTGCTTCATGTGTTGCCTGATCAGACAGAGCATAGAACTGGTTCAGGGCTGCAGGCTTGTGAGGTCTTGACCTCATGTAATCCCTTGCTCCCTGGCAGGCAGTTGGCATATCTTCATAGGACGGAGTGCCTAAAACTTCTGTGATTCTGTCCAGCTGGCAAAAGAAAATTATTTACCGGCTGTGAGATACAGGATTCAGTTGTGACAGTTATACATGGGATAAAATATGAAGTATATATAAATATGAGATACTGTTTATACAATGGATCAACATCATGGCACAAGGGCAGTAACCTATAAGTATTCTATTTGACTACTAACTCAAGCCTGAGTCCAAAGAATCTAAACGCAGTGCACGAACTCCATAACACTGGTGAGGATTCTAAAATACTTTTGGTTAGATTTTAAAAAATTAAAATTTGTCCCTGGCAGTGGAATAAGGTTATTATTTTTGATTTCCAACTGCCAAGAGTTTTTCTTATGCGACAATACACACAAGCGTCCAATCTTAATACCCAGATACCAGGGGAAATTACTAGAAGTCACGTGAAAAATCCCAGCCTTCACCGGGCCTGAACCTGGGACCTCCACACTCAAGGCTGACATCATGCCTTGCAACCACTCAGCTCCACTCATATGAGTCCATGTTGTCTTTACAATTAAGGAATTAAAAATTATAGTTTGATAGTTTTATTTATAAAACCAATGTTTGGAAATTTAATTAGCTCAGCACTTCTTGAATCCACAAGAGATTTCTGTTAAAGCTTTTTAGAAAAACATTTACCGACCGGCTAAACCTTTTCAACTTGTCTCAAGGTTTTATGTGAAAGCTAGGGACATTTTTGATTTGTTGAGAACGTCCGGCTAGGCTGGTACTAGTAAAATGACAAAGGTGTAACAAAGTGTATCAAAGTCCCAAGTTGCCTCATCCCAAGGAGCTGTCACTTGTTGCAAAATTAGAGACATCCCCAAAAGATCAAAACTCGAACCACCAGCCTAACAGTATGCACCTTTTAAGTGGTGGACAATTCTAATTTATTTTAGGAGAGGAACTCAAGCCACCGTGAGACATCATGTCAACTCTTCATAATTGATTCTTATGCCATCCTTGGTATTTTAATGCATTGCATTTTACGGCATTACTATACTTTTCCTTAGAGGATCATCGTAGCAAAGTAGATATGCTCCATGTTCTGAAGGTTGTGTGCTTGAGTACAATTTGTCAGTTAAAGACTTAATTTTTGAAGATTCCTGAGAGCTATTGCTTGAGCTACGGTGTTCTTGCTTTGTGCAAATCTCTAGTTGGTTACTGGTGACTCTTTAGGGAGAAACAGAGCCACTGGTTTTTATTTTTTTTGAAGCTCTTGTACATTTAAGCTAATTCGTTATTTAATGTTGATGGTCTTAATGACTTAAAATGAAAGCACAGTTTGAAAAAAGAATTTAAAATAAGACCTGAAGCCTAGTGGATTTTTTAAAAAAAACATCTGAAAAAAAAGTTCATAATGTCAGTCTGAACTATGAAATGCATGATAAGATTTTAATACCCAAAATTAAAAAAAAAAATTATGTGCTTTCCTTACAGGTCTCACTAATGTGCATAGCTGAGTTTCCCGGTGCACATAAACACTTCATCAGCAGCTGAAAATGGAAATGATCTGGCTGGCCCAGTCAGTGCTGGTGCAACTCATTTTTTCCTTCTTCTTCATCACGTTCACCAGCTGTAAACTCTGGCGGAAAGTGCTGGTTGTTCGTCCGCTTTTAGACTGCAGTCCTGTTTCAGAACTTTAGTGTTGCGTGCACATCTATTTAACTGATCTGACTCAATTGTATGCAGACTGCTGGTTCCTTGCCTCTCAGGCAGATGCGCTCCCACTTCGAAAGAAACTCCCAGCTAGTCGATTCTTACAAAATGCTTTTGGATAGACAGTGGGTTTGTTCATTTTCCCCCTATAATAACTCTGACACTGTTGAAATCTTTTTTTGATTAAGCTGGGCTGTCTATGGCCTTTACTCTTCACCAACATGAAATAATTCACTGCGGAACTGCAGATCGGAGAAAGCCAGCTGGCAATCTCTGGCAAAGTCAGGTGTCGTCGTTATAAGGAAGGTTGGCTGCACTGGATGTCCAAGACTTTATCACATGCCTTATCAAAACACAATGTACGTGGTCAACATCATGCTGGCCACCTTTACTTCCTAGAATGTTGCCACGTGTCGTAACCATGTTAGGCTGGGTTAAGCAGATACATGTTTGTTATTTTAAAAGGGGGAAATATCCATTTGGGCTTGGAAACAAGACAGCCGGACTACAGGCATACATGCAAGCCACCGTGGCTAAGCTTTTATGTATTAATTCTCTTTATACCTAGTGGCACGTGAGGCTTCAGACTGGACTTTCCATGCTCTCCTGTCCTCTGCAGTCTTCAGTGCAGTTTTCTGTGTCAGAGATGCCACATTCAGGTTACTCTCCATTTCCACCTTTTTTCTATTTGTCTCTGGTATCCATGTGAGAGCTGTTTTGGCAGGCACATCAGAATTCATTCTCATAACCTGGCCAAGTCATTTCCATCATATCTTGGTTATCATAATGTCTAGAGTTTCTTGGTTTGTGACTTGTAGTTTTGTGTTCGAGATTGTATCTGGCCAGAACATTTTTATATGTATACGTGAGGTGAAAGGTGGATAGCTTGTGTGCATCCTTTTTAGTCATTCTCCAGCATTCCGCTCCATAGAGAAGAACTGGAAAAATGATGCTCTTGTAGAGTCAAAGTTTTGTTTCTCTGCGGTAACTGTTGGATTTCCAGATTTGCCTCATCCTTGCAAAAACAGCTCTAGCTTTGATCATGCGTGACTGTATGTCTTCCTCTGTCCCTCCCAGTATGGACACCACACTACCAAGATATGTGAAATATTCTACATTTTCAAGTGTTTGGTTATTTTTTACTGGTTTTTGGTTTGGACTGTTTGTCATGTTCTTAGTTTTCCTTGTATTTATTCTCAGTCCCACCATTTCTGCTGTGCCGTGTAGTCTGTTACTTTTCTCTTGTATATGTTCATTTTTATGTGATAGGAGTGCTATATCATCTGCAAAATCAAGGTCCTCGAGCACTGTGAATGGATTCCATCGTATGCCTCTCGATGTCTTGTCTATTGTGTTCTTTAGTATCCAATGAATCACAAGATTGAAGAGGAGGGATGACACAACACATCACTGTCTTACACCTGTCTTTACTGGGAAAGATGCATTGTAATTTTTTTTTAATACTGCAGGAAAGAGTAATGACGTTGACTATCTTTTCTAGATTTCCATAACGTCGTCGTAACATTTTCCATAGACCGTCTCTATGGACGCTGTCAGAAGCTAAGTCCACAAAATTAATATATGTTTATGTGTAATTTATTTCTGACTTGGTTCTAGTTCACTGCACAAGAAACCATTGAATCATTGGCGTCATTCTCTTGGCAACTGTAGAACCTTCAATGTGAGCACTTGGTACTTGCTGCCTGCAATAATTAACCTTTCCCCTTACACATCCCATCACATGTTCTCGTGGGAACTCTCCAGGGTTTGATTGAATCAGCTTGCAATTTCCACCACAGCAACATTTTTACAGTGCCACGTTCCAGCTGAGTGAGCAGACAGAACGAGATAGTATCTTTGTTGTGGTATGGTTTAGGCGATTGAGTAGACAGAGCTAGACGGCTGTAATTTAGACAGTCGAGTAGAGCTGAGCTCTTTGTTGTAGTTTAGACAATTGGGTAGAGCTGAGCTCTTTATTGTAGTTTAGGCAATTGAGTAGAGCTGAGCTCTTTGTTGTAGTTTAGGCAGTTGGGTAGAGCTGAGCTCTTTGTTGTAGTTTAGGCAATTGAGTAGAGCTGAGCTCTTTGTTGTAGTTTAGGCAATTGGGTAGAGCTGAGCTCTTTGTTGTAGTTTAGGCAATTGGGTAGAGCTGAGCTCTTTGTTGTAGTTTAGGCAATTGGGTAGAGCTGAGCTCTTTGTTGTAGTTTAGACAATTGAGTAGATCTGAGCTCTTTGTTGTAGTTTAGGCAATTGGGTAGAGCTGAGCTCTTTATTGTAGTTTAGACAATTGGGTAGAGCTGAGCTCTTTATTGTAGTTTAGGCAATTGAGTAGAGCTGAGCTCTTTGTTGTAGTTTAGGCAATTGGGTAGAGCTGAGCTCTTTGTTGTAGTTTAGGCAATTGGGTAGAGTTGAGCTCTTTGTTGTAGTTTAGGCAATTGGGTAGAGCTGAGCTCTTTGTTGTAGTTTAGGCAATTGAGTAGAGCTGAGCTCTTTGTTGTAGTTTAGACAATTGAGTAGAGTTGAGCTCTTTGTTGTAGTTTAGGCAATTGGGTAGAGCTGAGCTCTTTGTTGTAGTTTAGGCAATTGGGTAGAGTTGAGCTCTTTGTTGTAGTTTAGACAATTGGGTAGAGCTGAGCTCTTTGTTGTAGTTTAGACAATTGGGTAGAGCTGAGCTCTTTGTTGTAGTTTAGGCAATTGAGTAGAGCTGAGCTCTTTGTTGTAGTTTAGACAATTGAGTAGAGTTGAGCTCTTTGTTGTAGTTTAGACAATTGGGTAGAGCTGAGCTCTTTGTTGTAGTTTAGACAATTGGGTAGAGCTGAGCTCTTTGTTGTAGTTTAGACAATTGAGTAGAGCTGAGCTCTTTGTTGTAGTTTAGACAATTGGGTAGAGCTGAGCTCTTTGTTGTAGTTTAGGCAATTGGGTAGAGCTGAGCTCTTTGTTGTAGTTTAGGCAATTGGGTAGAGCTGAGCTCTTTGTTGTAGTTTAGGTAATTGGGTAGAGCTGAGCTCTTTGTTGTAGTTTAGGCAATTGAGTGGACACAGCTAGACTGTTTGTTGTGGTTTGGACACTTGAGTAGGCAGAGCTAGACTGCTGTAGTTAGAACAACTGAGTAGAGCTAGACTCTTTGTTGTAGTTTAGACAATCGAACAGACAGAGCTAGACTTTCTGTTGTGGTTTAGATAACTGATTTGATAGAGCTAGATTGTTTGTTGTAGTTAGACACTCGAGTAGACAGAACTAGACTGTTTGTTGTGGTTTAGATTGTTGAGTAGACAGAGCTAGACTGTGTGGTTTAGATACTTGAGTAGACAGAGCTAGACTGTTTGTTGTGGTTTAGACCAGTGTTTCATAAACTTTTCTTGGTCAGGGCGCCTTTTTTTTTCAATGACACATTTTCAACGGCGCCCTAACCTAAGTAAAAGTATGACTATTCGTGTCTTGGTTAAATTAGTTATGAAGCTTTTACAAGCCGCTCCCCGGGGTGCCACGGAGCACAGTTTGGAAATAACTAGTTTAGACAATTGAGTGGACAGAGCTAAACTCTTTTGTTGTTGTTGCTTTTTAGACGATTAGGTAGATAGAACAAGATAACAGTCGGCGCTATTTGAGCAATTCAGCAAACATAAATAGAGACTGATGTCTTTTGAATTGTTTAGAAAGAACATCCTTTGTTGCATGTGAGAAGTCAGAACAAAGATAACTGTCATATTTATAGCAGTTTGGTTTCTAAGCAGACAGAGCTGGAATCTCACTTGCAGTCTGGACGACTGAATAGAGAGAACTAGAGCAGAGCACCGTAAACTAGATAAGTGAGTAGAGGGAAATAGAATCTTCAGTCTTAGCTAAGCTTGCCTAATAATTTATCATCTAGGTAGCGAGTGACAAGTTCAAAATAACTGAAGTCCTGGTAAACTCTAGATAGGTTGATAAGTTCAACATAAACTACGTCACAGTATCATTTAGAAGGTGTGACAAGTTTAAAATACACCACGTCATGGTATAATCAAAACAGGGCGATAAGTATCACATGTACTTCTAATATTCATCTTATCAAACTGTCCAAGAAAATCTCAAATCACATGACTCTAAATTATGGATCAGCTCCGGCAAAAGGTGCCGACCCCACGATAAGGATTTGTTGATTGTCTCCAGCACATTGTGCCCCTTGCCCACGCTGAAGGACGCTGCCAGACTGCAGTTCCTCCAGCACTCGATGGTTTCTTCCAAATCATTGACTAACTCTCGGTCTACCTTCAGCCTGGTTTCAGTAAAGAATTACCTTCAGCCTGGTTTCAATAAAGAATGTGAAGTGTTTCAATCAATCAGCAGTTATTCACTCGACTAACCTCCAATATTCTTTAAGGCCCCCCCCCCCCCCCCCCCACCCCCCCCCCCCCCCCCCCCCCCCCCCCCCCCCCCCCCCCCAGTGTCCCGTTGGTTCTCCGTGAAAAAATAGAGTTAATTGTCTTGTTTTATAAAAATCTAGGAAGCTCGAGAATAGAACACACACGCGACCTGCTAGATCTGTAGACCTTGTTAGATCTGAAGACCTTGTTAGATTTCATGGCAGTTCTGTCTGAGATACTTTTAATGCCTTAAATATGTCGATGGCTGACCTAGATAAATATGACGTCATAGTTTATACTTTAAAAGCCATTTGTTTGCAAGGATATCCACAAAGCAAGGATATCCACTAAGCAAGGATATTCACAAAGCATGGCTATCCACAAAGCATGGGTATCCCCAAAGCATGGCTATCCACAAAGCATGGCTATCCACAAAGCATGGGTATCCACAAGGCAAGGATATCTCAACAAGGCATGCAACTGAACCAGAAAAAGGGGGTGGGGTGGGGGGAGTTTTAGCATTAATTGATATGGCGAATATAATGTACATTCGTATATATTCTCATAATGCTTTAGTTCCTTAATGGCTAAAAATAATTTAATTTCTTAATTGGGAAAAAAAGGGGGTGGGGGTGTAAACTTACTCGCTGGGGGTGTCCCGTTTTCAGCTCAAAATATTGTTGTCACCCTAGTATCATTCAGTCTCCCACCACAGCTTAGAAATAATGATGCAAAAAAATGTAAATAGAGAAACTGATTGACATTCTTCCTCTTCATTCGCCCTTTACGACACGCTTGTGGGAGCCAGTGGATCCCTATCCTTCCGCACCCATCAAAAGGACCCCAAAACTCACACGGGTACGTACACAAGCAATGTTAAGAGAAAACAAACTCATCGTCAAACTATAAGTAATACTGGTACTCTGTGCTGGCTGCTTAAGATGGGAGTGGAGCTTTTAGGAGAATGTCTCAAGTGGTGCGATGTTTCATCTGAACTCTTTGTCTCTAGCCATGGTTGTACATCCTAGCCTGCCTTTTACCCACCCCCTGGTGTAATCCCCCTACTTGTTACTTCTTTCGATGCGGCAAAAAGAAAGTAACTTTTTGAATCGTCCTTGTCGCAGCTCTCTCTGCTCATGCTGACAGCGTCTCTGGGACTTGTTTCTTTATTGTATTCGTCATCTGCTCTCTAACAGAAATACTTCTGGTGATCACTGTTCACCAGTGATGAGGTGTCTTACCGTTTTGCTCATCAACTACAGCCATCCAGTAAAATTATGTAGATGAAACAATCTCGGCACCTACACAAAATCCTTCGTCAAAATGATCATCTCATCACTGACCTACATTTCCACACGATATGCTTTGTCGATTGCTTTTTTTCTGTCTTTCTGGGATGAGTGGGGAGTTTTCAAGAAGAAGACTGGGGGGACGATATCAGGGTGACGGGAGGAGAAGCGGGTAGGGGTAGAAATCAATGAGGCAGCCCCGGCCGATGTCTGACAAAGAGAAACAGAAGGCGGGCCAAGTCAAGGCTGGAAGTAACAGCGGGCGGGACTACGAGGGAGGCGACTAATGGCCAGGAGATGAGATAGAAGAGGCGAGGCTGTGGAGGAGGGGGGAGGGGGGCAGGCGAGATTAAAGACGCGTCGGGGGAGAATTAAATTTCTCTTAAGTCGGGCAGATAGTTGCAAGTTACAAGACTACAGTTTGCTGGGAATGGGAACGGACACAAAGGCAGGCACACGAATGGGCGGACGGATAGACTGACAGACGAAAGCAAAAGCAGAAAAAAACTTCGATATCAGATAATGAGAGAGCGGACAGACAGCGTAAGAGAGAAATAACACAGGCAGGCATTTTGACAGACAAATGGATAGACGGATATGAAGACAAGACACACGTAGATAGACATGTAGACAGACAGACAGACAGACAGACAGACAGACAGACAGACAGACAGACAGACAGACAGACAGACAGACAGACAGACAGACAGACAGACAGACAGACAGACAGACAGATAGATAGATAGATAGATAGATAGATAGATAGATAGATAGATAGATAGATAGATAGATAGATAGATAGATAGATAGACAAAACTAGAAATCGTGGGACAGACAGAAGACATTCATGTAAACACATCGACAGACAGAATAAAGACCACGTCGAAGTAGAAAAGAAACAATGTAAGACTGGATGTAGTTGGTTGGGGAGGAGCTGGGGTTGTACAGAGAGCGAAAGACCATCCACAGAGCAGCCTTTCACAGCTGGGGTGTCAAACTGAGAAGATCTGACACCCGCAAAGGAGGAGAAGGGCCACAGGAGTGAGAGAAAGAGACGTCACGCAGGAGATGCCGCAGTCCGATAAAGACAAGGCTGCGAAATTTGTAGACGAGACAAGAAGAGGGCAAAGGTCGTGTCGGGATGGAGGTTAAAACTGGCAGTGCCGGCAACACAAAGAGACAAGGAAACCGGAGATGGGTCGGGAGATAGAAAAACAGGGGATGGGTCGGGAAATAGGAAAGCAGGGACACAGAGAACCTTTAGGTTACTTGGGGGAGGTGGAAGGGGGTAGGGGTTGTATTTTAAAAAAAAAAAAACAGAAAGTAAAAGAAGTAGTGTTAAGAGTGAGGGGGGAAATCAGAGCTTCACAAGTGAAATGCTACAGAAAAAGTATTAGAATACCTTGATGCACGACAAAGAAAAACATCCCATATTACATCCTACCTACATGATCTGTGAGCATCAAGGGAAAACTGGCTCATAAAAAGCATTCTGTCCAGGGCTGCCAATAGGTTTTCTTTTTTTTTTTAAACCCAGCTAAGCTTAACAAACACCCAAGCAATACATAAGCAAAGAGCGCAAAAACAAAATAAACAGCCCGGATTCTTTAAAAGTAAAAAAAGGTATAGTTACGAAACGAAACATTTACCCACTTTTATATAATGATATATAAACCAGATTTCAAAATTTGAACCCAAAGCGTCAAAAAAGAACCCAGATCTTGGGGTAAAAACCCATCATTGGCAGCCCTGTGTTCTGAGAAGTGGGTATGTTAAACGTCTTGGTGGCCTGGACAGCACGGTGATGGAAGGTAGTTTCCGGAAAATGAGGCCCGGGCAGTCTTCCGCGATGGTTGATACAAGACAATGAAGATGCACTAGCTATCAAAGCACATAGGGCTAGAGAATTTGGACTTTCATAAGTGCCCTGACGAGAGCAATGTTCTGTGCAAAGATGGTGGATAAAGTGTGTAATCGTACCAGGAACAGTTGTTATAGAGCAGAGAATGTTCTGGCCACCAGATACAATGACTGTGAGATTATGCAAGGAGCAGTTGTTATAGAGCAGAAAATGTTCTGGCCACCAGATACAATGACTGTGTGATCGTGCGACGGACAGTTATTGTAGAGCAGAAAATGTTCTGGCCACCAGATACAATGACTGTCTGATCGTGCGACGGACAGTTATTGTAGAGCAGAAAATGTTCTGGCCACCAGATACAATGACTGTGTGATCGTGCGACGGACAGTTATTGTAGAGCAGAAAATGTTCTGGCCACCAGATACAATGACTGTCTGATCGTGCCAGGAACAGTAGGTATGTGATAAAGGCACAGGTTTGATCGTGCCAGGAACAGTAGGTATGTGATAAAGGCACAGGTTTGATCGTGCCAGGAACAGTAGGTATGTGATAAAGGCACAGGTTTGATCGTGCCAGGAACAGTAGGTATGTGATAAAGGCACAGGTTTGATCGTGCCAGGAACAGTAGGTATGTGATAAAGGCACAGGTTTGATCGTGCCAGGAACAGTAGGTGTGTGATAAAGGCACAGGTTTGATCGTGCCAGGAACAGTAGGTGTGTGATAAAGGCACAGGTTTGATCGTGCCAGGAACAGTAGGTATGTGATAAAGGCACAGGTTTGATCGTGCCAGGAACAGTAGGTATGTGATAAAGGCACAGGTTTGATCGTGCCAGGAACAGTAGGTATGTGATAAAGGCACAGGTTTGATCGTGCCAGGAACAGTAGGTATGTGATAAAGGCACAGGTTTGATCGTGCCAGGAACAGTAGGTATGTGATAAAGGCACAGGTTTGATCGTGCCAGGAACAGTAGGTATGTGATAAAGGCACAGGTTTGATCGTGCCAGGAACAGTAGGTATGTGATAAAGGCACAGGTTTGATCGTGCCAGGAACAGTAGGTATGTGATAAAGGCACATGTTTGATCGTGCCAGGAACAGTAGGTATGTGATAAAGGCACAGGTTTGATCGTGCCAGGAACAGTAGGTATGTGATAAAGGCACAGGTTTGATCGTGCCAGGAACAGTAGGTATGTGATAAAGGCACAGGTTAAGTCGGGGTGGGGTAATGAAGCCAAGTTTGGAAAAGGGCGAGCTAATGGAGTCACAGGTGGGTCACGGGGCGAGTTAATGGAGTCACAGGTGGGTCACGGGGCGAGTTAATGGAGTCACAGGTGGGTCACGGGGCGAGTTAATGGAGTCACAGGTGGGTCACGGGGCGAGTTAATGGAGTCACAGGTGGGTCACGGGGCGAGTTAATGGAGTCACAGGTGGGTCACGGGGCGAGTTAATGGAGTTACAGGTGGGTCACGGGGCGAGTTAATGGAGTCACAGGTGGGTCACGGGGCGAGCTAATGGAGTCACAGGTGGGTCACGGGGCGAGTTAATGGAGTCACAGGTGGGTCACGGGGCGAGTTAATGGAGTCACAGGTGGGTCACGGGGCGAGCTAATGGAGTCACAGGTGGGTCACGGGGCGAGTTAATGGAGTCACAGGTGGGTCACGGGGCGAGTTAATGGAGTCACAGGTGGGTCACGGGGCGAGCTAATGGAGTCACAGGTGGGTCACGGGGCGAGTTAATGGAGTGTCCAGATACGGATTACAGTGACCCCGGGGGGGGGGGGGAGGCGGAGAGCGATTGGAACGACAATGAAATCTGCGTTTTTAGTAGATATAATGGATCAGCAGAGCTGCCAGAAGAGGAACGTCACAGTAAAAACGACAAGTTCAAAGTGCAAATGTTCTGTACTTTAGACTCACTAGATGTCTGAACTGACAATACGCGCAGAGGATTATTCACATACTGAAAATACTGACGAGCTAGCGGAAAAGTGTGAACATCTGGCTTATATCTGGCTCACAAAGACCTTTATATTGATCTTTTAAAATGTAAATGAAAGTGAGCATCTCAAGCACTACATGGCTCTTAGTGATAATTGTGAGACTTTCCCTGCACTATCCATCATCCATCATGTAGCAGGTCCTTTGCAGAACGTCGCTCTCATCAGCGTCTGCCTAAAAGAAACTCGGTCTCTGGCCAGCTCTTCCGCCTCATGTGCTTTCATACTCAAGGAGTCACTTATATCCTGTGCCCATTTTCGTGTCGGTCGGCCCCTGCCCCTCCTTCCTGGCACCATGCCTCCTGCTATAATTTTTTTTTCAATCCATCGTGGTGCATGATATGACAAAAATGTTTTTGCTTCCGAGACAGGATGCTGTTTATTAGCCAATCTTCCTTGATGTTCCCCCTGCACTGTACAGAACAATAATTTTGGACAATTTGAAATATGTTTTCCCGAATATTGAAATTGCACGCATGAATTATGGTAACAAACGGTACAGCAGAACGTTGTTTTTTTTTTCAAGACTCAATGATACTTATCTGAAAAAAAAGGACTTCGTAGCAAAATGGAGCAGCAACGTTTGGACTGGCTTTCACTCATGGGGACGGAAAAAAAATAATGAAGACCACTGATTTCAAACCAATAATAAAACAATTCAGTGAAGAGAAATGCCGCAAATGCTTATTTTAATAATAAGTTCGTAGTAATTTCATATTGTGCCACTATGTGTATGTTTTAACACCAGTTTCGTTAAAGTGCTAATAAAATACACACATGTGGAATGTTTGTGGCCATTTACATGTCATTTCTGTGAGTGGTTGTCTTGGGTGCCCCAGCACACTGGTTTGCCCGGCGGCCAATAATGCTAAGACGGCCCTGGGTGGGGTGTGGACGGGAGAAGTACTACTGCCGCCTAAAAAGCATGTCGTAAAAGGCGACTAATTAGGGATGTCTCCTTTGAAGTCGTAGTGCATCTGTCTGAGAGGCGAGGAACCATCATTACAAGTAAACTAGATTTTTAAACTGGATGTACACACAAAACACCATTTCTTGAACAAGACTAAAATCCAGACGTGGGCGAACAACCAGAACCTTCCGCCGGCTTTTTACAGCCGGTGAACGCGAAGAAGAAGAAGGAAAGAGAGGGTGGCGCCGACGGGGAAGAGAGCCAGTCGAGAAAACCCCACTTCTAAGTTTAAAATAACAAAATCTAAGTGACTCCGACTCCAGCCCCTGGCGTTTTCTCAGATACTGATGCTAAACAAAAACATGAGCCAGAAAGAAACACTAGTGGCCAGATTTTTTAGTCTGGTATGTTTTTCAAGTCAGGATTTGTTGATAAGGAAGACATCATCATTACCATCAGCTGCAAGGACGCGGGGGAATGCGGTCAAATATTGAAATATATCATTAGAAATCGGGGAACGGCTGAGCAAGAAAGTGCGTGAGAAGTGGTAAGACAGTCTTACAGCGACTGAGTGCCATATTCTGGTACGTTTCTGTGCAATATTCAACTTTAAAAAACAACACAGAAACTTTTACCGAATTAGGCAAACATGAGCAGCGTTTAAAGAGGAAACTACTTGTCTGAGGTAGGGGTGCGCTCTGACGACCCCTGTTTTTCCAACCCTGAAATGCTGACCGTCTGTAAATAACATTTGACCCTTCAGCAAGGCACTGCAGAATCAGAACAAGACAAAGTAAATGACCCCTTTTACGCCAGTGAAACATCGGTAAAAAAAGGCTAGAGTTCTCATTTACTCTTCTATTCCTTTCGCCCCTACTCTTCTATTCCTTTCGCCCACTCTTCTGTTCTCATCTATACTTACAAGTATGTTGTTCTCATCCATACTTCTATTTTCTCATACACACTTCAATTGTTCTCATACATACTTCTTTTGTTCTCATACAAACTTCTATTGTTCTCATTCATCCTTCTTGTGATCTCGACCATACTCCCACTGTTCTCGACCATACTTCTATTGCTCTCGTCCACTCTTATTACATTTTATAGGCTATGGTGACCACTGGTACCTCATTTTCGAGAATCAGGCGACCACGTCATCCATATTATTTGTTAAAAGCTCGTCAGACTCTCGAATTTGTTCCGAAGACATCCAGGGGGAAAATGGTCATAAATGTTAACAGCCAATTTACCCTCGGATGGCCGTCCCTGGAATTACCCAGGGGAAATGGTCATAGGCGTTAGGAGCTCATTTGACTTACGGATGGCGGTCCCAGAAAACATCCAACAAAGATGGTCACTTTATCAAAGACCAGTCTGCACTCGGTAGCTGATGCGGTCAATTATACTCCCCTGGACATCACATGGCTCCCATTTAAAGCTGGTTTGACCTGGAAGTCAAGGTCAATTTTGAAAGAAGAAGAAAGCCCACTGGATGCGTATCGCAACCGACGACCTTCAGGGGCAGCAGAACAGCCACTAGCCACCCCGCCACAGCAGCACCCCGAACAAAACAAGACAGACTCAAGTGCCGCAGACCCGTTTCCCGATATTTTTATATACATGTGAACTGACAGAACAAACCGCTCAACGCATATCTCACATCTGATGAATGTGTCGTTAACTGTGGACTTCGCTTCATGGTTGTCGCCAAAACCTAAGGACACAGGGACCTATAGCGCCCACTCCCCTAACATTTTTAGCCGGCTCGTCCGCCCCTTCCCCAATCACCCACCTCCCGCGATACAATATTGGCTAGATGATTTGCAAGAGAGCTAAGAGATACCCTAATCGTGTATACGAGTTTTGTTATTCGAGTATTTATTTATAGTGTTATATTGTTTCAAATATATTATATTTACATACCGTACAGTAAGTAAACACGAAACAAACTATAGCTAGAAAGCTCAACAAAGGAAGGGAGAAGGTTTCCACAAATAAAACATCCTCGTGGCCGCGCCTTTCAGTTTTTATTTCCAATTCATGTTCCCTATATATTTCGTTTCGTAATATTTATTTCTGTTTCATATTTTATCCGGCATCGTTTTCCCGGTTCTGGTGATGACACTGTCTTGATAGTTTAATTAGTTTGCTTTTTTATCAGCTGATAAATATTGTCCTGAAAACCTACGCTTGATTTGTGCATGCATATCTCTCACGCCCCCCCCCCTCCCCTTTTTCAGGTTGAGCTTTCTATCATCTTTGTATTTTGTTTTGTGTTTAGTTGCCTTCCATTCCCGCTGTTTTTCTCTTATTGTAATGTCTGGAGTGAAGTTTGACAGGTATATCAGTACCACAGACACCAGCAACAAACGAGCACACCGACAGAACTGAACCCACCTGCTGTACTGGCGCCGAAGCTTGGAACAAGATCCTGCGACTGAGCAGCTCTGCAAAGATGCAGCCCACGGACCAGACGTCGACTGCCGAGTTGTAATGCACTGCACCCATGAGAATCTCCGGAGCCCGGTAATATTGTGTCACCACTTCCTGTGTCATGGCCACGTTCTCGTCCGGCTCCATGATGCGGGCAAGGCCGAAGTCACAGATCTTGGGAGCAGACAATTGGTACAGTTGAGAAATTAATCCGCTGAGACAATTTGTACAGTTGAAAAATAAATCAGTTGAGACAATCTGTACAGTTAAGAAATAAATAGTTGAGACAATTTGTACAGTTGAGGAATAAATCAGTTTAATGTCAATCCTGCTAAGATTGGTTTCATTCATGCTTTGTGCTGAATTTTCTGTATGTTATAAGAGGTTACTGTAACATTTAGGTAGATATACAAGTGTCATGAGAGTTACGTAATAGTAAAAACACCTCACTGATAGTGAGAATATCACACAGACAACATATCTTCTCTCCCCACACATAAATACATAGGCAGAGGTATAGACAGGCAGACATAAAGAGAGAAAGAGAGAGACAGCAAAAGAGAGAGACTTAAAGAAGAAAATAAATGGGCATGAATATCAGAGAGAGGGTAGATGAAAAAACGGAAAGAGATAGAAAGAGAAACAATCATGGAGACACAGAGAGACACCTCTAGAAGAGGTAGATATAGATAAAGAGAGAGCGAAACAGACAGAAAGAAGAGAATAAATATGCATGAATGTCAGAGAGAGGGTAGACACAATGAGAGAGAAAGAGGAACAAACAGAGAGAGAAAGACAGAGAGAGAGAGAGAGAGAGAGAGAGAGAGAGAGAGAGAGAGAGAGAGAGAGAGAGAGAGAAAAGGGGGTAGAGATAAAGAGAGAGACAGGAAAAGAGAAACAGTTAGAAAGACAGAGGAGATAAAGAGGGAGAGAGAGAGAGAGAGAAAGAGAGAGTGAGCGAGAGACAGATGAGCGCACACAGAAGCCAAGCCACTCACCTTGAGGCCACAGTTGCTGTTGACTAGCAGGTTGCCCGGCTTGATGTCCCGGTGTAAGACTCGGGCTGAATGCAAGTACTTCAACCCTGGCAAAGGATAGTATCAAGTATCATGTATGATAAATGATAATGATGGTGGTGATGTGTGTGTGTTTGTGTATATCTGTGTGTGGATATCGGGGTGGTCGAAAAAGATGAGGCAAAGAAGAATCTGGAATGACAAGATCAAGAAATGGACAGCACTCAATTATCATACACTAGTTCAGGAGCAGGAGACAGAAAGATGGCAGGTTTCGTGAGCTAATGCTTCCACCCATACACCTCCACAACCCTTGCGGGACAAGGCTTATGTTATGTTATGTCACACACAGAAGCCCACGTAAGGAAACCCCAGTATAAACATGACCATTAGACTTGTCCATTCAGAATTAGTGGTGCCTGTGATGGTGGTGGTTGTGTGGAGGAAGTAGAAGAAAAAGAATAGGAAGAAGAAAAAGAAGAAGAAGAAAAAAAAAGAAGAAGAAGAAGAAAAAAAAAGCAGAAGAAGAAGAAGAAGAAGAAGAAGAAGAAGAAGAAGAAGAAGAAGAAGAAGAAGAAGAAGGAGGAGGAGGAGGAGGAGGTGAAGGAGGAGGGGGAGAAAAAGAAGAATTAGAAGGTGAAGGTGGAGGAGGATGAGAGAAGAAGAAGAAGAAGAAGAAGAAGAAGAAGAAGAAGAAGAAGAAGAAGAAGAAGAAGAAGAAGAAGAAGAAGAAGAAGAAGAAGAAGAAGAAGAAGAAGAAGAAGAAGAAGAAGAAGAAGAAGAAGAAGAAGAAGAAGAAACTCTTTTGTGTATAATAACATTTGTGTAAAGAAACCACAACTAATCAACTGAGAAGGCAACTCACCTCTGAGTATTTGGTAGAGAAAGACTTTGACGTGGTCTGATGTGAGGGCCTGAGGTGAGACGATGATTTTATGAAGGTCCGACTGCATGAGTTCTGTCACCACAAAGCTAGAGATTCTAGTCAAGGCACATTCTTCTCAAGTCAATGCTAACTAAACATGGAACTACACAAGGCACATTCTTCTCAAGTCAATGCTAACTAAGCATGGAACTACACAAGGCACATTCTTCTCAAGTCAATGCTAACTAAGCATGGAACTACACAAGGCACATTCTTCTCAAGTCAATGCTAACTAAGCATGGAACTACACAAAACTTTGGGTTTCTCTGTAATTGCTAAATAAAAACCAAACTTTTCAAACCTCTAAACATATTAACACTTTAAACCTGGAGATTGATGTCCGATTGCTAACCGAACACAGAATTCTTCAAACCTCCAGTTTTGTCTGTAACATCCCACTTTACATCCAACTCTGTAACCCTCTAAGTTTCTCTCTAATTGTTAACTATTTATCCAGCCCTCTAACCCCCTTGGTTCTATGTAATTTCTAACGACATTTGGATAAAACAAGACGTGATAAGACGACGGCACCGGATAAGACGGGAGTCGCCGTGGCCGAGCGGCTAGACGCCCGGGAAGTAAAGGCGGCGAGCGTGATGCTGACCACATCACCCATCTTGTGCCGATTGGTCTATACAAATATAGCTCTAGCCCTATATGCTCTATACGCCTAAAGGCGTGGAAAAGGGTCCTTTACTTTACTTTTCACAGGATAAGACCGACAGACAGACAGTGAGAAATAGCGATGCTTATGTAGCTAGTATATCCTTGCATTGGTCTCACAGACGTATATTCATAAATTCCTTATCCCGTTTGGCCATAATGTCACACAGGGCTCGCATTCGACTCCGTTCAATTAGTAATCCCCACACAAACACGCACACACACACAGTTCCTTGCAAATTTTCTAGAGCGGTGTGTGGGTCTGGAGGGACAAAAACTTTGTGTGTTGTTGTGTGTTATATATATATATATATATATATATATATATATATATATATATATATATATATATATGTGTGTGTGTGTGTGTGTGTGTGTGTGTGTGTGTGTGTGTGTGCAGTACTCATAACCTTGCAAATAATTTATCTTTTAAAAAAATTAAATTATTTGCAAGGTTGTGAGTACTGCATAGTCCCATGAACAAATCTGTTAAAGGCGCCCCCTCCCCCCACTGAAAAAAAAAGTATTGGAGAGGGGTGCGTACGGTGACAGTGTTGGAAAAAAAGCAATCCAACTTCGAAGGGGGAAAGCGCTAATTAGTCGCATGTGTGCAGGCTGCTGGTTCCTTGCCTCGGCAGCTGCAATCGGACTTCGATGGGAAACACCCCTAATCAGTCAACATTTAGGAAATGCTTAGGGAAAAGTGAGTCTACCACCCACCCCACCCCCCCCCCACCCCCAACCACCAACCGTCCTTGGGCCAGTTTGCCAAAGGGGCAGTGGTCTACTTCACCCCCCCCCCCCCCTATCCTTTTCCCCCCACATGTGGCCACACAATCTACACGGGGGTGGGGGAGAGAACTGAATGAAATTAAAGATTAAAGAAACAAAAAGTAGAATGTAAAGAAATAATGTACTGAAGTTTGACTAGTTGAATTCTGCACCTTCTTTAGCAGTCGACGCTGTCTGCTGTCACTAGCTCCAACGCTGTTGATCAGCCCCTTAGTAATCTCTTGCCATTCATTTTCTATCTACCTCTTCTTCATCGTTCGGTAACATTGCTTGTAATCACCGTTAGACATGGGGCACCGCTGTCAATGAAATTGATTCTAAGCGTGGCTGCGCAAAACAAACAAATTGGGAACCACTCCACTGACATACAGTTTACAAGAATAACCATAGTAGAGGGAGAATACAACCTAAACATCACACCACACAATGCTGGGGAAGGAGAAGATCGGGGAGGGGGTTGGAAATCCTATGAAATAAAAATTAAGATCTTACAGGGAATCAGGCACAAGCACAAGATTGACAGGGTGATTGTTAAAAAAAATAGATTCTCATTAACAACCTGTGGCAACAGATGAAACACGGCATAAATCAACAAGCAATATAGGGTTTATATTTAGCTAATTAGGCAGGAAACGCTTGCTGTTCATACATAAACGGGTGACACCAGAAACAGCGTTTGTTTGGATGAGGGGCACAGTTGTATTGTATCTGGTTACTTTCACTAACAACGGTGTGATTGTTGGGGGGGGGGGGGGGGGGAGATGACGAGTGGAAGTGGAGCTGGTGTTGGCATCTAGGTCAAGGTGTAAAGGTCGTCTTCTGATGGGGTCAGTATCCGGGTCATGGCCTGACTTAGCTGTTATCAGGCATATTCGCCAGGCTGGCATAATATAGCAGGCACAATTCAGAGTCCACAAACAGCAGGCTGGAATAAGGGAGAACAAACACGACATACAGGGTGGGTGGGGTACGGGTTATAAACAAACGCCCGGCCAGACTGATGAGGAATATTTTATTCAATTCAAAAAGGCTACAAATTAATACAATTGGAC
This sequence comes from Candidula unifasciata, assembly GCA_905116865.2. Taxonomy (NCBI): domain Eukaryota; kingdom Metazoa; phylum Mollusca; class Gastropoda; order Stylommatophora; family Geomitridae; genus Candidula; species Candidula unifasciata. The sequence goes on from CAJHNH020004780.1 coordinate 249,305, forward strand.
AATTTCTGCAGATTGTTTTTGTTGGGTTTGAAGTAATTAAAGAGTGGCAGGCCTTACTAAGCTGTGGTTGAGCTTTTGCCTAAATCCAGCACTGTACATACGACAGACAGATAGGGATCAAGAAGTTTCAGGTAGGGTCCCAGCACTGCACATTACGATAGTTATCAAGAAGTTCGCAGGGGCAGAAAGGTAGACATCCAGCACTGCACATACGACACAGACAGGGATCCAACACTGCACATACGGCAGACAGGTAGGGATCCAGCACTGCACATACGACAGACAGGTAGGGATCCAGCACTGCACATACGGCAGACAGGTAGGGATCCAGCACTGCACATACGACAGACAGGTAGGGATCCAGCACTGCACATACGACAGACAGGTAGAGACCCAGCACTGCACATACGACAGACAGGTAGAGACCCAGCACTGCACATACGACAGAAAGGTAGAGACCCAGCACTGCACATACGACAGAAAGGTAGAGACCCAGCACTGCACATACGACAGAAAGGTAGAGACCCAGCACTGCACATACGACAGAAAGGTAGAGACCCAGCACTGCACATACGACAGAAAGGTAGAGACCCAGCACTGCACATACGACAGAAAGGTAGAGACCCAGCACTGCACATACGACAGAAAGGTAGAGACCCAGCACTGCACATACGACAGACAGGTAGAGACCCAGCACTGCACATACGACAGACAGGTAGAGACCCAGCACTGCACATACGACAGACAGGTAGAGACCCAGCACTGCACATACGACACAGACAGGGATCCAGCACTGCACATACGACACAGACAGGGATCCAACACTGCACATACGACAGACAGGTAGAGACCCAGCACTGCACATACGACAGAAAGGTAGAGACCCAGCACTGCACATACGACAGAAAGGTAGAGACCCAGCACTGCACATACGACAGAAAGGTAGAGACCCAGCACTGCACATACGACAGAAAGGTAGAGACCCAGCACTGCACATACGACAGAAAGGTAGAGACCCAGCACTGCACATACGACAGAAAGGTAGAGACCCAGCACTGCACATACGACAGAAAGGTAGAGACCCAGCACTGCACATACGACAGAAAGGTAGAGACCCAGCACTGCACATACGACAGAAAGGTAGAGACCCAGCACTGCACATACGACAGAAAGGTAGAGACCCAGCACTGCACATACGACAGAAAGGTAGAGACCCAGCACTGCACATACGACAGAAAGGTAGAGACCCAGCACTGCACATACGACAGAAAGGTAGAGACCCAGCACTGCACATACGACAGAAAGGTAATGACCCAGCACTGCACATACGACACAGACAGGGATCCAGCACTGCACATACGACAGACAGGTGGGATCCAGCACTGCACATACGACACAGACAGGGATCCAGCACTGCACATACGACACAGACAGGGATCCAGCACTGCACATACGACAGACAGGTGGGATCCAGCACTGCACATACGACAGACAGGTGGGATCCAGCACTGCACATACGACAGACAGGTAGGGATCCAGCACTGCACATACGACAGACAGGTAGGGATCCAGCACTGCACATACGACAGACAGGTAGGGATCCAGCACTGCACATACGACAGACAGGTAGGGATCCAGCACTGCACATACGACAGATAGGTGGGATCCAGCACTGCACATACGACAGAGATCCAGCACTGCACATACGACAGACAGGTAGGGATCAAGAAGTACAGTGAACAGAGAGCGCTGTGCCGATGGGTAAAAAACATGTTTTGCTTCAGACAGAATATCTTGAGCAAAGACAAAAAGACATTTTGACACTCGATTCATGCGACAAAAACAAACTAGCGCGAACGAAAAATTCATAAACAGAACCAAAAATACATAAAATGAACTAAAACTATGATGAACAAACAGCAGTAGAACTGCAAGTACATACAGAAGTCAGATATTTAGTAATGAAACGGCCAGACAGCGCTGACGGGGAAAAAAACATGTGAATAAAGCTGTTCATCAAATACAGTGAATTCCCCCCAGATAAGAACTGTCCGTTGATATTTAGTGGAACAGAAAAACAGCAGACGATATGTTGCTGTCAAAATGAGCTAGAAAGACGACAAAAGAGAAGGGCTCATGAGACAAGCAAATGAAGTTTGATAAATCCTACCTGAAAAAAAAGTGGATTTAGCAGTTCTGAATGATTGCAGACAGTCTTGGCGCTGTGCGTGGTGCACGCGAGGCTGCAGACAGTACAGATCTGACACTTCAATGTGGAAGCTCAGACCACGCACGGACAGACAGACATGATAGACGGGGGACCCACACACCGGCTCCGCCCCAACGTCTGGTTGAATTTATGTCACAGAAGTCATGAATGAAACTACAGAGCCGTAAACATGTATGTGTGTTCATGACACGACAAGGATACCCAGACTAAAATGTTGTAAATGCGAGGAACATATACACACAGAATGCGACCTGTCACTTTGTTGGACTGATGTTCTCATTTCTGGGTGGAATTGTAGGACGGATACAAAGCTAGTGTTTGGGGTGTTGGGGGAAAAAAATGGGGGGGGGGGGGGGTGATGAACCATCACTGCATACAAATAAGACATCTGTCAAAAGGAAGCGCAGGCAATTCTAAACTCCAGAAGTGGACGAGCAACCAGAACTTCCCGCTGCAGTTTACAGTCGGTGAATGCGAAAGCGAAGTACTTGCCATGACTTGGTTGAAGGCCTATGCTCTACTGAGGGGATACAAAGAAAGAAGAACGTGGAAGAAGGGCGACAGGTATCAAATGTATCCGTCATGCTTAGCTAGGCCTTTCCTTTACTGACACTATAAATAGTCATGCCTGCAAACAAAATGGCACCACAAAAATGTCCAGGAATTTGATGGCTCAGGTCGCACCCTCAACCGCCCCCGGGCCCACACAAACACCAGCCATCACAGCGTTGGTCACATCCGACAGACCGAGTCAACACAAATCCACTTGGGTTGGGCTGACTCAAATAGTCCAGCATAGGAGGCTCAAAACTAGGACACCTGGGTTCTCTTTGTATGCATATTACCACAATATGCAATTTACTAGGAGCGTATACCCAAAAAAAAAATATATATATATAAATATGTGTATTCACCGATTTCGGCAAGGAGTGGTGGCGGTGAGCTGATGGTAGATAAATGTAGATAATAACTGTTCAAGTGTATGGGCGATCCTTAATTTAAGCGGCATACAAATATTAGATTAATACAACGCAAAGTATGACTAAGACATTCAACGAAAAGAAAGGGACCACACATCTGGATCCAACCCAACGTTTCCTTCACGTTATTTTATATAAAAATAACACAAATAATTAAAACAAACACACACACACAAACGAATCGACGACTTTTAGTAGCAAGTTCAAAGGTCTTCTGTATACCATACAAATTATCAGAAAGCCCTGGCTATATTCCCCACCCCCCACGCTGGACTGCAAGCTGGCAACTGGAGCAGTTCCATCATACAAACTGGGTTAAACGGATGAACAGGGATGCACTCTGGGATGCACACCTGCTTGATTCTGATCCTCTCCCTGTGGGTTCCGGGGCCCCATCCTGGAGGAAAACTAGCATTTACCGGCGCCATTCCAACAAGCATGTCGTAGAAGTCGACTAATTGGGGGCATCCTTCGTAAATGGAGTGCATTTGCCTGAGAGCAAGGAACCTATAATCTGCATAAAATGAGTCAGATCTGTAAAAGGAATGAGCATGCAACGTTCTTGAACAGGCCTAGAGTGCAGAAGTGGACTTTTGCCAGAATATTCCACCGAAGTTTACAGCCGGTAAACGCGAAAAAAAAAAAAGAAAAAGATTTTCATTTTCTTTAAACCAAATCCCTTTGGGCTATTAACTCTCTTAGCGCCAAGCAGTAGCTGCTTAACTCTAACTATCTCAAGTAGTTGAGCTTTAAAGCAAAATATGTCTAAATCTGATGGATTTCAACAGAGACACTGATGGAAAGAATGGGTTAAACTGAGGACTCAAATACAATGGGGTAATATTGCACCTCAGGAAAAACAGAGGGTTAGGGCAGTGTTAAATGAATAGCGACTTCTAATAAGTATAAACTCCCCCCCCCCTCCTCCCCGTATTATGGGACGTTCTGGTGATTTCCCTACCAAAATCTCGAAGCTGGGAAGATCTCTTTATTGTTCACTTTTATCATGGGGAGATCTCTGCACTGTTTACTTTTATCGTGGGGAATCTCTTTACAGTTTACTTTTATCACGGGGAGATCTCTTTACTGTTGACTTGAATCATGGGGAGATCTCTCTACTTTTATTATGGGGAGATCTCTTTACTGTTCACTTTTATCCTAGGGGAGATCTCTTTACTGTTAACTTGTATCATGGGGAGATCTTTCTAAACTTTTTTATGGGGAGATCTCTTTACTGTTCACTTTTATCATAGGGTAGATCTCTTGACTGTTGAATTTGATCCCAGCGAGATTTCTTTACTGTTGACTGTTATCGTAGAAAGATTTCTTTACTGTTTACCTTAACCCTAATCTCATTTGTTTAAAATCATAACTGCTATTGCTAGTTAAGGAAGACGCGGGCACGCAGACATGTGAAGTGTTTATGTCCAGTCCATTTTTTGACTTCCTGAAGCTGGTTATCTCTGTGTTGTGTGTGCTCTACACTTGACACCACACACGTATTCAAACATGACATGTTGACAACATGACATGTTGACACACACACACAAAGCTGCCATGGTGCAATAGCTAGATATCTGCCTGTGGGTCCAAAGGTCGCGAGTTCAAATCCGGACGATGCTGGCCTTTTAATTTTTTTAAGAATGGTACTGGCTTCTGGGTCGACTCAGCCTCAAAAATAAAGGCAGACCAAAAACACACAGAGAGAAGGGAACTAGTGAAGTTCAAAACAATGGGGTGACATGTGGTGAGCTGGATGCGATAACAAATGACAAAACGACAAAGTAGAAGAAAAAGAGGGAAAATGGAAAGAAGAAAAACAGAAGAAGAAGAAGAAGAAGAAGAAGAAGAAGAAGAAGAAGAAGAAGAAGAAGAAGAAGAAGAAGAAGAAGAAGAAGAAGAAGAAGAAGAAGAAGAAGAAGAAGAAGAAGAAGAAGAAGAAGAAAGAAGAAGAAGAAAAGGGAGAAGAAAAAGCAGAAGAAAAAGAAAAAGAAGTAAGAAAAGAAAAAGAAGAAGATGAAGAAAAAGAAGAAGAAGAAGAAGAAGAAGAAGAAGAAGAAGAAGAAGAAGAAGAAGAAGAAGAAGAAGAAGAAGAAGAAGAAGAAAAAAGAAAAAGAAGAAAGAAAAGAAAAAGAAGAAGATGAAGAAAAAGAAGAAGAAGACAGCCGCGGCGGGTACTCTTCTGTTAGGAATAAACAACCCTTCAGCAACAACACCAGCAGCTCGCCATTTCATCAACTACGCATATTAACACAAGGAGCGCCATGTGCCGACAACAAAACACAAGTTTATGATCAACTCTTCTCGGTAACACACATGTGATAGATAAAGCGGACCTCCCAATGAAACCACACCAACATATGTTTGTGACACACAAAGAGGCGAACGAAATTACTCAAACCGGATGTTGGACTTCAAGGCAACCAGACTTCTCCTCTGGCATAGATATTCATAGATAACATATTTTAGGTCTCATTTGTTGATGCAGGATAATAGACACATGACTTAATATATCTCATTATACCAACATTATTGGGGCAATAAACGTGAGTAGCAGAATATTAATGAGAGAATGAGAACACGTCATGAAATGATTTTTTTTTTTTTAAAGTCGCATCAAAGGAAAGCAATCAAGCGAGGCACAGTGCTGCGAGTCACACCCGGCTGGCAGCCTCAATTATAACTTCTTTAGAGATTAAACAGGCTAGTTAGAACTTGCCCTGCTGGCTCGCTTTCAGACAGATTGTTTTCTTCTCAGGTTGTTAAACCCTCAGGTAGCCTTTCACGCAGTTATTTCTAGAACCATCTCCTGCTAGACAGACATGAATAGTGGTTAGACAGTTAACTCTCCAACTTTTAGCCATTGAGAGACATCTCTTGACAAACAGACAGACAGAAAGACAGACAATCTCATCCTAGGCGACACCAACAATAAACCTAGGCGACACCAACAGTAAACCTGGGCGTCACCAAAAATAAAACTGGGCGGCAACACCAACAATAAACCAGGGCGACACCAACAATAAACCAGGGCGACACCAACAGTAAACCTGGGCGTCACCAACAATAAACCTGGGCGATACCAACAATAAACCTGGGCGATACCAACAATAAACCTGGGCGATACCAACAATAAACCTAGGGGAAACTAACAATAAACCAGGGTGTCACTAACAGTAAACCTGGGCGTCACCAACAATAAACCTGGGCGATACCAACAGTAAACCTGGGCGATACCAACAATAAACCTGGGCGAAACTAACAATAAACCTGGGCGATACCAACAATAAACCTGGGCGATACCAACAATAAACCTGGGCGAAACTAACAATAAACCTGGGCGAAACTAACAATAAACCTGGGCGATACCAACAATAAACCTGGGCGATACCAACAATAAACCTGGGCGAAACTAACAATAAACCAGGGTGTCACTAACAATAAAACTGGGCGGCGACACCGACAATAAACCTGGGCGGCACCAACAGTAAACCTGGGCGGCGACACCAACAATAATTCTGGGCGACACCAACAATAAACCTAGGCGACACCAACAATAAACCTAGGCGACACCAACAATAAACCTGGGCGACTCCAACAATAAACCTAGGCGACACCAACAGTAAAACTGGGCGGCGACACCAACAATAAAACTGGGCGGCGACACTAACAATAAACCAGGGCGATACCAACAATAAACCTGGGTGTCACCAAAAATAAAACTGGGCGGCACCAACAGTAAACCTGGGTGTCACCAACAATAAAACTGGGCGGCGACACCAACAATAAACCTGGTCGACACCAATAGTAAACCTGGGCGTCACCAACAATAAAAGTGAGCGTCACCAACAATAAAACTGGGCGTCACCAACAATAAAAGTGAGCGTCACCAACAATAAAACTGGGCGGCGACACCAACAATAAACCTGGTCGACACCAATAGTAAACCTGGGCGTCACCAACAATAAAAGTGAGCGTCACCAACAATAAAACTGGGCGGCACCAACAACAAACCTGGGTGACATCAACAACAAACCAGGGCGGCGACACCAACAACAAACCAGGGCGGCGACACCAACAATAAACTTGGGCGACACCAACAAACAGGGCAACACCAACAATAAACCTAGGCGACACCAACAACAAACCTGGGTGACATCAACAACAAACCAGGGCGGCGACACCAACAGTAAACCTGGGCGGCGACACCAACAATAAACTTGGGCGACACCAACAAACAGGGCGACACCAACAATAAACCTAGGCGACACCAACAACAAACCTGGGTGACATCAACAACAAACCAGGGCGGCGACACCAACAGTAAACCTGGGCGGCGACACCAACAATAAACTTGGGCGACACCAACAAACAGGGCGACACCAACAATAAACCTAGGCGACACCAACAATAAAACTGGGCGATACTAACAATAAACCTAGGCGACACCAACAATAAACCTGGGCGACACCAACATAGAAAGGAGAGATTTTCTACAAGGAGCCGCTGCTGGGGAAATGGAAGGAAAGAAAGCAAAATCTCTTCTCTACACAGGACTACATGGTACACCACTACGTGAAGCCATGAGAGGTGCCCTAACAATAACTTCCTTTGAGGTTGAAGTGGATATATGAGCTTTACTCGGTTGGATTCTCATGCAGCAGGCGTCTCTTGAATACGCAAGGTGGTCGAAATGAAAACAAAGTAGCTAGAGGGACTGAGGTAATCAACTGGCTGGCTCGCTCAAATGCATTTTGTTTTCCCGTGCTCTAATCCCTATTATTATTTTAAAGTCTACCTGGGCTAAGAAAAAGTTGTGAACTAGCTTGTGTAAGAGCACTTGAGTTGTTGAGTTCTCTTCTATGTGACAGCCATTACGATGCCACTTTTGCCTCCCGGTTCTCAATTTAATTTCTTAATTTAATATCGCCATATCCGGAGTCTTGTGCTTCTGTTCCCATCCACACGTTACGACTATAGAAACTTTGGATAAAAGCCCGCGCCTCTTCCAGTACGTGTAGATGCTTTTATAGCGACACCGGGATTTTTATAGTATTAAAAGAGGCGGGGTCGGCAGGAGAAGGGGTAAGGAAAGGAGGACAAAGGAGTGGGAGATAGGGAAGAAGAAGAAAGGGAAAAAGAAGGAGCAGGAGGAGAAGAAAAGGTATGATGATGATGACAATCTGGCTCTAATAGATGCAAGGCCTTCTTGAGGCTCGGGAACTGAACGCCAGTTCAATGTTTCCCAAGATTCACAAACAACAAAAGCAACAACAATTATTCTTTGCTCCGTGGCTCTGTGTGTTTTCTTTTTAAATGAACCTTTGTGTTGTAACCTTTGTGTTCTACGCCATTGTTCGTCTCTTTCATTGATTTCTCTGTCTCCGCATATTTTCAGCTGATGAGCACAAAGAAACATCCTTGTTAGCCGTGCCCGATTTTCTTTTTGGTCTCTCATCTGCAAAATGTATTCGCCCAAAGCGATTCCAAAAATAGAAGCCAAAATAACGAATCAAATTAAACTAATGTTTGATAGTGCCATCGACTACTTTTTGCTAAAATTATGATCATTATTAAACGTCTTTTCAACTCGTAGCCCGTGAGCTTGCGCGACAGACCGGACGTGACCATGGGATAAACTAACAACAGACGAGATTCTTCTTCTTCTTCTTATGATTTACCGGCTGTAAACTTCGACGGAAAGTTCAGACTGTTCGTCCCTTTCTGGACTTCGACCTTGCTCTAAAATGTGAATTTTGACAGCGCGTATGTTAACAGTCTCGCTTATTTGTATAAAAAGCTACCAGTTACCTGTACTTCGGTGCTAGCTGCGTGTGCATTCTTTTAACAGCGAAACAAGGATGAAATTCTCACCTGATACCCTCGCCGGAGTAATCGTTACCTGCCAGGGCTTACACGTGCGAACTGACCAAGCCTCGCCTCTACATGCCACTCGACAAAGAATATTTAACTTTGAATTACAAAGCGATTAGACTGATAATGTTATTTTTTTTCCGACCCATTTGTGCAAAGAACCTTTCCCAGCTTTTTCAATAACAAAAACTTAACAGTGAAATAGAATTGATGTTATTGTAACCCTTTATCTATCAGAAACAACGCTCCAGCGACCTATGTAAGACTTTCTGCAGATGTCGCATTGGCCGAAAATGAAATTTTGTGACATCGGAAGAAACCTACTTTCCGCATTCGTGTTTGTTTCTGTTCAGGGTTAGCTAACAGGTGGTCTGAGGCACAACAGTTCCGTGCTGACGCTGTCCGCGGGTGCAGACAGGTTTAAAAACACTGACAAAGACTAACACAAACAATGATGCATCACTTCGGAGTTGAGGTCGCAGTGGTAGAGTTGTTTCTGCAGTTACCTGCAAACACAGCTGTCTCGGTTCAATCCCAGCAAAGGCAAGATTAGATATTCCAGACAGACAGGCTTAGGGGGCCAACCTAGTTTCATAACAATGGGACGGGAAGAGAGAAGGAGAAATAGAGAGAGAGAGAGAGAGAGAGAGAGAGAGAGAGAGAGAGAGAGAGAGAGAGAGAGCGATAAAGAAAGGATGTGAGGAAGGGAGGGAGGGGAATGAGGGAGAATGACGGTCTTTTTCATGGCCTAGAGGAAGAAGCTGGACTAAAAAAAAAAGGTACTAGGATTATAAAAAATTGTCATCGGAGAAATATAAAAGCCTACGCCCTAGACCATGGCACGCAAACTCACAAACCTACCTACCTATCTAGAAACATAGAACATATACAGACGGACGGACGGACAGGTAGACAGACAGACAGACCGACCGACGGACGGACAGGTAGACAGACAGACAGACCGACGGACGGACAGACAGACAGACAGACCGACCGACCGACGGACGGACGGACAGGTAGACAGACGGACAGACAGACAGACAGACAGACAGACAGACAGACAGACAGACAGACAGACAGACAGACAGACAGACAGACAGACAGACAGACAGACAGACAGACAGACAGACAGACAGACAGACAGACAGACAGACAGACAGACAGACAGACAGACAGACAGACAGACAGACAGACAGACAGACAGACAGACAGACAGACAGAGCGACGGACAGACAGAGCGACGGACAGACAGAGCGACGGACAGACAGACAGACAGACAGACAGACAGACAGACAGACAGACAGACAGACAGACAGACAGACAGACAGACAGACAGACAGACAGACAGACAGACAGACAGACAGACAGACAGACAGACAGACAGGCAGGCAGACAGGCAGGCAGGCAGACCTCTCTGTAAAGAGAAACAACGTCCACTGGCGCATGTAACCTGCCCTGACTACAGTTCCATGTACTACCACTCAGCTGCCATTCGTGTGCAAACTTGTAATTATGCTAGCAGACACGCAGCTATGACGTTCCGTCCCGTCTGGTACCTGCAACAACAGACAGACAGACAGACAGACAGACAGACACACACACACACACACACAATTATATTCGCATTCCCCCCCCCCCCCCTCCCTGCTAGGACAGTCCTTGACACGGGCCGGGGGCCGATACTGGGGTGAAAATGGGACCAGCTGTTGGCTGTCTGCCCATGTTGGGTTCAAGTTCAAGGGCAGGCACAACAGAAAATATAGACTTGAGCCCGATGGGTTCAGTTAGCTAGCGGGAAAGGGACATCATAACAGTCAGACAGACAGGTCAAAAATAGCTTCATAGGTAGAGGGGCCGACACGACAGAGCTGGATCCAGCTGGGTCAACCGGGGACACCCTGTTCTGACCCAGTAGTCAGGTTTTATTCGTTGTAATTATTATTCCAGCCTGTCTGATTTCGTCTGTTTCGTCGATCAGACATGTGTGACAAACATACACACACCTGTATATATATATATATATATATATATATTTATATATATATATATAATCAAGATAGACAGAGAGAGAGAGAGAGAGAGAGAGAGAGAGAGAGAGAGAGAGAGAGAGAGAGATATCCATACAGGACCCAGTGAACACCATATTGTGTAATCGAGGTATCTTCCTTTTAATGCAAATGGAGTCTGGGTGCTCAAGTCACTTGACACCCCCCTCCCCCACCCCCCCGCTCCCAAGTATGAGGGGTGCAGCCTCCCCCCTTTCCATAATTTGTATCTACTAGACAATCCCTTTCATCCATGTACAGAAATTCTCTTTTAAAACTAAGCCTGTATGCATTTCGTGTAATTTCGAATGTATTATTAGATTTTACACACCATTTAGAATATTATTATTATTGTTGTTATTTTTATTATGCTCTGAAGCTAGTACTGGGCTCCCTTGAGGCTTACTCCCTTTTCGCTTTTAACCTACCATCAGTATTGGAATTCTGCGCTGGCTACGATGAGGTCGGAGAATGCGTGGGAATGCCCGGAGTGCCGTGATGTCAATTCTTGACTCAACTTAACTCACCTTTAACCTCTCTTTCCACTATCTCGACAGGTGGTCACATTCCTCCGCTATCAGAAACAATCACGGAGCATCAAAGCCCCAGCCACATTGACTACATGATACACTACTGGTCTCACAGCGTGTTATTAATATGAAACCAGCATCGACTGAACAAACTACCTACCTACAGGCGCGGGAAGCCGGAACAGACGTCAGTCGATACAGTAGGTAATCACTGGCACACAATAACAAGAGACGGTTTCCACGTAGGAACATAGTCACCACGCAGACATAATGGTACCGTTAAATGTGCCTACAGAAATAACAGTGTTCAAATATTTGTCGTGACAGTGCTTCAATGTTTGCCGATGACAGTGTTCAAATGTGAGTCACAAACTGGAACAAGTTTTGTTGTCTACATGATAAGATCAACAGATGTAATTATCTGTAGACAGTCTGCATTCAAGTGAATCAGATCTGCAAAAACTGATGCACACGCAACACTCAGGTTCTGGAGAATGACTGCAGTTCAGAAGTGGACGAACAACCAGAACTTTCTACCAGAGTGTACAGCTGGTGAACGCGAAGAAGAAGAAGAATTATCTGTATACATAATCGAATTATTTTAATATTCTTCAACTCGATTTAGTTTCACTCACTTACTTACACTCTACATCTCATTCTCTAACTCACTCTCTCTCTCTCTTATCTATCTTTTCTCTCCTGACAACTACATAGACCTGATCAGTGATTCTGGTGACTGGACATCGACTCCCCACTGTGACCAACGTTTCGAACCTCAGTATGGAAAACATGTATTCGGGGAGAAGAGGGGGAAAGGGGGGGGGGGGGGGGTGATGATCGTTAGTTTTTAAAAAAAGTGTATGGAAATTAATGTACAAACTCACAAGTTTCCATTTCCGGCCCCATAGAATTACTCTTCGTCGTTGACGAGTTTAACCTACAGATTAAACGATACGTTTCTCTGGTATAATTAAAACGACGTAGTTCCTCACATACAAGCAGACAAATGTTTGTGTCTGGCCTGGTTTAATAAAACCCACAGCTGTTCCTGAATAAACCCTTTGACATTTGTTATCCGTGCCTCGACAAACGTCAACGGACGCCGCAGCACGCGCTACAGTCACCTGGCAGACTTCCTGTTGAAGCTCACCTCAGTCACACCTATTTCCAGATCCGGTAGGGGAGGCAACTTACAGGCGATAACAAAGCCAAACTTCGAGGCAAGGGGCATAACTTGCAATGTAGCTACCACAGCTGCGACAAACTGGCCCAAGTTCGCAGATCTCACACAGGGATTTTGCCCATCTGGTCGCGCTGTGTGCTTCATCAAGCCCTCCCTCATGTCTCTCAATCCCGCCCCTCAAGTATCTATCCTTCTATCGGTGTTTTAAAACATGTATGCTGTTCATAGAGAAAGCAACATCTTCTCCACTTGTTTTTTTTTTTTTTACTAGCCATTCTATTGTGGGGTGCAATTTTTCGTTATTTTGAAGCCCCACCCTGGCTCTTGCTAGGGGTCGCAATATAGCCCCGTCATAAATGTGGCCTAATGACTGAAAGCGGTTTCCGCGACCTCTCCACATGGAGGCACTTTGTGTCATCGGGTGTTTATCGCTTGTATGATGTCCTAGTGGGGTTCAGTCTTATTCGCATCTATCTCTCTCGCACATAAAATATAAAACAAAATCTTCAGTTTCTCTCTCTTCTAATACTGCCGCCCTCCCCTCCCTCTTTTTACCTTCCTTTGAAAACTGGCTCCTCTACCTCACTCTTATTCACCATTGCATTCATTCGCTTGTTCATACAGACAATGAAACCACACTCGTTAGCTCTCTTTGTTAACCCCTGCCACTGTCTACCCTAGGGAAGACAGGCGCAGTTAACGAGGTTACAAATCTCTGTGCAACAGCAGCCGTGAAATGAATTCTCATTTATTGGTTGTGGAAAGGGGGTGGAGTAGGGTGGAAAGGGGGGGGGGGGGCTGAAAAGGGGTAGCCTAAGCTGGCGATTGGTTGCTTATTACTGTTGCAGCGCTTAGCTGCGGGCTGTCCCACGTTACAAGTCACGGATCCCCTTATCTATATGAACACACGATCCTGGTTACTACCCTGTCAACACACGACCTGGGTCACCATTTCGTCAACACACGACCCCAGTCCTCACCCTGTCTACACACTACCCCGGCCTTCACCCTGTCAACACATGACCCCGACCTTCACCCTGTCAACACACTACCCCGGCCTTCACCCTGTCAACACATGACCCCGTCCTTCACCCTGTCAACACACGACCCCGGCTTTCGCCCTGTTAACACACGACCCCGTCCTTCACCCTGTCAACACACGACCCCGGCTTTCGCCCTGTTAACACACGACCCCAGCCTTCACCCTGTCAACACACGACCCCGGCCCTCACCCTGTAAACACGACCCCGACCCTTACACTGTCAACACACGACCCCAGCCCTCACCCTGTTAAAACACGACCCCAGCCTTCATCCTGTCAACACACGACTCCAACCCTCACCCTGTCAACACACGACTTCAGTGTTCATTTCATCGTGCTGTCAATACACTAGATTCAGTCAATGTTTAAAAAAGACAGTGCTGGCGTGACATAACTAGACGCATAAAGACAGTACCTGACGTTAAGTCAGCTCATCAGTTAAAGTCCGTGTAAAAGGGCAGTATTGACGTGACGTCAGAACATCAGCTCAAGTCCGTGTATAAGGGCAGTACAATAGAGACAGTACTGACGAGGTGTGATTACATCGCCGAGGTTCGTGTATAAAGACAGGTAACTGACGTGATGTGATTACATCGCCGAGGCTCATGTATAAAGACAGGTAACTGACGTGATGTGATTACATCGCCGAGGCTCGTGCATAAAGACAGGTAGCTGACGTGATGTGATTACATCGCCGAAGCTCGTGTATAAAGACATGTAACTGACGTGATGTGATTACATCGCCGAGGCTCATGTATAAAGACAGGTAACTGACGTGATGTGATTACATCGCCGAGGCTCGTGTATAAAGACAGGTAGCTGACGTGATGTGATTACATCGCCGAGGCTCATGTATAAAGACAGGTAACTGACGTGGTGTGATTACATCGCCGAGGCTTATGTATAAAGACAGGTAACTAACGTGATGTGATTACATCGCCAAGGCTCGTGTATAAAGACAGGTAACTGACATGATGTGATTACATCGCCGAGGCTCGTGTATAAAGACAGGTAACTGACGTGATGTGATTACATCGCCGAGGCTCATGTATAAAGACAAGTAACTGACGTGATGTGATTACATCGCCAAGACTCGTGTTTGAAGTCAGGTAACTGACGTGATGTGATTACATCGCCGAGGCTCGTGTATAAAGACAGGTAACTAACGTGATGTGATTACATCGCCGAGGCTCGTGTATAAAGACAGGTAACTAACGTGATGTGATTACATCGTCGAGGCTCGTGTATAAAGACAACTGACGTGATGTGTTAGTTAACTGACATGTCTTGCACATTAACTATTCTTCTTTTTTGCCTTCGCTGGCTGTAAACTACGACGGAAAGTTCCGGTTATCACCCACTCCCGGACTTTCACCTTAATACAGAACATGAGTTTCGCATGCACATCCGTTTTATGCATGAAGCTTATTTGTAAGCAGACTGTTTGTTCACTGTCTCTTAGACAGATACAGTCCGACTCTGGGGGAAACATCTTTAATTGTTCACCAACAACGAGGTGCAACTTATGGGAGCAGTGAGTCTTTTCTTTGCTACCCAAAACAGATCCCAGGAACCCACACAGAGAACCTAAGCTGCTATTTTCTGCATTTTTTAAAGCCATGTTTCTTAAGAGACCCAGACAGAAGATAAAGTGTTAACTACTAAAGGCCCATCCTCACAGAAGACTTGCCATTACAATATTTTACAGTACAGGTATTTAAATGTATACTTCGGCCCCTAGGTCGACCCAGCATTAAATGGGTGCCAAGAAGTACCCTGGGAAACAAAAGCGGACGGTATGATGATGAACACATCACAGGCTGAAGGTAGACTTGTCTATACACATCTAGTACCGTATGCTCAACGCGGCAAGTCGTGACAAACGTCCTTTGCTTGAGTTGTGTAAACATGGAGCATGGCCCTCTTGTTCTCCGGTATACTCGAACGCACACAGACCTACATATACACTGCAGGGTCTTGGGATCATCAAGTACATCTCCGAGTTAGCCAACAGTCACACACAGTCAACACGGAAGTACCACAGCCTGCTTATTCTACTTCAGGTCATTCTACCCACCACTGTAGTCAAGCTGTTTCCTGTAGTAGTGCACACCGTGCTCACTTGACTAGATTGTGGAAAACTTGGCACCTGGAAACCTGCAAGTTTAGTAGGAGAAATAAAGACAGACAGTCAGACAGACCAGCCAGCCAGCCAGCCAGACCAGCCAGCCAGCCAGCCAGCCAGCCAGCCAGCCAGCCAGCCAGCCACCAGCCAGCCATCCAGCCAGCCATCCAGCCACCATGCCAGCCACCAGCCATACAGACAAGCAGACCGACAGACAGACAGACAGACAGACAGACAGACAGACAGACAGATAGATAGATAGATAGATAGATAGATAGATAGAATATATAGATAGATAGATAGATAGATAGATAGATAGATAGATAGATAGATAGATAGATAGATAGATAGATAGATAGATAGATAGATACCCGGATTGAGCTAAGAGTTATGGAGAAAGAAGGTGAAAGGCAGCAATAAGAGAGAGAGAGAGAGAGAGAGAGGGGGGAAGAGTGTGTGTGTGTATAGTCATAATATATGAGACCAACGAAACAACACGATCTCCAATTACAAAATGAGCCAGTCTCACGATGATTAAATTAGAAAACAAAAGAGACAACAAACACCTGCTGACAACCAAGACAAACCCCCAAAAATAGAACAGATCAGCCAGTACACCAGAACTGTCTCTGACCTGCACAAAGGGTTAAAAATAAAGAGATCAAATTGACAAAGACGGTTGGAACAAAGACCGTAAACGGCTACTGTAGCTGCTCTATTTTCCGGTGCACAGAGGTCAGGGCGTGCTATCAGCAGTCAGCCTGGGGTCTATTCCAGGCCGCGGGGTGGCGCTAGAAATGTCAGGTTATCGATACGACCTCATCGATTTCCCTGGGCCACACCTTGACACAGTTACAAGCGGCCCGCCATGACTTCTTTGATCTGCCAACGCCTGCCAGTTGTACTATACCCAACATATTCTCAAAACGATATCGCCACTTAGACTGTTGGAACTGCAATGAAAAAGAAGGAGGCGGGGGGGGGGGGGTACAAGCGTTACAAGCGCAGCTGTGGGCATTGGAACGATCCAAACGACAGAGTTGTAGTTTCGGAAACTATTGCGTGGATGGAGGGCAGGAGCATTGCATAAATGTAAGGTTTGCAAATACAAATGAAAATGAAAGATAAATTGTGGGTGGGTGTTGGGAAGAACCAGCGTCATTGCACGCGGTTATAAACTTTAAAAACTCTGCCCCCACTCCGTAGCTACAGCGACGTTCCTCCATTTACCACAGAGTATTAACCCTGGTACCTATTTTCTAGAGGCTGGGTGAACAGGCGAGTCGCAGTTGGATTTAAAGGCGAGTCTCCTATCGACTGCGCTGACGCGGCCCCCCGCCCATTTAATCACCTGTAGAGATAGTAAAACCGAAAGTGATAACCTAATTTCCCCAAATTTATCACTGCTACGTTTTTAGGAAGTAAAGAGATCAGATACAGGTAGAACTACAGACATCTTAGAGCCGTCAGTTGGGAGAAAAAATATCTTTCTGTTAGTTACATGGCAAACAGTAGATTCAGCTGGAGGAGGGGCCAGGGTTGCCGCAGAATTTTCATTTTATTATTAAAAAGCAGTAGGTTGGCAGACAGTCATACAGTTAGTAAAGAGCAATGTGTGAGATGGTTTGGTCATCAAACGCGACAGCACTGGTGTCAACTGCCACAAAGAGCCCTGCTGAAAAAAGTATGACGAACACAGGGCAAGCGGAAGACTACGTCATACATGGAATGACAACACCAAGAACAGTCTTTAATGACTGGAGGTGACCTTATACCATGCATAAAAAAGAGCACGCAGAAGATCTTTACTGGCACCCCCTCCCCCAACACACACACTTGAGATAGGGTAGATGGTGAAAGAGAACTGGAAGAAAGTAAGCCACAGACATAAGTGAATCTACGTTGTTTCTGTGTCCATAAAACTTCAACTAAGACAACACAGCGGGGTCACATAAACGGACAATACTAGAGATAGGCAGCATTGTCTAGTTTCTCGTATTATCTTCCTCTCCCACCTCTTCTTTTTCCTTCTTCTTTTTCTTCTCCTTAGCATTCACTTGCTGCAAACTCCAGCGAAAAGTTCCGGTCGTTCGTCCACTACTGGACTTCAGTTTCGATTGCAAATCCGTTTTACAGATATGGCTTATGTGAATACGTACTGTTGGTTCCTCACTTCACATGCAGAGACATGTCGACTTTCAAGGAAAATTAGTCGTCTTTTACGACATGCTTGTCAGAGGAGCAGTAGAATAATTTTTGTTTCTTATCAAACTGCTTGAGATCGCTTTGACTGTCAACGATGTGTCGCAGAGTTCTCCTGTGTGAGAAGCCCGGGCGGAGAGCAATTTGTACCTGCCCTCATCCACCGCCCTGGAAACCATCGCTATCGGTCCGGCCAAGAACACAAAGAGAGTTCAATGAACACATAAATGAGATTTCCCTGCAAGCGGCGGCCATAAATCAGTGGCCTGGTTGGCGGGACTGCCTCACCGTGGGGGCAGCGGGGCGCCGCTTTTCTGTGAATGTTTACAAACAAGCAAGTTTTTATTCATTGCCGGTTCATGCAGCCACAATCAAGGAAGGATATGTTGTCAGTGTTAATTAAAAGTTTCAACACACTGTAGTTCGTCTTCGGCAAGTCACCTATTTTCATTTTGAGAGCCAATGACACAATTAAAGGTTAGCTGCGTATCCTTTACAGGACGTTGCAGAACCAACCCCAACCGCCCCTGGCTGTTGCGTGATGTTTCCAGACAAATTTACGTCCAGTAGTTTGCCATTGCCTCTGGACGGTCGGCTTTATTGATACCACTGTCGAAACCAACGCAAAGCGCATGGCCCGCAGCTGGGATCGAACCCGGCATCCCGTCACTACGAAGCGCTCGCATCGACTCAGCCACAAAGCCGACGACGCAATTAAAACAAACCAGAAAACCTAGTCTACATAATGAAGGTTTAGCACTGCTGTCTTTGGGAATACTGCGCGATGAGACCTACATCTCTTTCCCGGTGCGACTCTCTTACCAGTTGGAAACCATCCCACTTGTATATGTTAAAATTGTGATTTTACCATTTTGTCAGCCCCTTGGCAATGACACCCGGTACGGCCCGCACGCCCTTCTTACGCATCCCCTCCTCCCCCGGCAGTGCCCACACAAACATATATGAGGGCAAGTGGCCTGAGCTCCAGTATGTGGAGGGTTGCTGCATCGGCGGATCGAGCACATGTGGGAATGCCGAATGTACCGTGACGTCAATCGTTATAAAACTTACCCCAGTCCGCGTAGATTTCTGTAACAGTTACAGGTGCAAGGGAACCCAGCTGTCCCGTACTGTTTGCTCGATGAACTGGAACGGGAAATCCCCCGACTGCAGTCATCATGAAGCTAATTCACAAAGGCACGAAATGCCAAACCTGTTTATACAGCTTGGGAAAACTGATGCACTTCACGGTCGAAAGGTGGCGCGCAAGTAAGAACAAACAAACGCTTAAATCTAATCACACTAGTTTCTAAAAAAAGAAACGCACAGTGGGAAAACTCAGTTTCTTACAAAGACCCAAGAAGGAAGCAAAGAATAGCAGTGAGATAACCTATCATGCATGCCTTAAGAGGCGACTAAGGATACCAAGAGAAAAAAACCAAGGAGGGGTAAAGATAAGAGGCGACAACTAGTAAAGATTCTGGACAGCGTTTGAAAAATATGTTCCCTTTTAGGAAAGACTGTCACTCTGTGATTCGAAGAAACGCTTTCCGGATGTTAGTACAACAGGAGAAAATACTAGAAGTTCCGTTCATCCGTACAAAACAGTTATATTGCGAGATACAACGTGAGAGAGAGGGAGACAAAGGGAGAGAAAAAAAAGAGAGGGAGGGAGATAGAGAGAGAAAGAGAAGGAGAAAGGGAGAGAAAAAAGAGGGGGGGGAGATGGAGAGAGAAAGAGAGGGAGACAGAAAGAGAGGGGAGAGTGAAAGGGAGAGAGGGAGAAAGAAAAAAGAGGAGAGAAAGAGAGAGACAGAGGGAGGGGGAGAGAAAGAGAGAGAGTTAGAGAAAGAGAAAGGGGAAGAGAGAAAAAAGAGAAAAGGAGAAAGGGAGAGGAAGGAAGGAAGGAAGGAAGAAAGAAAGAAAGAAAGAAAGAAAGAAAGAAAGAAAGAAAGAAAGAAAGAAAGAAAGAAAGAAAGAAAGAAAGAAAGAAAGAAAGAAAGAAAGAAAGAAAGAAAGAAAGAAAGAGAAAGATAGGAGAAGATAGAAAGAGAGAGGGGCAGAGAGGGGGAGAGGGAGAAAGGAAAAGAAAGAGAGGAGGAGAGAGAAAAAGAGGGAGGGGAGAGAGAAAGAGATTGAGAGGGGGACAGGGAGGAGGAGAGAGAAAAATAGGGAGAGGGAGAAAGGGGAGGAGGAGACAAAAAGAGAGAGGGGAGAGAGAAATAGAGAGAGAGAGAGTTGAAAGAGTGGGAGAGAAAAATAGAGGGAGGGAGCGAGAGAGAAAGGGGGAGGGAGGCTATAACATCTGGACAAAACGAGAGAGAGAAACAACAAATGTCAAGCCTTACAGAGGGAAACTGGAACGAGGTTAAATAAGGTCACAAGAGAAGAAAGGAGTGTGATCAAACAAAGAGTGGGAAGTTAAGACTGACACGGGGTGGGAAAGTGGGTGTGTGTGTGGGGGGGGGCGGGGACAAAGCATCTGGCGAAGAAAAAGAGATAAATGCAAACTGAGTAGGGAGATAGGAACTGCAATTATTAACAAAAATACAGACAATGGAGAAGGATAACTGTGAAATCAGTTGTCTAGTGGAGTAAAAGGCAACAGTAGCGCTGCATATGGTGTGCCTATAGGGTTATTCATCCGGCAGCACGTAGGCCAAATCTGGCTCGCAGAGCCCTGGCAAGTGGCCCGCGGATTATATCCAGTTATACTGTATTTATCATTATAGTCTGAGGGAAATGGCACTGCGAGGAGTTGCCAGGGGATCTGGCCGACGCTCAGGGGAAAGGCGAGACGGATATTCAATCAGACAGTTACTGATACCATCGGAATTGGAGCTCTTCGTTTTCTGCTGAAGGTAGGGACGGAGCATTTATGGGAGTGTCCCGAGTGCTATGATGTCGATTCTCAATTCATCATTCTGCATTAATGATCTTTCTATACCTGGGATTGTGGGTCCTAATTTTCAAAATGTTGGCCCCTGATCAAATTTAGTTAAACAGCCCAGATTTAGACCAATTGGCACTAGGTGGCAGACGCGCTGACACGGAGAAAACATGAAGGGTGGGTAAAGGGATTCACAAATTCTTTAGGCTAAAAAGGGAGGGGCCCTCAAGTAGCATGATCCTAGTTTAGGAGCCTAATAATAAAAATAGCATATAATAAACCACATACGCCATGCACTCAGAATGGATAAGACAGGACTCCCCCATGAAGCCCTCATATGAACGCCGGAAGAGAACAGTGGACGTGTAAAACTATTAGAGACTGCGTAGAACCATCATCAGGGAAGGCTCAACCATGGGTCTCACAAACATCCATGACCTGAAGCAGGTGGCAACGAACCGCCAGACATGGAGAGCTATGACCTCTGCCCTCTGTGCTGCACTAGTCACAAGAGAAAAGATGAACTAACTAATGTTCTGAATGCCTACACCCCCCCCCCCCCCCCTAAATATTAAAAATAATATTTAAAAAAAATAATAATAATACAGTCAAAAAGAATTTCTAAAAAGATTAATGGAGGCCACATGGAAAAGGGTGGGGGGGGGGGGGGGGGGGGTGGTTGTTAGGTTTATGCTTAGGTGGCAAATCAACATCATGGTAGAATCGGTAACCCATAACTGCTCCTTTCTACTTCTGACTCAAGCCTGAGTCCGAAGGGTATCAGTGCAGTGCACGAACTCCGTAGCACCGGCGAGGATCCGGAAATACTTTTGGGTAGATATTTCAACAACAAGCTGATAAATACTTTTTAACTCTGAATGTTGCCCGGGCAGCGCCGTTAGGCTACTGTTTTCAATTTCCAACTGTCGCTAATGGATTTTCTTCACGGGCGCCCGGTCTTACTACCCGAAGACCAGGGGAAATGACTAGAGATGCCCGTGAAAAACATCCCAGCCCTCACTAGGGCCTGAACCTAGGAGGTCCATCACTTAAGGCGGACGCCATGCCTCGAGACCACGCAGCCCTGTACATAAAAAGGGGGAGGGGTAGGGGTGCGCTCCTGCTAGATGCCGCCTGTAATTCAAGGGATATATCCCTGTCTTTGACTGGGCCAAGGTCATTTTTAAATGCGACCGATTGGGATTCGAACCCAAAGCCTTGAGGTCGCAGGCTATGTTAAGTCACTGCGTTATCTCTGCGTCCACTTGAATGAGTCATCTCATCGGGGAAAGTTGAAAAAGTTCCAGTGGTTTGCTAGTTTACTGCCTCTTGCATTTGACTGTCAGGGTTGTGGCTCTTGTCAATGTCAGCAAGTGAGAGAGAGAGAGAGAGAGAGAGAGAGAGAGAGAGAGAGAGAGAGAGAGAGAGAGAGAGAGAGAGAGAGAGAGAGAGATCTCGACTTCTGTTTCTGATGTACTAGTCCCCAAAATGTCCACTGCATCTGTTTTTAAATTACGCAATGGTGCTCTAAAACACCCCCCCCCCCCACCCCCCAACCCAACTACAGAGACCAATGATGGATGCGTGCCAGTTAAGCACTTCTCCAGAACCGTACAGTCAACTCGCTGGGAACCAGAACCCGTTGCTCACGCACGACTTGGCAGTGTAAGATCGCCTGGACTAGGGTAACAGCACACAACCATGTGAAGTCTTGGCTGAAGTTAGGGCTGTGCATGCCTTGAGCTGGTGGGGGTGGGGGGCTTCTTCGTCTTATCTTTCAGAAAATACTGCTGTTCATCTTAAAACCGAAACGGAAAGCACGTCTCAATACTACATGCATGGGAGGGAGAGAAAAAAAAGGGGGGGGGGCGGGGAGGGGGTGGCTGGAAACTCGTCTAAAAGCACGACTACGGCTGTATGGTTCGGTTACAACGTTTCTGTTCTTTGTTTCCCTTACAGGTGCCGGTAACATACGAGCGTTGTTTTTCCTATAGGTGCCAGTAGCATATGAGCGTTCTTTTTCTTATAGGTGCCGAGAGGCGTCATTTCCCTTATGGGTGCCGGTAACTGCTGGACGCACAGATCAGGCAATAATGTGAAACATCGGCGAACGAGCAGCTGATTGTTCGGTCGGTCAATGAAGGCTACAGCGGTGGTTGGTAGCCAGTGATACCGGGAGGGAGGGGGGGGGGATCGATTTAGCATCTCATTTCCCCTCACACTAAATGTGGCAAAATAATAAAGAATTAATATCATGACCACTGACGGGCTTGTGTAGAGAGAGAGAGAGAGAGAGAGAGAGAGAGAGAGAGAGAGAGAGAGAGAGAGAGAGAGAGAGAGAGAGAGAGAGAGAGACAGCTGGCACACACAGCTGCTGCTTCGCTATTAATAACTATCGGGATCGTTCATTTATTCTTTGAGTTCCCTTGGGATCACAGGGTGGCAGCAGATGTTATCATCGATCTCTCTTGTGAATTATTGTCATAACTGAACTTATCATATCCCCATGGGCGTCTTTAGTAGGACTGAAAGTGGGACTGGGCGCCCGGGCTGGATGGGTCTAGAGGGCGGGAGCTCAACCTGATTACTAGGTCCTAAATATCCAACCAAGCTGCTTACATTTATTACTTCTATTTATGACAACAAAATAAAAATCGAGCACTTTCAGCCTATTGCAAGCAGTATCGGCTATAAGTGTGGCCTGTTTTTGTGTGTGGCTAAGAATTGTCAATTGCACCAACACTAGTGACTTGGACCGGTATCTAGTACCTAGTGAGGGTCGTTGGGGAGGGGATTGGTATGCAATACACAGCCATACACTTGGCGCGCACACGATTATGAATTTATAACCCGGCGGTCAAAAGACTAGTCACCTCTGGATGTCACAGATGTGTTGTACACACATCGCTGAGATGTCATAGATATGTTGTACACACATCGTTGAGATGTCACAGATGTGTTGTACACACATCGCTGAGACGTCATAGATGTGTTGTAAATACATCGTTGAGATGTCACAGATGTGTTGTACACACATCGCTGAGATGTCATAGATATGTTGTACACACATCGTTGAGATGTCACAGATGTATTGTACATACATCGCTGAGACGTCACAGATGTGTTGTACACACATCGCTGAGACGTCACAGATGTGTAGTACACACATCGCTGAGACAATTCTTCCCTTGACCCTGTGTTTCTTTTTCATTGTCTGTCCTCTCAGCGTTTTCTGTTTGAGTGGCAAATATGGCTAAAGCTCTTTATATATCTGATAACAGGGGGGATGCGCGGTCTCGAGGCATGGTGTCTGCCTCGAGTGCTTAAGGTTACGGGTTCAATCCCCGGTAAGGGCTGGGATTTTTTCATGTGGACTTGAACTTCTAGTAATTACTCCTTGTCTCTGGGTTGTGAGATCGGACGCCCGTGTGCATTGTTGCGCACGTAAGAAATCCCTTGGCAGTTGGAAATCGAAAAGAGTAGTCTAACGGCGCTACATGTGCAAAATTTAGAGTAAAACGTCTTCGCAAAGTATTTCGGAATCCTCGCTGGTGCTGCAGAGCCTGTGCACTGTGCTGAGCTTCTTCGGACTTGGGTTAGAAGAAAATGGAGCACTTATGGGTTACTACCCGTGTGCCATGGTGTTGATCCGTTGTTCAAACCTCAGACACATTTGATTACTGTCAATGTCGTTTCTCCGCGACTTTTCCTCCACCAGACTTACCCGTTGCCACGACGCGCCCGAGTTGTCTCCTTCCTTCTGTCTCCTGCATCCCACCAAACACTCACCACTCCATAAATAATGCTGCATCCTATACTTACTACTAGATATCACAAGTTCTCCAGGTTCTTAAGTATCTCCATGAACGCCCCAGTCTCCGCTGACAGACCACATAAGGAGAATCTCACAATGCATGAACTCCGTAGCTCGGGTAATGTTGCAAATTTGCGTATACCACAATCACGTATGTTTACAAATACCCTTTTTTGGGGTCGCCACAGACGAGGAACTGTATTAAAGGGTCGCCACAACACGAGGAACTGTATTAAAGGGTCGCCACAACACGAGGAACTGTATTAAAAGGTCGCGGCATTAGGACGTTTGAGAACCACTGCCATAAGACTAAACGAGTTTGCTCTGAGATAGCCAAACTTGGGGATAGACAACGTTTAAAGTAACAACTACATGGGACTGGAAGAGCTCATTTCTAAAGTCATGTCGTCGTTTATGAAGGCCTCAAATCAGGGCTGCCAATGTGACTTTTCTGAAAAACCCAGATAAGCTAAACCCAAGCAATTCAAATGCAAAAAAAAAAAAAAAAGATTGTTAACAAGTACAAATTTTATAGTTACGAAATTAAACATTTACCCACTTTTATATAAATATTGATTTTTTTTTAAAAACCCAGATTTCCAAAATTTAAACCCAAGGCGTCTAAAAAAAAACCCAGATTTGGGGGTAAAAACCCAGAATTGGTAACCCTGCCCCAAATACTAAAACCAGAATGGTTGGTTTGTAAGGACGGTTTCACCAGCCTAAAGTATCCAGGAGATCACAAGAAGGGATAAAGAGTGCCTAATATTAGATTTGCCAGTATGGCCTCGGTGATGTTCCAATGACGTCTCGTGTGTTCATACGTCCGTATGTTTCTAAGATTTCCCCCATTCATCAATTCATCAATCTAAAATAAAAATATGTGTCCACATTTCTATCTGTATCTCTTGCATGTTTCCCTCATCTACACCCCCTCACAGGGAGAAATAGAAAGAGAGATAGATAGATAGATAGAGAGAGAGAAAGAGAGACTGAAATATAACATTATGGGATATAGCACAGCGATACTGATAAAGGCCCCCCATTCCCATCGCTCCTCACTGATAAAAGCCCCCCCCCCCATTCCCATCGCTCCTCACCGATAAAGGCCCCCATTCCCATCGCTCCTCACCGATAAAGGCCCCCCCCCCCCCATTCCCATCGCTCCTCACTGATAAAAGCCCCCCCCCCATTCCCATCGCTCCTCACCGATAAAGGCCCCCCATTCCCATCGCTCCTCACTGATAAAAGCCCCCCCCCCCATTCCCATCACTGATAAAAGCCCCCCCCCCATCCCATCGCTCCTCACCGATAAAGGCCCCCCATTCCCATCGCTCATCACTGATAAAAGCCCCCCCCCCCACCCATTCCCATCGCTCCTCAATGATAAAAGCTTCCCCCCCCCCCATTTCCATCGCTCCTCACCGATAAAGGCTCCCCATTCCCATCGCTCATCACTGATAAAAGCCCCCCCCCCCCCCCATTCCCATCGCTCATCACTGATAAAAGCCCCCCCCCTCCCCCACCCATTCCCATCGCTCCTCAATGATAAAAGCCCCCCCCCCCCCCCCCCAATATCTCCCGCCCCCCCCCATCCGATATTACTCCCCCCCCCCCCCCATCCATTCCAAATCGCTCCTCAATGATAAAAGCCCCTCCCCCACCCATTCCCATCGCTCCTCAATGATAAAGCCCCCCCCCCCCATCCATTCCCATCGCTCATCAATGATAAAAGCCCCCCCCCCCCACCCATTTCCCATCGATCCTCAATGATAAAAGCCCCCCCCCCCCCACCCATTCCCATCGCTTCTCAATGATAAAAGCCCCCCCCCCCCCCATCCATTCCCATCACTCTTCAATGATTAAAGCCCCTCCCCCATCCATTCCCATCGCTCATCACTGATTAAACCCCCCCCCCCCTCCATTCCCATCGCTCATCACTGATAAAAAAGCCCCCCCCCCCACCCATCGATCCTCAATGATAAAAGCCCCCACCCATCGCTCCTCAATGATAAAAGCCCCCCCCCCCCCCCCATTCCCATCGCTCATCACTTATAAAGGCGCCCCATTCCTATCGCTCCTCACTGATTAAGGCACCCCATTCTCATCGCTCCTCACTGACCGAGGTCAACACGTCATGGCAGAAGAATGTGGCCCCGCGAGACCCAGGCGGTTTTAGATTTATTTCTAACGGTCACGTATCCGCACACACTCCCGTGGGCTCCCAGCAGACGTCCTACTTTGCCAGTTTGGCTTGAGTGGATTATATTCGGCACATCGTTTGCTTAAAGTCTGTCCATCACGGTGTTCTCATATCCCTTTACTTTACAGTGGCTTAGTTTCAACACACGCGGATATGTGGCTTTTAGGGGCTGGTGAATGTGCTTCACAATCCTCTGACGTATCGAGGTTGAATTTCCGCGACGGGCGGATTTTATCAGGAAAACGAAGAAAACAATTATTGTGGGAGAGAGAGAGAGAGAGAGAGAGAGAGAGAGAGAGAGAGAGAGAGAGAGAGAGAGAGAGAGAGAGAGAGAGAGAGAGAGAGAGAGAGAGAGAGAGAGAGAGAGGTTCTTTTGCTTGATATCCCAGTGACAAAAGCAAGACTACAGTCAACCTTTCCTGTGAAGACGACACATACTTTTACTGTCGACACATGATTTGTCACACAACTATAGTTTCAAAATACGGATTGCTCGAGCAGGGATTCTTAAACTGCGTTTCATAGCCACCTAGCACTTTAATTCTTTCAGTTCCAGGTCACTCGCCCTACATTTACTGACCACAAGAAGCTAAACGAAAGGGGAAGAAGAAACAACAAACACATTTCGGCTAAAGCCTTTTTTCGACATAAACCACAACAGCAACAACGTAGGACAAAGTACACGGGCCACAAGAGGTCACGCAAATAACTATAAAATATAGGGAGAAGAAAAAGTATGCAACGAACAAGAGAAATGAAGGGGCGAAAATAGTAGTAAATAATAATAATAATAATAATAACTGCAGTCACCCCGGTTTTCCGTTACTGATAACTTTACCCCGGTTTTCCGTTACTGATAACGTTACCCCGGTTTTCCGTTACTAATAACTTTACCCCCCCCCCCACCCCGTTTTCCGTTACTGATAACTTTACTCCCGACACACATTACTGAAAGCAGTGTTACTTAGTCCTAAATGAGCTTAACACGCCCTGTTCCTCTAAGTCTGGGAGGCACGACAACGGGCGAATGATCGAGAAGCTTTCGTACGGAGCATGTTCCACAAAGGACTTGCAAGACGATGATAATGATGATGAGCGTGATGATGAGAATGACGATATTGATGATGAGACCGATCTAGGTGACGGTGAGGATAATGTTGCTTTATGCTGCTGGCTGGTAACAGGTACCCTAAAGAGAGAAAGTTATGTATAATAAACAGTGGTGGTGCAGTAAGGATACATTTCGTGCAGGAAATCCATGGCTCCGGGCTGCAGTATATCCAACGCTGAGAGAACCTACGGAGGAAACAGTTAGCTTGTATTTACCGTTGCTCATCTGCATGTCATGCATTATTCATAAGTAAACATGACCCACGTAGGAGCCGGGGTAACGTAGGTCCACAGGTCTCGGGTTCGAGTTCGCACTGAGACCGGATATTTTTCTGTGAAAGGGAACTGACCCGGGCTTCTAGGTCGACCAAGTCTAAAAACTGGAACTGGAAAATGTCGAGGGAAGTACATACAGTGGGTAATATGATGACTATATAACCTGCCGAATGCCGATTGGTCGTCAGAAAATACAGTTCTAGCCTACTGTTCGATGTGTTAACGATATCTTCTTCTTCTTTCGTTCGCTTGAAAAAAAGTTTCTATATCAGCAATGTTGTCTCTGGTATGAACTTCACTGTCTTTTGTAATTCACTCAGATACCTGTAAAGTTTCACTTGCACCGATGTTTCTCTTCGCCAAAAGTTTTGCCTTGATATGTTTACTTTGGAGTCTTAGAGAACATCATCAGTTGTCTCAACTGCCTCAGAAAAGATGGCGCTATTTTTGACACATACTGACAAGTATCGGCTAGAGAATCACATAGGAAATATAAGCACCGAGGAATAGAGGAGGTCTAAAAGAAGACTTAGAAGGGACACTGATGACAGAAGGCAAGAAGGATGGACTAAATTCCATCCATGGCATCGCAAGGATTGCACAGAACAGAAAGCAATGAAATAAATAGACTGCGAGCCCTAAATGACATATAATGGCCCAAAAATGGCTCAACATGACAATGACGTGGAAAGCGTTTGAGAGAACACAACAAAATAAGCAATGCCCGTGAAGAAACCAATCATTGCTATCATAGGCGTGAAATTTTAAGGGGGAAAAATGTTTAAAAAAAATATATATATACATATATAATATACAAATAGATAATCAAACCAATGACAGAACCCAAGCGGAGGCCATGAACCGGGATGAAGACCGGAAACAGGGAGAGGTGGACATGTGTAAGAGAGGTGTCTGTGGTACCAGGGGAGAGCAGGCAGGCTGCAACAGGCCTAGCCAATGGCAGGGGGCGTGGCAGGCCGGGGCTGTTGGCGTGACACTTCCGTGGTAAATGGCATAGGTATAGGTCTTCTGCTGGTGTCAGTGTGCGTGTGTGTATGTGTGTGTTAGATAAACTTAATGTGAGTATGAAAGAGTAAATGAATGAGCGTGTGTGTGTGTGTATGTGAGTGACGAGACTGTGTGTGAGTGAGTTAGAGACGGAGTGAGTTAGACATGGAGTGAGTGAGTGGGTACATGAGTAAGTGAATGTGCGAGTGAGAAAGTACGGTGGACTATGTGTGAGTAAGAAAGTGATACAGAGTGATGCCCAATGCAACACAATATCGTTGTACTATTTTTGTTTAAACCAGACCTTGTCCATGTGATTGGGGCATGGGCATATGGTGGTAGACATATGTTTACAGATCAGTGGGCATTTGATTGACAGTGTTATCAACATCACGCCGGCCGCCTCTACTTTCCAAGATATTATCTGATGCATATTTTAGCTAGGTCGATCTAGTGGTTTCCGCAAATGTTCTGTCCGTGTTTGTGAGAAGCAGTGGAATACAGAACTTGGTTACAATTGGCAAGACTGATGGAGAAAAAAAAAGAGAAACCGAATAGCTAATACAATCGAAGTTGCTATATATTATTGTATGCAGCTAAAGAATAAGAAACAAGACAGCTGAACCAGTACTACATTACATACAAAGACGGTCAACAGAATGGTTTGCCCACTTGCAGAGAATGCCTAGTGATGTCATACCATGCAGGGTATAAACGATAAAAGAGAGAGAGAGAGAGAGAGAGAGAGAGAGAGAGAGAGAGAGAGAGATAGAGAGAGAGAGAGAGAGACATAGAGAGAGAGAGAGACAACCTGAGGTATACCAAGAACTGCGTGGAATGACAGCATCAGAGAAACTCTACAACATTATCTAGTGTATATCGTCGAGGCGTCCAGAAATGCAGTACGGGAACGAGACAGGGGCAGTCAACAATAGAATAACGGATGATGCAACTCAACTTGACACTATGCAGGGTTTTTACTTTGAGATGACCCTGTTCAACCTGTATTTGAAAGGTTATAATTATGGTGTTTGATGTTGTTTCTGTCTGCTCGAAAGTTGCGCTTGGTTCGTCTTCCAGTTTGTGTTTTTTTCTAAAATCGTTTCCGATATCGGGCTATGTTCTCGAGTGGCTTCTTCTATTCCGTCTGCTGCTGCCGGGTGCCGTGTTTTACGAATTGAATTTCTTTTAAACTCTATACGAGGGTGAGGGGGGGGGGGGAAGACCCCATATGTCTCTTGGCAACCAATATTTGCAAACACTCCCCACAACTGATGGAATGCCCCTTTAGTTATCGCCATATCTAATATTACCTGCCTTGTTTCGCCACGGTGTTGCAATTATTACTTTCTGACTGAAGGAACGATCTCTTTCAGCCAACTGACGCCTATTTTACTGCACGTCAGAACTGCTTCAGTTGTTATCACCGCCAAGTGTGGAAATGTTGTGGGCACTATTCTTTGCTGGCAATCCAATCTTCCGATTACAGTTCCTCGGGTGCTTGATGTCTTTGATAACTGAGTCTGAATGTATAGTTGCACCGAGTGCCTAAGTTTATACAGTTCTCCATACCTTGGCGTGAAACTTTCAGGTTGTAGGGTTTTGATAGTAAAATTCTCAATTATCAAATGCATAGTGTTCTCTTTATCCATAACTAAAAAGCGCCATTACACAAGTCCGAGGTAGTTAGCATCCTTTGAATTATTTCGCTAAGGCTATGGTAATATGTTGCAAATTGAACAATCAGATAGATGGACAGGCTGCCTCCCCCCCCCCCCCTATTAATCGCTTTTTGTGGGTGTTAAATTGATGCATGACAAGTAAGATGTTGTAAAGGCACGCCGGGAGAGAGTCAATAGTGCGAAGGCACACTTAGATCATTCTGTCTGACAAGAATGCCGGAGTGAGGCGCGACCAGGCGATCTGGCCGGGCGAGACAATAAGACTTTTACTGGTATCATCAGAATTGAAACTCTGCGCTAGTTGCTGAAGACGAGAGAGGGGCGCTTATGGGAATATCTCCAATGCTGTGATGTCGTTTCTTACCTCACAACTCGCCATTTTACAGACTATTTTTTATGTGGCTCAGAGTCTGTTGACAATAAAACATCATTCTGTTGAGGAAACATGACCAAGTCATGCTTAGGTGGAGCCTAGTATGCATTCTTAAAAAAAAAAAAAGGTTAAGTAGTCCCTTTAGCGAAGGCGAAGCAGAAAACAAGAGATGATAAGTATGATGACCAACAAGGCCTACAGCAGTACTCACGTTCTCGTGCCTGAAGTGACAGAGCATGCGCAGCTCGCGGTACACACGGATGGCAGACACGACGTTCTGGAAAACATTGGACATCTTCTTCAGCGCCACACGTTTGCCGTCTCTGGGGTCGGTCACGGCCCTGTAAAGAGGAGTCATAGATGCAGGCCATCAAATATCATCATCATCATCATCATCACAGACATATAGACTGATCGACGGACAAACAGGCAGACTTCAGACATAAATGAAAATTACAGGGAGCGGAGGCACCGACACATTTTTAAAATATATGGAGGGGGGGGGGGAACTGTCTCCTGAACATCTTCTAGGACTGAGGGAAGGGGGGGGGCTGGATTGGGGCTAAGCTTAGCAATCTGTTAACATGAACACAATATTGGTGATTGCAGGGACAAAGTTAGCTTTCACGGTACCGGGAAATTTGTGAAATTATTAATTCCAATGTCAAATCAGTACTGTCGCATGGAGCGGAAACATGGATAACAACTGAAGCGATTACTAATGAACTACAAACATTCATTAACTCGTGCCAGAGCAGAAAAGGGGAATAAAAATATATGATAGAACAACTAATGTAGAGCTTTGAGAGAGGACTAAACAAGTTCCAGTGGACCAACAGGTGAAGAAAAGACGCTGACGTTGGACAGGACACACGCTAGGAAAACCTGAGTACAATATAACTAATGTCCTTGTACAGGAACCCACAGGGCCATAACAACAACAACAAAGAGAAGGGGGAAAAAACATGGAGAAGGTAGCTAGAGAGTAAAGTTTAAAAGATGGGGATGACATGGGGAAAGCTGCATGCCATAGCGAAGGTTAGAAGGACTTGGAGTGGAGTGAGCTTGTTGAGGGCCTATGCTCCACTGGGGGGATAAGGTGGCAGAAGAAAAGAATGCGGGCATATGTTCATTTGAGTCCCCGGCTGGCAGGTATTTCTTTAAGCATAAGCTCTTGATTGTTCCGTCTCGCAGAATTCCTGTTTTCAACTTTGTATTATTATTATTATTGTTATTATTATTAGATAAATGAAAATTAAACAGATTAAATATATTGGGGGAGGGGGGGGGGGGGGGGGGGGGGGGGGGGGGGGGGGGGGCACTGTTTATACAAATGCTTGAAAAAGAGAGCTTATTTGTATGGTTAGGGAAAGATTGGGTGCTTGCAAAATGTCAACGGGGAGGCTGACACCACCCCCTTCCCTGCCTCCCCATTTCCACTACTACCTCCATCTCACCCCCCCCCCCATCCAATATGGGTAGATGCACTGCGGCCAACCTCGACTGTGGAGACAGCATGATGTCTGTTCAACATAACGCGTTAACTCTTTCATTCCCGAGAAAGGCCGCATCTGTTAATGAATCTACCCCTTGATGTCCCCTCAACAGCATAAGGTACTTTTTTTTTAAAAAATCTTTGGTCAGAACTGGAGTACACGGTGACGGTAGGAAAACTGGAGGAGAGGCAGAGGGAGATCGAGAGAACAGATGCTGGACAGTTTGACATCATGGCATGGAAGATCATCTGTGTCGGAATTTGACTGAAAGTACACAAGATAGAAGGTTGTGAATAGACATGACTACCAACGCCACACGGCATGGACTCTTCAAAAGAAGGTCAGAACACACTACACAAATCTGTTTTTCCCTTATGCTCATTACCACTGTGTATAATGCCACTTTAAAAATAATGTATCTATCTACACGATTCTTCATCCACATTCTTCTCTCACTTTGTAATCTCAGTAAAACCGTTTTGGTACCGAAAGAGATTAATTAGCGCGAGTGCACAAAGGGCACCGACATTAATGACATACATTCTGTCATCTGCTGACATGCACTCATTAATGCCAGATTTCGTTAGCGTAAATTAATCACCTAGCCATCGATCATTCGTTGGCTTTGAGGTTTACATTCGGGGATCGATCCACCTCCCCCCCCCCACCCACCACCCGCTGCAACCCGCCTTCCACTGACGACGAATTTCAATTTCCGGCCACATGAAAATTCCGGCGCAAAGTCATGGTGGTTCGTCCACTCATGGACATTAGTCTTAATCCAGAACTTGAGTTTTTCGTGCAAATCCATTTTACAGATCTGACTTATTAGTGTGCAGACTGTTGGTTTCTTGTCTATCAGGCAGATGCACTCCCGACTTTGTAGAAAATACCCCTAAGTAGCCTCATACGACATGCGAGCAGGGGGCTGGGGATCTATTATTTGGTCTCTGAAATGCAACCCTGGAACCCACACGGGGAACTTGAAATGGGCATTAGGGATTTCTCTAAAAGGTCGAATCCAGTAACTAGGGGAATCATGACCTTCGACTCATAATCCCGGTTTGCATTTTATGTGAAGTCCTGTCACGTCAGACCTCTTCAGCAGTCCCCACCTATGTGTTACTTGCCCTGCTGAATGAGAAGCAGAGTCTCAGTACTGTAACATATCATGCATGTCGTATCAGGCAGCTAATGTTTGGTGTGAACTTTGTTACTTCATTCTGTAGAACACTGCAGCGGCTGCAACCTTTGTTACTTCATTCTGTAGAACACTGCAGCGGCTGCAACTTCAAGCAAACATGGACTAGTCTAAACTTTCTTCTCTGCTTCTTCTTCTTCTTCAGCTTCTTCTTCGCTTTCACTGGCTTAAACTCTGGCGAAGTTCTGGTGGTTCATCCACTTTTTAGCTCTGGTCTTGTTCTAGAATCTGAATTATGTGTGCACGGACGTTTTACAGTCGTATTTGTTTGCAGACTTGCTTCCTCGTCTTTCAGGCAGATTCACTCGACTTCGAAACAGGCATTCTGAATTAGTCGACTCTTACGACATGTTTGTAAGGAGGGGGCAGTGGGCCTATTCTCTCCCCTCCCCACAACGGGAGCCGGAAACCAACGTGGGCAGTTTAAACAAAATGAAAGATATCCCAGCCAACCGGGATGAATGGCAATGGAAGCTCATCTCAGAAAGTATATCGCATGATTCAGAGAAAACAGTACTACAAGCTGTCGACTTTCCTCTTGAATAATAACAACAAGAATATTAATAATATATTTCAAATAATATATATAAATCGTATCAAAAGAGTACATAAAAAAGATAACTTCTATGCAGCTTAGGAGTTAATGCTCCCAGTTTTTGGCGTTGTTGCATAGGGCTGGTCGGCTCTGTGGCCAAGTCGATGCGAACGCTTCGTAATGCCGGGTTCGATCCCAGCTGCTGGCCATGCGCCTTGCGTTGGTTTCGACAGTGGTATCAAGAAAGCCGACTGTCCAGGAAGCAATGGCAAACTACTGGACGTAAATTTACCTAGAAAAACCACACAACAGCCAGGGACTGTTGAGTTTGGTTCTGCAACGTCCTGTGAAGGATACGCAACTAACCAGCATAGAGCTGACTACAAAGGCGGTCTTAGCTGTGATATTTAACCAGTCGTAAACAAGTAGGCAGGATATTCAGACCCACAATGTCGGCAATATGTAACCGTCGAGACCCCAGTAAAATTTTACTGGGGGTGGGGTGGAGGGCAGGGGGGTCCCGCATTTGAAAAGCGACTACGAAGGCCACAGTGCACACTATGCGGTCCTAGTGGGGTTCAGCTCTACTCAGCCTTCAGACCAAAAAAAAAAAAAAGTCAGATGACACAAGGAGGTCATCATCATGAAGCAGGTCCTTTGCAGAACGTCGCTCTCATCACGGTCCGGCTTGAAGAAACAAGGTCACTCTGTATCTCCTTGGTGGTTAACCATGTCAACAAATGTCATGTCAAAGTCGGATGTGTCGGCCAAAAAGCACAAATATCTCGACCAAGCCGTAAACGACAACGCAATTTCACCTTCTCATGAACACAGGAGAAGAACCTATAGTATATTACACAACATAACACAGCAAATTACCCTACCAAAGGAGTTGACTACTCCAACCGCGGGTAAAATGTGTGTGGTAGTTTGTGTTTTGTTGACACCGCACAGACGTGGCCGCAAATAAAACCAGAGGGGAGGGGAGAGTCTGTTTGTGAATGCCCTCAGTTACGCCGGCTATATTTATCATGGGCGGCCTGGAAACACGGGAATCTGGGTCACACAGGCCGGCTGACATTGAACTGCGAAATCTGTCTGGGCAGGCACGTCTTTGTAGGTCAGCTCCGCCCTTTCTGCACTAGAAACATTATAAACAAGAGTCGCTGTAGTCGAGCTGGTTTAATATCCCTCACGTCCTTCTTAGGACGTTATTTTTTGTTATTTGAAGCCCCACTCTGGCTTTTGCCAGGGGCCGCAATATAGGCAGGTCATCATTATGGCTAAATGTCTAAACGCGGTTTCTGGGACCTCTCCACGGTGATCCTCATCCGCATGGTGGCACTTTGTGTCATCGGGTGTTTATCGCTTGTGTGATGTCCTGGTGGGGTAGAAATTCAGTCAGTCAGTCAGTCGAGCTGGTATCAAGAAGTCTCTCTCTAAACACATGTAAAAAAATATGAACTTTCTTTGAAGTCACAGTTTGTTTTATTTGTAGTTACTAATATAAAAAATCACAATGATTATCATCATGTTCCTTCACGGCATAGGGCAGGGTTATTCAAACTGGCAGCTAGCGGACCGAATCTGCCCATTGGAGGCATAGCAAGTGGGCCGAGGAATTTGCCATTTATATTGTATTAATGATCTCTCTACGCTGCAATTCCAGCCCCTGGCCCACAACCATCCACATTTTCAACATTTTGGTCTCCGATTAAGCCTACCTGAATAACTCTGGCATAAAGGGGTTCGCAGTCTAATCCTCATTTCCGTTGGATCCTGTGCAATCCGTTCGATATTGTGGATAAAATCCAGTCCAATACGTTTGGTTTCCTTCACCAGCGTTCGTCTCAGTTCTTCTGTGGAATTGTTTTTCGTGTCTGTCTGGAGATTCTGCTGGTGTCTGGGCGTGATGTGCTCCAGCATCATCATCATCATGTAGCAGGTGCGTGTGAGAATGTTGCTCTCATGTCTCGTGCAGTTTCATCCCCTAGGACTAGGAGTCACTTACAGCCTGTGCCTATATTCTTGATAGTCAGCATCTGCCTCTCCGTCCTGGCACCATTCTTTCTGCTATTTTTTGTGTTTCAAATCACCTGGAGCTTGATATAGCCAAAATATTTCAGCTTTCGATTTGCTGTTTATCAGCCAGTCTTCCGGCTCACAACCATATGTTGCTACAGGGAAGATAAGAGATAGT
This sequence comes from Candidula unifasciata, assembly GCA_905116865.2. Taxonomy (NCBI): domain Eukaryota; kingdom Metazoa; phylum Mollusca; class Gastropoda; order Stylommatophora; family Geomitridae; genus Candidula; species Candidula unifasciata. The sequence continues at coordinate 286,304 of CAJHNH020004780.1, forward strand.
CCATGACTCACATCTGTATGTTGCTACAGGGAAGATGGAAGACAGTCCATGACTCACATCTGTATGTTGCTACAGGGAAGATGGAAGATAGTCCATGACTCACATCCGTATGTTGCTACAGGGAAGACGGAAGACAGTCCATGACTCACATCTGTATGTTGCTACAGGGAAGATGGAAGATAGTCCATGACTCACATCCGTATGTTGCTACAGGGAAGACGGAAGACAGTCCATGACTCACATCTGTATGTTGCTACAGGGAAGACGGAAGACAGTCCATGACTCACATCCGTATGTTGCTACAGGGAAGACGGAAGACAGTCCATGACTCACATCTGTATGTTGCTACAGGGAAGATGCATGTCCTCAATATTGTAATTGTAATTTCCTTGCTGGTGCCGAATCATAGAAGTGTAACACTGTTAAAAGCTTTAATATAAAGAGGCAAAAATCATGAATGCTCTCAAAAATAGAAACCATTGTAACAACGGACAAGTGAAGGAGAAGAGGTGCAGAGGAGGTTCAAGAGAAAGTTTTGGAGAAATCAAGTAAGACGATGTTGGACGTTGTTGGCGTCATGATATTGCATCTGCATCACAAATATTTAATGAGTAATACTTAGCGGTACAATGTTTCTTCGTTTCTGGATGATTTGTTCGTATTCAACAGCTGTAAACTCCGTATCTGGTTGTTCGTCCGTTCCTGGACTCTGGTCAGAATCAAGAACTTGAGTTATGCGTGCCCATCCACTTTACAGATCTGACCTATTCTATGCAGACTGTTGGTTTAACACCTCTCAAACAAATGCATTCCTTAATTTGTCATCTCCTACTTCATATTTGAGATTACATTCTTTAGGTGGAGGGAGATGGGAGGTGGGGGAGGTGGGAGGGGGTGGGGGAGTTGGTAGTGTCTATTCTTAGTTCTCCAAAACTGGGTTTACGGCACCCACACGGGGAAAAATAACGGAACAAGACTAAAGTCCAGAGGCGGACGAACAACCAAAAAGGTTATGAGCTGGTTAACATGAAGAAGTAGGAGGAAATTTCTGTTTACGTGCCTGAAATAGTTCACTTGTTGACATGTCCCGGTTCCTGTGTTCAAGTATATTCTTATATTTAGTTGTCAACAAATTATGATCATTATACTGAATGGTAAATAAATCTAATATTTGTTTTTCTCGAAATAATAAAAAATATTTTTACAGATAAATTTTTATAAAATAGTTCAAGGGTGTTGTTTAATACTGACATTTTGTGGGGGAAGGGGCACTGTGTATAACCTGTGAGCTTTTTATATCAGTGTTACCTTGGCAGCAATCTTGAAGCACGGAGAAGGCTATCATGTCGGTGAAAGTTCAAGCTGCATGAATTATAAACGGTTAGTAAGTATTCTATTCAACTAGAAGACAGCAAGAACGCATAAAGGCGAGACTGCAGTCACGGAGCGGACCAGGCATGTGTGGCGTGAGCTGCATGTCTCATCAATGAAAGTACCTGTGAGGGCCGGGCCATGGTTCACGTGCAGTGATGATACTCCGTGTTCTGAGTATTCGGGGTTTGCTTCTTTACTGGAACGTAGTGTTTTTTTTTTCTGTATGTTACGTTTTTCATCTAGGTTTTTTTTTTTTGTTGTTGTTGCCTTCTCAGCTTAAATAAACAAATAGATGAGATAACATGACGTGAACAGTAACAATGTTCACAGAGTAATTTTGTGTAGACACCGGATGGCGTCATCACTAAAAAAAAAAAGCGGCTAACAAACATTTCACCAGTGAGGCTAATAGAGGAATATAAAAATGCAGTCACTGGCAAACTTGACAATATGGTAGACAGCAGGGGCAACGACACACAGAAAACAGTGGGGGGGGGGGGGTTGGCCCCGTACCCTAAAGAAAAATGTATAGAAGGGGTGAGAGCGGTGGAAAAAAGTGTGGGGGGGGGGGGGGGGGTCTGTCTAAGCCTCGTTTGTGCTTAATAATAATAATAATTATTATTATTATACGCTGAAAGGCAAATACATATATTTTTATAATAATAAGATATGCGGTTATTTAAACGATGGTTTCCCCACTTACACAGCACCTGTTGTAGGTCAACTCCACTAATAAGTTGGTTGGACTAGTCTATCATGGTCCTGATAAGTTGGTTGGACTAGTCTATCATGGTCAAGGTTATGGGTGTCGCAGTCTGCTGCTGCCTTGCATTTAAGTATTTCCGAGAAAGAGACGGCATGTGACATATGGTTTGTCACTCTCTAGGGGGATTGTGTGTATCTAAATGTTCTAGAAGGGTTAAAAGCTCTGGCATGGTGAAATATACAACACGCGGTATCAGCGCGAGTGCGGAATACCCCCGTGACCTTGTGTGAAAGTCGGATCGCTCGAGGCCGACCTATCAGACTTGAGGTGGTTAGTAAGTCGTCAAATGAGAAGTCCAGCTAGTGTGTAGCGGTGTGTAAATGGGAAGACCAGCGTAAAATTACCAGAAATGCATAAATAAAAGAAACACTTCTCGAAGTAGGGAGGGGGGAAAGGGGGGGGGGGTAGAATGGAAGTTGTGCCGTACTAGGACCGCACATTAAACGATTTAGACCCGCTGACACAAAGTGCAGTGTTTCACTACTGGATGAGAATCCCACAGGCACAAGTACCTAAAACCCCGTTCAACCGCAAAGTTACATTAGGGCCCCCGATAGTAACAAGGTAACCTGAAGGTACTGAGAATCTTTCTACAGAATTTCGGCAAGGAAAAAAAAAAAACTATTTTCTTTCTTAAGGACCACGAGAAAGTCCACAACTCACATCCGTGTGTTGCTAAATGGAAGATACTCCTCAACTCACATCCGTTTGTTGCTAAATGGGAGTTACTCCACAACTCACATCCATATGTTGCTAAATGGAAGATACTCCACAACTCACATCCGTATGTTGCTAAATGGAAGATACTCCACAACTCACATCCGTGTGTTGCTAAATGGAAGATACTTCACAACTCACATCGTATGTTGCTAAATGGAAGATACTCCACAACTCACATCCGTATGTTGCTACAGGGTAAGATGGATGACAGTCTGCGACTCACATCCGTATGTTGCTATAGGGAAGATTGGAGATAGTCCATGACTCACATCCGTATGTTGCTACAGGGAAGACGCATGTCCTCAGTACTTCAACGTTGCTTTACTTGCTAAAGCTTAACCATAGACTTGTAGTGCTGTTTAAAGCTCCAATATAATAAAGCAGAAAACATGAATGCTCTTAAAAACTATCGTAACAACAGACCTTTGAAAGAGAAAAGATGCCCCTTCCTAGTGTCTTCTACCCCTCCCTACAGTGTCTTCAACTCCTCCCTACAGTGTCTTCTACCCCTCCCTACAGTGTCTTCAACTCCTCCCTACAGTGTCTTCAACTCCTCCCTACAGTGTCTTCTACCCCTCCCTACAGTGTCTTCAACTCCTCCCTACAGTGTCTTCTACCCCTCCCTACAGTGTCTTCAACTCCTCCCTACAGTGTCTTCAACTCCTCCCTACAGTGTCTTCAACTCCTCCCTACAGTGTCTTCTACCCCTCCCTACGGTGTCTTCTATCCCTTTCCCACCCTACAGTGTTTTTCACACTGCTAAACTTACCTGCAATGTTTCTAAATAGACATAGACATGAGCCAAAGACGAGAATCCCCCTTGCTCCCCCATTTCTTTCAACCCCCCCCCCCCCCCCCACCATCTGATTCTCTCTCCTCCACTGCCATACAGTCAAAGGGTGCAGGAGTAGGAGTACAAGAGATGGTCACCTCAACCTATACTCACTGACATGGCGTACGCCATTGCGGACTGACCCAGACAATCACAAGCCAGACCGTGTCATCGTGTTTTGACCTTTCGCGACGGGCTATTTAATAATAATTGATAGGCCTTGTTTCATCACCTGCCTAGACAGTGTCGATTGCTTTCAACATTCTCTTCCATTAACAAAAAATACTCAACCCGCTAATCGGGTGATAAAGTGTTTAAATTCTCAGTGATTTCTTTTTGGTTTGTTTCTTTATGCAAACAGCGGTTGGAAGTAAAGGCGACCAGTATAACACTGACCACTCACCGCTGAGTGTTTATCTAATAATTGGGGGTTGGCACTGTAACCCTCCGCCTCGTGGTGTAACAAGGGGTCTTAACTGATTGGTAGTTGGGGGGAGATCGGAGCAGACGTCAAGAGTTTCTGGGTAATCTGTGCTCAATTATCGCTGATAGTGATTGTGTTCAATCTTTTAAAAAGTTTATGACCAGAGTCACACACCCATTTACTTTACAGCAGACAAACACAGAAGTTTAAAAAAGTTGATGAACAATAGCAGCACAGCAAGACAATGCAGAGAGATGACGAGAACGATTGACAAAAAGAGTGGGGACAGAAACACAAAAACGAATCCGAGCTCGGGTCAGACAGACATTCCAGCCCGGGAGAGGGAAAGTGAGACAGAAGTAGACAGAGACAGACACTGAGTCAACGTCGCCTATCAAACTCAGATCTGTCTGTTAACATAAGCGGTAAGCAATTCAATGCGGCCCTAGGTCTTGAAGACAGCCCTTTATTATTAATTTCACTGTAACAACAACTACCACTACTACTACCACTACCACTACTACTACCACTACCACTACTACTACCACTACCACTACTACGACTACCACTACTACTACCACTACCACTACTACTACTACCACTACCATACCACCACTACTACTACCACTACTACTATTACTACCACTACCACTACTACTACCACTACTACTACCACTACCACTACCACTACTACTACCACCACTACTACTACCACTACCACTACTACTACTACCACTACCACTACCACTACTACCACTACCACTACTACTACTACTACTACTACTACTACTACCACTACCACGACTACCCCTACTACTACTACTACCACTTCCACTTCCACTACCACTACCACTACCACGACTACCACTACTACCACTACAACTACTACCACTTTTACTACCACTTCCACTACTACTACTACCACTACTACTACTACTACTACCACTACCACTACTACTACCACTACCACTATCACTACTACTACAACTACTATTACCACTACTACAACTACTATTACCACTACTACCACTACTATTGCCACTACTACTACTATTACCACTACTACTACTACTATTACCACTACCACTACTACTACTACTACTACCACCACTACCACTACTACTACTGCCACTACTACTACTACCACTACTACCACCGCTACTACTACTACTACCACCGCTACTACTACTACTACAGCTGCTGCTAATACTACTGCAGCTGTGACACTACTACTACTACTACTACTACTACCACTACTACTACCACTACTACCACTACTACCACTACTACACCACTACCACTACTGCCACTACTACTACTACTACTACAGCTGCTGCTAATACTGCTGCAGCTGTGACACTACTACTACTACAGCTGCTGCTAATACTACTGCAGCTGTGACACTACTACTACTACTACAGCTGCTGCTAATACTACTGCAGTTGTGACACTACTACTACAGCTGCTGCTAATACTACTGCAGCTGTGACACTACTACTACAGCTGCTGCTAATACTACTGCAGCTGTGACACTACTACTACAGCTGCTGCTAATACTACTGCAGCTGTGACCCTACTACTGAAAATGCTGCTACTACTGCTGCTATTTCAACTGCAACAACAACTACAGCTGCTGCTACAAGAGTTTTTAACAAGGCAGAGACCTTCAAGCATCTTATTCCTAACCTTGCTATCCTTAGTTGCCTTTGATTCCGTCAGCATCCTTTTTAACTGTACACTTGCGCCCCCCCCCCCCCCCCACAACTCTCCTCGTGTACATGTGTGTTCCTTGTAACTCTCCTAATAGCTGTGCATATGTAAATTAAAATACCAGAGAGGAGTGGTGTGTTTCCATGCTCAAGCTAATCTCCCCCGTGGGAAAGGCCTCCTTTCATCTTCAATGACTGCGTAATTTCTCTTCGTTTTCGAAGACTAGTTCATGCTTGGTTAGATCTGGGAGCTACAGGATAAAGTAGCCAGTCCCAGGGCGATCCTCCTGCAAGGTATGCATGGTAGATTACAGGGCTACTTTCCTGTTCTTTCTGAGGCGCTGATAAAACATGAGTAAATCTCCCAGTGGACAACACACTGTCGGAATGTCTGAGCTGCAGAAGATAAATATCACATACAAAAAAACAGGTGCACAACCCCCTTACAATTTTCTTGGGAATAGGGCTTTAACCTCGTTTAGTTTAACCATTAAACATTTTCGGGATCACGGGAGAGAGAGAGAGAGAGAGAGAGAGAGAGAGAGAGGGGGGGGGGGGTTGGGGTGGAGTCTATAGTTTCCAGACCCTATTGACCCTAAGCTACACACGGACGGACGGATGGACTGACGAGTGGTCGGGGAGTCATACCGAAGGACATTGTAGTACAGACGTCAGATGAATTGTTTCAGGGCGCTTGACCAAATTCGTCTCAATAACAAAAAGACAGTAACGTATCCAATAAGCTGCACAGTATGGCTGTGTGGATCAGTAGGATTACTGTTACTATTAAATTATCAGTATTAAATTATTTTTATTAAATTATTGTTAGTAAATTGCCAGTATTAAATTATTTTTTATTGAATTCTTGTGTTAAATTCTTGTGTTTAAATTATTATTAAATAATTGTTATTAAATTACTGGTATTAAAATGTTGCCATTATTTTTAATAAATTATTGTTCTCATTGGTAAATTATTAGACTTATTATTGTTATTTTTATTTTCGTTAAAGATGTCAGTAGCTACAACAGGATGTCCGGAACAGCAGTACTGTTGAATGCAGTGTTGCCACTTTTCTTTGACAAAAAATATCCAAAATGGTGTCAAAAAATATCTAAAAAGATCTAAATCTGTGTGGAAAAGATCTAGAAAAAACATCCAAATTGAAAAAGTCAAAAATTACATAGCTTTTGTTATGACTTACCCTACATAATCATGTCCTCACCTTCACTGATGTCTGCCTCACAAGATCCACAGGATAAACTTAGCTTGGATAATGAAGTTGAAGCTTCAGATCTAAAATGACCCTGGTATGCTTTAGCTGTTCAAATTTCTTTATAAGTGGAACAGTAGGCTTATTTCTCTAGTCTCATCAGGCTGAATTTTAATGGCACTATAGCCTTTAAGAGGTCAAATTTCATCCTGTTTTTTAGGTTAGATTTGATATAATTCCTAGCACTGAAAACTCTTTCTACGTCAGCATTTGAGTGGGGTAGTATCATGGCAGACATGGCACTTTAAAGAGCTTACAGAATGGACTGTTTGATGAGGCATCTTTAAATTGTCTCACTTCACTCCAAAACACTTTAGTTTCTGTTTTGTTTGTCCATTCAGCTAACTTTATTTTGGTTAACTGATATTCTGCTTCCACGACACTATTATTAGTAGCCCCTAAAAATTTCATAAATTTACAATATTTAGGTATGTCCTTTATTGGCTGAAGTATGTTGCTCACAGAAAAAAAGTGAAATATTTTTCAAAACATCAAGATTTTCAGGAAGTCTCTGCTTCAATTGCTTCAATAATGAGATAAGAATATCTTGACAGCGTTTTCTTAAGTTGTTCTCTTCATTCTCTGTTAACAGTCCTTTTGTTTTTAAATCATCAATTTTTGATTCGATTTAATATCCAAGGTGTGACTTAGGAGCCAAATAGCTCTCTATAGTGCAAGTGAAGAAATCAGCTTTAGAAGTTGGCAACACCAGTCTTTTACTGAGTGAAATAGCAAGGTGAGATCATCAAGTTGATGATAGATTAACATGGAGAAAACACATCAACAAGGCAGCAACCAAAGCCAGAAGGAGGGTAGCCATTCTGAGAAAACTAAGTGGAACCACATGGGGTGCTAGCGGGAAAATACTTAGGAAAGTTTACCAACAATGTGTTCGACCACATCTTGAATACGGATCAACAGCATGGAGTTCGGCATCAAAAACCACATTGCAAGAATTAGATAAAGCGCAAAATCAAGCACTCAGAGTTACCACAGGCAGTATGAAATCAACACCTATAGCTGTGATGGAGAAAATGGGGATGACCCAAGCACTGAGTGAACGCAGAGACACCAAGATGCTTTTACAAGCAGAAAAGTTTCTTAGTATGCCCAGTCACCCTATGAATGAAAGATTCAAAAATTTAGCTTTGGGACGACTAAAGAGAAGTAGTAGTTATATCCACCAGGCCAAACGGCTCGGCAGACAAACCACTGATTTACCTGCAACTGATAGATCCTTAAATGCTGTCCCAGAACGGACCCCCTGGAGAGAGGAGTATAAGTTTCCAATACACATCAAGACTGAAGTGAAAGGGGTATTTGACAAGGAAGAACAAAACAGTGTGCAGCGCAAAACAGCCACCCTCAGTCTACTTGATGATGAATACCCGAAGAACCTTTGGGTCCATGTTTACACAGATGGGTCAGCAGAAAGCGCAGTCAGAAACAGAGGTGCAGGAGTGTACATTGAGTATCCTAATAATACCAGGGATACAGCCAAATTACCAACGGGAAAGCACTGTCACAACTATGATGCAGAAGTTCAAGCCATCAAGATAGCGGTAGAGAAACTACTAAATATAGGGTATTTTTCACAACCAGTGGTATTCCTGACAGATGCAAAAGCAGTACTTCAGTCACTCCAGTCTGGAAAATTACCAAGCATACAGACACTATTATCCGAACTAGGCAACCGCTGTAAATTAGTAATGCAGTGGATACCTTCCCACTGTGGAGTTCCCGGAAACGAAAAAGCTGATAAACTAGCTAAGGAAGGTGCAACTGAAGAATAACCTGACATACCAGTCTCTTATCAACAGAAGAAGAGAATGATCAAATCAATCAGAATGCCACCGAAACTGGCACAAGATGATTACCATATTATGGACAGACCAGAGCAAGTCATTATCCTTCGCCTTAGAACAGGGCACAATCGACTTCGCTCCCACATGTACAACAAATTTAAGATTGGCCAATCAGCCATGTGTACTTGTGGACTGGCACCTGAAACAACAGATCACATCCTTCAAGACTGTCCCAGATTCAACGCTTTCAGGCAAAACCTTTGGCCAAAAGAGACACTTGTGGAAGTCAAACTTTACGGGCCGCTTAGTGAATTACAAAAGACAGTGAAATTCATACTAGAGACAGCTTTGCAGATATAGACAATTTATTTCATGCGAACGAAAGAAGAAGAAGATCATCAAGTAATTCAACTTTAAAAACAAGTTTAGATTCGAACAGTTTATTAACTTTTTGCACTTCAATTAGAATAGGTTATAAAAAGAGAATGAATGACACATTTTTTTCATCACTGTACATTCCATATAGTATTTCAGCTGTGTAGCACTTTTCACTTTGTCTTGTTATTTCAAAGTGTGTCTTTCAACTTCAGCCATTGCTTCATAATTCTTTCAACAGCTGGTTAAATTGATAACCATCTAATTTTGCAATCTGACAGAATTTTCGGTGGTGTGGAACCATCATTCAAGGCTGTATATAATGTATTGTATTGCTGTTGTCTGACAAATGATTTGGAAAACCAGTAAAGTGTTTCAGCAATAAGGTATTCCAAATTCCTTGGTAAATATTTAGATGAAGCATGTGATAATGCTAGCTGCAATGAATGACGCATACATTTTATGGGTTAGCTTCCTTCAACTTGGCATATACGCCATTGTTTATACCAACCATCACTGAGGCATTATCAGTACCAATTACAGCCAAATTCTTCAAGCCTAACTGTTTGCTGATTAAAAGGTCTTTCAGTTCCTAAACTATACTTTCTACATCACACTTTTCAAATTGAACTAGTCCAAGATTTTTTACAAATCGATCAAATGGTCACAGTTTGAAATTGCGCAGTGACAAATTAAAAACATTGCGACTGATACTTCAACTTTTGATGATTCATTTATCAGTAAAGTTCTGAAAACAGATGTCAGCGGTGTAATACCTTCAAATGACACTGCAGTTTTATGCTTTTTTAGTCTCTGCATGAGTCTTTGAGTTTTGTATTTTCGCTTTAATTTCACACTTGCAATACTTACAACAAACTTTGGTCATATCCCCAGTTTTTAATTTTGTCATCATGCAACCTTTCTTTCCAAATTTTTTGCTCATACTTTACTTTTGGCATGTTGAAAGGTTTTTTCAAAGTGAAAGCCACATAAGAAGGTGAGCAATTGTTTTTTTTAAATCAGATGAAAAAGAAACGCAAAGTCAACACAGTGAGGATACGGTTGAAACAAAGTTAGTATGATTTACGCGCGTTTTTATTAATCAGTACCAGGGCTGCCAGATATTTGTGCATTGACCCCAGTGAGAGTTCAAAGTTCTAGTAATGGCAGTTGTCACAATGTACGTGCCAGACCAAAACAAAAATATTGTAATAAATATTTTACACAGTAATTATTAAATTGACAATGAGAGAAAAAAAAATCTATAAAATATCTAACTCTATATGAAAAGGTTCTAGAAAAATATTTACGATCTAAACGTCAAAAACAGTATCTAAATGCAATGAAAAAGATCTAAATTTGGATATAAAAGATCCAAAGTGGCAACACTGGTTGAATGATGCCTAAAAGTTGCCTCTCGATACCACTGTCGATACCACTGTCGATACCACTGTCGTAACCAAGACAAAGTGGATCGCCGTCAACATTAGCAGGCGAGTACTCAACTCTTGAGCTACAGACACGAAACTGTTGCCTACTTACAGACACGACACTGTTGCCTACTCACAGACACAACACTGTTGCCTACTCACAGATACGTTGTTGCATACTCACAGACACGACAGTTACCTACTTGCAGACACGACACTGTTGCCTACTTACAGACACACAACACTGTTGCCTACTTACAGACACGACACTGTTGGCTACTTACAAACACGACATTGTTACCTACTTACAGACACGGCACTGTTGCCTACTTACAGACACGACACTGTTGCCTACTTACAGACACGACACTGTTGCCTACTCACAGACACGACACTGTTGCCTACTCACAGACACGACACTGTTGCCTACTCACAGACACGACACTGATGCGTACCGAAAGGATTGTTATATTATTATTATTATTATTATTATTATTATTATTATTATTATTATTATCCTTCTTCTTCTTCTTCTTTGCGTTTACTTGTTGTAAACTCCGACTGAAACATTCTGGTTGTTCGTCCCCTCTGGACTTTGGTCTTGATCCTCAAATTGTGCATTTTATTAGTTTAACCTTCACCCGTTCTACAGATCTGGCTTATATGTGTGCAGACTATTTGTTCCTCACATCTGAGGCAGATGCACTCACACTTTGGTGGAAACATCCCTAATAAGTCACCTTGTACGACACGCTTGTAAGGGGGAAATGGGTCTATTCATTTTCTCCATAAAATAGGGTCCTGAAATACACATGGTGAATTCTTATACAAGAGTTGTTACTCCTGGGGGGGGGGGGGGGAGAGGCAAACTGGCATGCAGCCCAGCACATACGGGTGCCGCTGACTCCGCCATAACGGGGGGGGGGGGGATCCCTTGGGTCTGAATTTGCATGAGAGTGGATTTTCATATCCACACAGACATATAGTTGACATACAGCTCACATGTGATCTGAACCTAAAACAGCTACAAGGAAATGACATGGGAAATAAAGACGGCCGGTGTGATGTTGACCATATCACCCATCGAATGCAGAATTATCTACACAAAAATAGCTCTAGCCCTATATGCCAATGTCGCAGGAGGGATCTGTTTACTTGACACGAGGGCTGGTTGGTCACATTTCTTCCCAGGCTTTGATCTTCTTCTGTCTCCAACCCCAAGCTCCAGATGAGGAGGAGGAGGAGGATGAGGAGGAGGCTGCTGGCGATAACCGGTACGACAAATGAAGATGACGTCACAGCCATCAGATTACAGGAATGCTGTCATTGGACGAAGGCAGGGCCTCCTGACGTGGCTTTATTGATTCCTGCTGGCTGCTGATGCAAGATGAAACGTGCGCATGATGAAGAGACACTTGCCCGTCCGTCTGAGAAAACCAGCCAGAAAAGGGATCGTGTGAAAGTATTCGACCCCAGCAAGGAACGGGACCAACGTTCAGTGGCATACCCAAAGTCGGTCTGCATTCATGTCTCCTGCATTCCCGTTAACAGCTCTCATTAAAACAAAAACAATGCTAACATTTTCACAGTAACATTCATGTTACTAGTACAGCTCGCGTAACAATGATCATGTTACTGGTACAGCTCTCATGCCAATAATTATGTTACTGGTACAATTCTCATAACAACAGTAGTGTTACAAGCACCACTGTCATAATAACAGTAGTGTTACAAGCACCACTCTCATAACAACAGCAGTGTTACAAGCACCACTCTCATAACAACAGCAGTGTTACACGCACCACTCTCATAACAGTAGTGTTACACGCACCACTCTCATAACAAAAGTAGTGTTACACGCACCACTTTTATAACAACAGTAGTGTTACAAACAGCAATCTCAAAACAACAGTAGTGTTACAAACACCACTCTCATAACAACAGGAGTGTCACAAGCACCACTCTCATCACAGCAATAATGTTTATAGTAGAGTACAACTCTCATAACAACAATAATGTTTATAGTACAACTCTCATAACAATAATGTTACTAACACAGCTCCCAAAACAACAATAATGTTACTACTACTACTACAGCTCTCATCATACACAATACTGTAACTAGTGCCACTCTCATAATAATATTCCTGTTACCAGTACAACTCTTATAACGTAGATCCCATGTGTCCCTAATATCTTTCTAGTTCTTTCTATGAGTGCCGATCAATACACTTTCTGTTACTCGATTAATTCATAAAGGCCAACAATAGCGGACTGGTGTGTCTAACTAGCATGGAATGGAACGTTTGTAATCATAAACTGACCCTCTTCAGTAGAACAATCTGTACTGCAGTGGATTCCAGGTCACTGTGGCTTGGAAGGCAATGAAATAGCGGACAGATTGGCCAGAAGCGGCAGTGACATGGTACAACCAAATAGCAACTTAACCCACCAAGAGATGAAAACACTAATACAATCTAATATCCAAGAAAGGTGGCTGGATACCCACACCAGATTTTCTCCCCAAGACTCACTTCATCGCCTCTCTAGAGAGGGACAGTCTATTATATTCAGACTAAGGACAGGGCACAACAGATTTCGTCAACATGTGTTCAAATTTTTTGGTGTAGGAAACACGGAGACGTGTCCCTGCAGCGTGGCACCCGCAAATGCTGAGCATGTGCTCCAACACTGTCAACTGTATGCTGACAACAGAGACGCAATCTGGCCTGTTCCAACCACAATGAAGACAAAACTGTATGGTACACAAGAGGATATGGATTGCACGATAGCTTTCATAAAGGCTACCGGCCTCCTGATATAAGTTTTCTGACAGAAGGATCGAAGAAGAAGAAGAAGAAGATAAACTGACCAGGATTGGAGTTTAAAAGTCTTAAAATAGACAGACAGGTAGAAAAAGGCTGATCACAACGACAACTTCCCCGTGTGGTTTCTAGGGCACCATGGTGGGGGGGGGGGGGGGGAGAGAGAGTACAAAAACAGACCCGCTACCTACCCATAAGCCTGTCGTAGGAGTCGACTAATTAGGAGCCTCCTTCAAACTCGGAGTACATCTGCCTGATGGACAGGGAAACAAGTCTAGATGCAAATGAGTCAGACCTGTGAAACGGAAGTACACGCAACACTCTGGTTCTGGAACAGGACTGAAGTCCAGAAGTGGGTGAACAACCCGAACTTATCGCCAGAGTTTGCAGCCGGTGAATGCGTAGAAAAGATAACGAGAAACAATGAGGAGGAGAAAGATACAGAGGAGAAAAAGATGGAGAACATAAAGAAGACGGATGAGGATATGTTGGCGTGTGGGGGAGAAGATTAGGAATAAGAAAAAAAAATCGTCATTAAAAACTGCCCTTTCAATAGTATTGTGTTATTTTAGAGTAAACAACATATTTTGCCTGTATCGGTTCCCTTTCTTTTTCTGCGTTCCACTAGATAGGTTGATGGTCGCATTTTAATATATACAACTAAGTTGCGAAATCTGCTTATTTCTGTCTCACACACCTGGTTTCAGTGAAGCGTTAGGTCTTTACGACAGGCTTGTTAAGAATGGGTCCACCTCCCCTCTTTGCCCCCGCCCCACCACCCCAAATGGGACCTTGAAGTCCAGGCATGACGTATCAGTTCTACTCGGGGGTTTTCCTGCATTCCTTGGCTCAGAGCCTGACCTATGACCTGGTGACACCCACAAGATCTTTGACCATTAGATGACTCCTATCACCTGCAAGATGTCATGTCAAGATGACATGTTCAGACGACATCGCAGGGAGTGGCCCTGGGCTGGCTTCTACCAGGGCTACCAATGCTGGGGTCCCCCCACCCCCAGATCTGGGTTTTTATCTGACGCCTTGGGAACATGTTTTTTTTTTTTTAATATATTCTTACATAAAAGTGGTAAATGTTTCGTTTCGTATGTTAAAAAGTTTGTACATTTTAACAATCTAGGCTTTTTTTTTGTTTTTTTTTTTGGGTCTATGTATTGCTAGAGTTTTTGTTCAGCTAAGCTGGGGTTTTCAAAAAATCCCTTTGGCAGCCCTGTTCCATACAGTTTTCCCTTGAACCTTTCCCAGAACACTAACCCAAGAAGGGGTCGCCCCACGCAGACGGCGCGCCGTCTCAAGAACAACTAGTAAGGGGTGGGTGCGCAACCCCGTACAAATTGTTTTTAAGTTCAGTATCGGTGTGTGCTCAATGGCAATGTGCTTGGGATATAATTAGATGTGTGTGCATAACTAAACAGAATTAAAATAGCTGTATTATATGGTTGAAGCTGAGGTGGGGGGGACGGGGATTAACCCGCTACCAAATTTTCTAGGGGAAGGCACACCCTCTACCCCAATACTAAACATTATTCGGGGTGTGGGAGCTCAATGAGCATGAGCGCCCAGGTTCCAGCGCCCCTGGACTATAGCTGAGCTAGTATAACTCCTTCCGACCCTACAAATGTACTTACCGTCTGAGCCCACGTAGGACTGCCGGTTACAGCTGGCTGGTACGAGCAACCGTTACGGATCTCCTAATCATAATTTCTAGCGAGATTGTTTAAGAAGTATTTGGGATCTGCCTTGTCTTCCAGACTGAACTTTTCTCATCTCAGAGTAGTATGGTAAACATATAGGTAGATCGCAGCGGGTATGGGGGTGGAGGGTTTGGTAAACTGATCGATCGATTAATTACCCCAGCAAATACAAGATCCTCAAGAGAAACCTAAGATCCTCACGAGAAACCCAAGATCCTCAGAAGGAACCCAAGATCCTCACGAGAAACCCAAGATCCTCACGAGAAACCCAAGATCCTCACGAGAAACCCGAGATCCTTACAAGAAACCCAAGATACTCACAAGAAACCCAAGATCCTTACGAGAAACCCAAGATCCTCACGAGAAACCCAAGATCCTCACGAGAAACCCAGAATCCTCGAGAGAAATACTTTTTTTTACGTCATTTAAGAGAATTATTGATTGTTGCTGCAGTAAGCACTACAAGATTTACGCTGACAAAACAGGCCGCTAAGAGACAACTATGACGTTAGGCATTCAGGTGACAATTCTTATCTGGCAGCTTCCTAGGTCTGGCGAAGATCGGCTGCAGCAAGTCAAGGCCTACAATTGTTTGTATTCTCTCAACTGCACCGCTGTGTGCCTCTTGTTTGCATTTTGTAGCTTCTCTTTCGAGGGGGGTTTCTAAATTTGTGAAGTCTTATAATGTAGCTATGCAAGTTTCTGTTTTAATTTCTTTTTTTTTTTTTTTAATCTCTTTTAAAAACGGCCCGTCTCCTCTAAATCTCTACGGTTCTCAACCTGCGGGTCAAACAAACCTTTTCACAGGGATCGCCTAAGACCGAAAACACACATATTCATTAAAGTTATGAAGTAGCAACGAAAATACGTGGATGGCTGGGGGTCGCCACAACATGAGGAACTATTAGAACGGCTGAGAGTCGCCACAACATGAGGAACTATTAGAACTGTTGGGGGTCGCCACAACATGAGGAACTATTAGAACGGCTGAGAGTCGCCACAGCATGAGGAACTATTAGAACGGCTGAGAGTCGCCACAACATGAGGAACTATTAGAACGGTTGGGGGTCGCCACAACATGAGGAACTATTAGAACGGCTGAGAGTCGCCACAGCATGAGGAACTATTAGAACGGCTGAGAGTCGCCACAACATGAGGAACTATTAGAACGGCTGAGAGTCGCCACAACATGAGGAACTATTAGAACGGCTGAGAGTCGCCACAACATGAGGAACTATTAGAACGGTTGAGAGTCGCCACAACATGAGGAACTATTAGAACGGTTGGGGGTCGCCACAACATGAGGAACTATTAGAACGGTTGAGAGTCGCCACAACATGAGGAACTATTAGAACGGCTGAGAGTCGCCACAACATGAGGAACTATTAGAACGGCTGAGAGTCGCCACAACATGAGGAACTATTAGAACGGCTGAGAGTCGCCACAACATGAGGAACTATTAGAACGGTTGAGAGTCGCCACAACATGAGGAACTATTAGAACGGTTGGGGGTCGCCACAACATGAGGAACTATTAGAACGGTTGAGAGTCGCCACAACATGAGGAACTATTAGAACGGCTGAGAGTCGCCACAACATGAGGAACTATTAGAACGGCTGAGAGTCGCCACAGCATGAGGAACTATTAGAACGGCTGAGAGTCGCCACAACATGAGGAACTATTAGAACGGTTGGGGGTCGCCACAACATGAGGAACTATTAGAACGGTTGGGGGTCGCCACAACATGAGGAACTATTAGAACGGTTGGGGGTCGCCACAGCATGAGGAACTATTAGAACGGCTGAGAGTCGCCACAGCATGAGGAACTATTAGAACGGCTGAGAGTCGCCACAGCATGAGGAACTATTAGAACGGCTGAGAGTCGCCACAACATGAGGAACTATTAGAACGGCTGAGAGTCGCCACAACATGAGGAACTATTAGAACGGCTGAGAGTCGCCACAACATGAGGAACTATTAGAACGGTTGGGGGTCGCCACAGCATGAGGAACTATTAGAACGGCTGAGAGTCGCCACAGCATGAGGAACTATTAGAACGGTTGGGGGTCGCCACAACATGAGGAACTATTAGAACGGCTGAGAGTCGCCACAACATGAGGAACTATTAGAACGGCTGAGAGTCGCCACAGCATGAGGAACTATTAGAACGGCTGAGAGTCGCCACAACATGAGGAACTATTAGAACGGCTGAGAGTCGCCACAACATGAGGAACTATTAGAACGGCTGAGAGTCGCCACAACATGAGGAACTATTAGAACGGCTGAGAGTCGCCACAACATGAGGAACTATTAGAACGGCTGAGAGCCACTGCTTTGTCTGATCAGTTTTGTTTCTATGAGATCCGTCCTATTACCTCAACAAGCCAGCTAAAGAAACACCCACCGTTGGCAGAGTTGAGCGTGGGTGCTAAGGAACGGGTCAGTGACCGGCAATCGGCCGGCTGACACCCCCCCCCCCTCTCCTCCCACTTTTGCTTGAACTGGTGTGTAAAGTTCCAGCACACCTTTGACCCCTCTCGATTGCGGTCAGAGGTCACCGGCAACTAACAACCGCTGTCCATCTCCTGTTGGACAGCCCCAGGGAAGACTCCTGGGGGCGCCACACAGACACCGCCCCGTCTGTACAAAGACTGGTGGGCGTGTCGGGGACTAGCACGGCAAATGGGATCTGTCAGACATAAAACCAGAAGTATGCTGGCGGATAAACAATGTGAAAAGCTGAATATCCGAGGCACTCTGGACTTGGTCGGAAGAATGCCCTGTGGTAAATTCCACTGATCTGCTGTGCTGACTGAATCGGATGCCCTAAAGATGACACCTTGAATACAACAGAGTCAAGCTCTACCATCTCGTCGTTCTGTTAAGAACTGCTTTTGAGAAGTGAAGGTCACAAATGTTTGGGCTTTCCAAATCTGAACCCAACCTTTCCATAAAAAAGGTGCGGTCAGAGGCGCAGAGACAAAAGAAACATTAGAGGGGTTCAGTCCTTTTATAGGTTTTCTAAAGCGAAAAAATAGGGGGGGGGGGGGTGCTACATTTTACCTGACTACCTGGTGATAGAAATAATAACAATGCTACATTTCACATGACTACCTGGTGATAGAAATAATAATAACAATGCTACATTTTACGTGACTAAATGGTGATAGAAATAATAACAATTCCACATTTTACGTGACTACCTGGTGATAGAAATAATAACAATGCTACATTTTACGTGACTAAATGGTGATAGAAATAATAACAATGCTACATTTTACGTGACTAAATGGTGATAGAAATAATAACAATTCCACATTTTACGTGACTACCTGGTGATAGAAATAATAACAGTGTGCTAATCGCAGCTAAATATAATAATAACTCATGACACACTATAAGTGTAAATTTTTTTAAAATCTGAAAGATAACTGTGCATAGCTGATAGGGAAAGGAAGGTAGGGGTGGGTAGCGTAACCACACTTACAAATCTAAGATAGGCGGGACTTAATTCCCTCTAAAGTTAATTGTGCACTGGGGGTTGGGGGGGGGGCTCAATGTGTTTAGGAGCACTTGCTCCCGCGCCCTTGGGGGAGATGATTATTTCCTTCCTTGCAGCCATTTCCTGTCATAGAAAATCAAAAAATCATGTCATGACTTTGCACCCAGTTCAGCGTCGAAATGGTTACTGCTTGGAAGTTGAACCCGGGGCAATAGTCTTTGTCGGCAAGCGCACTAACCACTATGTCACCGCAGCACCTCGTTAGATATAGCGTCAAAACGTCAACAGAAACGCACCCCTTCCGCCTCCCCAGGTTTCAATGGCGTAGGGTTCAACTCTTGAGTCTAGGATCAACACGAGGTCATTCAACGGGCACGGAATATTTTTAGTCATTTCTGGGTGAAACCTCACTCTAACAACAGTACTGAACTCTCTTCCTCCCTCCCTCTCCCTCTCTCCGCATACAGGGCGTCCATAGTGCCTGGACAGATAGGCTAAAATACATATAATGAAATACATGAAATATAATAATATTATTTTAAATCAGTTGAAATATTAAATAACGCCTTCAGTATTATTTCCATCATTTTGATCAAGTTGATACCCTCTGCAAAATTCACGTGAACTCGATATAATAAATCGTGTCGAGATTTGTTTGTAAATGTCGGTTTCAAAATAAAGTTCCATTTTTAATGCCGATCTTGATACAGGAAACAGTTCTAAGCGGTTAGAAGGAGGATTCATCGCCACAAATCAACTTCCTTCTCCGTTGGTCTGTCATCTCTCTCTCTCTCTCTCTCTCTCTCTCTCTCTCTCTCTCTCTCTCTCTCTCTGTGTGTGTGTGTGTGTGTGTGTGTGTGAATGTGTGATTTGAAACATGTCCTAATATCTCACGTCAGACTTTCTAATTTAACAAACATTTTCTGACGTCATTCTCTAATCCTTAACCACACCGATGACACCAGATACCACAGCGGCTAATAACCTCAAGTACACACATCAGAAACGTGTGCAAATTATGTTCTCATTTGCAGCCATGTCCAGGTAAACTATTATTGTTTAGGTGGGTACTTGTCGTGGTTTTCTTGTTACAACAAAATAATTTACCTAGCGACAGTTTTTTCTGGGGCAACTAGTGGTGGCAATCATCAAAGTAAATAAAACCCGACCGTCATTGTTTGGGTGACGCAATATTTCGACTGTGCACCTGGCGAGCCAAGTATACGTCTGACATCACAGTTTGGATCCGGCAGAGATGGACGTGTCAACAATGGTTCAGCTATCTTGCTGGGTAGAGCAAGCGCTTGTGTCTTTGCGCAGATTTCGGACATTGATGAGCTGTGTCAATTCTTACAACTGATTTCCACGTACCTGTCAGTTAAATCACCGTTCCAGGCAGGTAGTGTTGTCAGACCTTTAGCTTTTGAGAAATCCAACCCAAGCTACTGGTTGTTCTGCACTCACCAATTCAGCCACACTTGAGTTGCTAGACATAGTACAGAACAGCCGCGTTAGCGCAGTCGATATAAGGCTCGCTTTCAAATCCAGCTACGACTCGGTGCAGCCACGGTCGGTGATCAAAACCGGGCAGTTCCCGGGGTTCACCCAGCCTTTAGGAAATGGGTACCAGAGCTGACATTCTGGGTTGAATGGAGGAACGTCGCTATAGCTACGGAGTTACGTGCGAACGGCGGAAAGTTTCTTATCAGCTGTCCGTACTGGTGGCAGAGCACTTATGGTTTATAACCGTGTGCAATGACGCTGGTTCACATCTCCCGACTTGACCTTTACATAGAACAGAACACAGAACAATAACAGGAACAAAGAGAAAACAGAAGAAAATCTGCAAAAATGAGATTTCTAAAAATGGCACTTTACATAACAGGAAAATCATCACCATCACGTGCCCTGTTGACTGGAGTAGGCGTTCCTGCAACTCCACAGATCTATTCCCCTTGTCTTCTGAATTATTTTCCACCAATGATATTACTCCGTGTCACTGTCGCAATCCTTCTTCCTCTTCTTCTTCTTAACGATCGATTTCATCATATGCTCAGGTCAGACCGTCACGTGGGCTGCCTCTATGAACTTGCATGTCAGCTGCAGGCCATTCTTGCTTGCTCTGCACACTTGGCTGTTGAGGCCAGGTTTCTTTTTCGAAGCTTAAGGTAGAAGAGGGGGGGGGGGGTGCGGCTAGTCTGCAGAATGTGCTTAGGTACGTGTGGTCCTGTCTGACATGCATACTGTGGGAACTATTAGGTTAGGTTAGTTGCGTATCATTTACAGGACGTTGCAGAACCAACCCTAACAGCCCCTGGCTGTTGTGTGGTTTTTCAAGGCAAATTGACGTCCAGTAGTTGTGGGAACTGTACAGTCCTTTATTTTATACATGTGGTAGTTGAACCTGCAGGGTACTGTTCTTAGATTAACAATTGTTGCATGTTCCATTCTGTTGAGTCTGCTGATGGGGTTTTGTGAATGTTTACTGTTGGTTTGATCTTTCCACAATTGCGTGTAATTTCCCATGTAGGTTTTGATTTGTGATATGGACACTGAATGTGTGTTGGTTCTCCTTTCTCCTTTGTTCTTTTTTTGTCAAGTCTCCCTGTTACTTATTTCCTGGTATGCCGAAGTGAGCTGTATGAGTATGTTGTATGAGTTTGTTGAATGCATGGATCATTCCCACGTTGAAGTGTCTTTAGAAAGCATGTCACCATTGTCGGCGCCCAACAGTTGACAGATGGTGAAACATTTGCCTGTTTAGTCGGTTTTTAATTAAGTTGTTTGCTATTTTGTGTATGCGATTATTTTTCTCGCAGCGCATCCGTCATCGTCTCTCTCGGTCTGCCTCTCCCAATGTCCATCTTCCCAGTCGTAGAACATTCTCTCTCTCCCCCCCCCCCCTTCCTAATCATTTTACCAATAAACCGTGCTTGCCTTTTCAATAAGGATGTAAATATTGATCTTTTTTTCATTAGCTTCTTTCAGGCGATCCTCGTTAGTTACTCTGGCAGTCCAAGGGATTTTAAAAATTCATCTGAGGAATCATATCGTCGTCGCCTCCAAGTTCTTTCTAATTTTTGCATTCACATTTCATGATTTACTAACATTCAGCGATTTGGTTTTACATAACATATTATTATTCTCGTTCGGACGTGCAAAGAGGGGCGACCTGTTGTTGCCCAAGATGATTTTAGTTTTAGTGAAATCAAGCCGTAGCCTGAGTTATTATGTTCTTTATTTCTGCCACAGATCCTCTGCCTGATTTTATTATTGTACCCAGATATTTGAATGAATCGACTAGGATCAATGTGTGTACCTTCTGTTCTAACATCTCACTGTGGCGGTATTCTTTTCCTTGATATAACCACCAGTTCCGTTTTCTTTATATTCAATGATAGGCCTTTTTTTTCACTCACTACAATATTTAATAATTATTGTAGATCATTTACATTTTCCACTATAAATCTGTGTCATCTGCATGTTGTTTAAATTATATATATATATATATATATATATATATATATATATATATATATATATTCCCCCCCCTCCCTACCCCCCCCCCCCTACCCCGGTAATTCCTTGAATATCTTTGATCTCTCTCCAGTTTTTTGGCTATAGAAAGAGAAGAGGTCAAGTGATAAAACAAAATTACTGTCTTACTCCTTGTTTAATCTGTTTATTCTATTTCCACATTTTAACAGCTGTCATTTTCTTTCAACAAATATTCTTAATTTGTGTGATATCTTTCCCACCCGTGTTAATATTTTAAGTGTTAAGTTCCCCGCGTTTTATCTTACTAAATGCTTTCAGGGAAAGTGAAGATCAGAAATAATTACAGCAGAAAGAAAATGGTAGGTTTCACACACAAACTGCAAGTAACAGGGTTTCGACTACATAACTCTGTTGCCAGAGGACAACATACCGCAAAAAAAAAAATAAAAAAATATATAGACCAAGTGAAAATCAAAAGCGAGGATAACGATGCAAACAGTGGACAGAGGATTAAGAATCGTAGCAGAGAATTTATGTGGGTCTTGATATACGAGGTAAACAAACGTTTACTTCCCCGGACAATGCAAGAAACAACAGAGACGAGAGGATATGAAGCAGAGAAGAGATGTCAGACAGTCTGGCACCAGGACAAGGGGGAGTTTTTGGATGGACATCTGTATCAACAACAACTGACAGTACACGAGAGGAGGTTACGGACAGGCATGATACCGGCGTAAAATAGCATGTGCTTTAATAAGTCAGTTCCATGGAGCATATTCCTTCTTGCCATCGTCGTCGTAGACCAGTTTCTTTCAACATTGCTTGTGCCTCTTCTTCTACTGGTGATAATTAGTCTCACAATGTTCTCCAATACTCCACTACTCTCACAATAGTCTCCAATGCATCCATTCTCGCCATACTAATTTCCAGTACTTCCCCTCTAGTCACAATAGTCTCCAATACATCCATTCTCGCCATACTAATTTCCAGTACTTCCCCTCTAGTCACAATAGTCTCCAATGCATCCATTCTCGCCATACTAATTTCCAGTACTTCCCCTCTAGTCACAATAGTCTCCAATGCATCCATTCTCGCCATACTAATTTCCAGTACTTCCCCTCTAGTCACAATAGTCTCCAATGCATCCATTCTCGCCATACTAATTTCCAGTACTTCCCCTCTAGTCACAATAGTCTCCAATGCATCCATTCTCGCGATACTAATGTCCAATACTTCACCTCTTGTCACAATAGTCTTTAATACTTTCTTTCTAGTCACAATAGTCTCCAATACATCCATTCTCGCCATACTAATTTTCAGTACTTCCTCTCTAGCCATAATAGTCTCCAATACTTCCCCTCTAGTCACAATAGTCCCCAATACTTACTTTCTCGTCACAATATTCTCCAATACCTTCCCTTTAGTCACAATATTGTCCAATACTTCCCCTCTGGTCACAATATTCCCCAGGACTTCTCCTACCGTCAGAATGTTCTCCAATACCTTTTTATCTCGTCACAATATTCACCCATACTTCCTTTCTCACCCCAATAATATCCGATACATCCAATACTTTCTCTCTTGTCACGACACTCTCGAATACTTCCTTACTCGTCATAACGCTCTCCAATACTTCCCTACTAGTGTCAGTATTCTTCCATACTTCCTTTCTTGGCACAGTATTCTCCAATACTTCATTTCTCGTCACATTATTCTCCAATAATTTATCATCACAACATTCTATAATACTTCATTTCTCGTCACATTATTTTCCAATAATTTATCATCACAACATTCTATAATACTTCATTTCTCGTCACATTATTCTCCAATACTTTATCATCACAACATTCTATAATACTTCATTTCTCGTGACACCACTAATAAAGACATTCATATACCTGCCTATAATGTTCTACTTTCTAACTGGTCCCTGCCTTTTCCTCTGCTAGTCGTTGTTAAAGTTACTTTGACTGTGCAAGGTATTCCAAACCCGAGACCAATCTCCGCCGAAACAGCTTAACAGAGACAGCTTTGAACAGATTCACTCACATATTAAATCGTGAATCCTTTACTCGCACAGAGAAGGTTACAGAATCAGCTATGTACACAATCATTCAGTCGAATACAGGGTTACCAGAAACAGCCGTGTACCCAATCATTCAATTCAGTCACAGACAAAGTTACTAGAAACTGCTGTATATACAATCATTCAGTCACATACACGGTTACCAGAAACAGCTGTGTAAACAGTCATTCAGTCACAGACAGGGTTACAAGAAACAACTGCGTACACAATAATCCCATTCAGTCACAGACAAGGTTACCAGAAACAGCTGTGTACGCAGTCATTCAGTCACGAACAGGGTTGCAAGAAACAGCAGAGTATACAATTATTCAATTCAGTCACATATAAGGTTACTAGAAACAGCTGTTTTTACAATAATTCTGTATACAATCATTCAGTCCCAGACAAGGTTATCTGAGACAGATGTGTACACAATCATTTAGTACAGACACGGTTACCATAAACAGATGTGAACACAATCATTCAGTACAGACAAGGTTACCAGAAACAGTTTTGTGCAATCATTCCGTCACAGACAAGGTTACAAGAAACAGCTTCATAAACAATCATTCAGTTACAGACAAGATTACCAGAAGTAGCTGTGCACACAATCATTCTGTCTCAGACAAGGTTATCAGATGCATCTGTGTACACAATCATTCCGGCACAAACAAAAATGTTACAAAATATCTATGCAACACACAGAAGTATGTTATACAAAAGTAAACACATTCGTTCAGATGCAGAAACGATGACTATCTAGGGCAGGTAGACACACTCGTTCGGTCACAGAAACACCATTTCAAGGGCAGGCGTGTAGACAATCTATGTCAGGCTCGTAGACACACTCGTTCTGTTACACACCATTTCAAGGGCTGGCGTGTAGACATTAGGTCAAGCGTGTAGACACACTTGTTCTGTAACACACCATTTCAAGGGAAGGCTTGTAGACATTAGGTTAAGCGTTTAGACACACTCGTTCTGTAACACACCATTTTAAGGGCAGGCGTGTAGACAATCTATGTCAGGCTCGTAGACACACTCGTTCTGTTACACACCATTTCAAGGGCTGGCGTGTAGACATTAGGTCAAGCGTGTAGACACACTTGTTCTGTAACACACCATTTCAAGGGAAGGCTTGTAGACATTAGGTCAAGCGTGTAGACACACTCGTTCGGTAACACACCATTTCAAGGGAAGGCTTGTAGACATTAGGTTAAGCGTGTAGACACACTCGTTCTGTAACACACCATTTCAAGGGAAGGCTTGTAGACATTAGGTCAAGCGTGTAGACACACTCGTTCGGTAACACACCATTTCAAGGGCAGGCTTGTAGACATTAGGTTAAGCGTGTAGACACACTCGTTCTGTAACACACCATTTCAAGGGAAGGCTTGTAGACATTAGGTTAAGCGTGTAGACACACTCGTTCGGTAACACACCATTTCAAGGGAAGGCTTGTAGACATTAGGTTAAGCGTGTAGACACACTCGTTCGGTAACACACCATTTCAAGGGCAGGCTTGTAGACATTAGGTTAAGCGTGTAGACACACTCGTTCTGTAACACACCATTTCAAGGGCAGGCTTGTAGACATTAGGTCAAGCGTGTAGACACACTTGTTCTGTAACACACCATTTCAAGGGAAGGCTTGTAGACATTAGGTCAAGCGTGTAGACACACTCGTTCTGTAACACACCATTTCAAGGGAAGGCTTGTAGACATTAGGTCAAGCGTGTAGACACACTCGTTCTGTAACACACCATTTCAAGGGAAGGCTTGTAGACATTAGGTCAAGCGTGTAGACACACTCGTTCTGTAACACACCATTTCAAGGGCAGGCGTGTAGACAATCTAGGCCAGGCGTGTAGAGACACACTAACTGGGACAGGCTTGTAAACACTTACACACAATCTGGGACAGGCGTGTAGAAACACTATCTGGGACAGTCGTCTGGACACACTCGTTCAGTCACACATTTACTATCTAGGACACACGTGAAGCCTCAAATACACGGCATTCAACACAGACGACTTGATTTACGTGCAACATCGGTAGCATTCCTCTAATTATTTTGAAATACTACCAATAGCGGCTTTTTTAAGTGAACGTTTTTTTTTCTGGACAGAAAGGGGGAAAGGGGGGGGGGGGCATTCTTTACAAAGGTCTTTACAATAATGTACGTAATCTATCCCCGAAAGAAACAGTTGGTGCCGGTGCCGAAGAAGTCCCGTCATTAGGAGGTGCACATCCAACAAAAGAAGATTTTTTCTTCTGTTAATGCTTTCCTTGCGAAATAAAAAGAATAAAAACATGCCGCTATCACTTCTAGGCTGACCACCCAGTCTAATGAAAATAAGCTCTAGGCACTAGCCAGAATTTTCTGGGAAGGGAAGGCGATAAGAATGGAACTGAATTCCGCAGCCAGTCATAAGCCGTTGTCTAATCTGATATTTCTCTTCTATCCCACTCACGGAATCAGATGCAAGACACATTAAATATGCCTGATGAGAGATCACAACAGCTTGGTCTAAAAATCCATAAAGGGAAGACAACGATAATCAGAAGAAAAGAAAAAATCAGGAAAACGGTAATGTAGAGTCACACACTTATTTTAGCAGTAATGTAAAGGTTTGTGCGGGGGGGGGGGGGGGTTAATAGAGATATTAAAATCTGAATACAAAAGGCAGTTTTAATATGTCTATCAGTTCCTCCATCTGTATCTACATTTCTCCCCATAAAGATGTACCTCACGTCTTGGAGTGGGATACCATTAAGAAAAAACAAAAACAATTACGGTGTGCTTGATTTGTTCTCATTATCAATTACTAATAAACTACAAACATTGTGTAACAAGTGCCTGTCAATAGAGGGAAATAAATGGTATCATCGATGATCCAATCACTAATGTTGTTGAGCTTTCGGAGATAAAACAAGCTCCAGATGACAAGTGGTGAAGAAAATACGCTGACGTTGGTTAGGACACACAGTGAGAAAACTTGATAACAATATGACTGTAATGTCCTTGCATTGGAACCCACATAGGCACAGAAAGACAGACCCACACAAACAAACACGGAAAGTGAAGCTAGAGAGCCAGGTTAAAAAGATGGGGAGGACGTGGTTAGAGCTGCGTGCGAAAGCCAAGGATAGAACGCGTTGGCTGAGTTGGCTGCGGGCCTACGCTCCATTTGGGGATAAAAGGCAGAAGAAGAAAGAAGAAAAAGAATATGAATGTGCGAAGACCTACCGGTCCACACTCCAGCAGTTTCTTCTTCGTTCAAGATTTAAAAAAAAAAAAAAACGTGGCTGGTACATTGGGTTGTGGTTCACAGCAAATGTGGGGGAGGTTAGCTGTGCCTGTCTGTCAAACAAATACAATTTCGACAAACCCCTAATTAGTCGCCCGACCCACCCCCCTTTCCCTACAAATGGTGCCCCGGAATCCAGACAGGGAGAATATCCGCCCGCCAGGAACAACATTCAACTAATCCGACTTGTAACAACATTCAACTAATCCGCCACGGAACAACATTCAACTAAGCCGTCATGGAACCACATTTAAATTAATTAATCCACCAAGGAACAACATCTAACTAAGTCGCCATGGAACAACTTTGAACTAAATTTGTTAACGGAAGAAATATACAATGTTACAATTTCTAATGGGCACGTACACACACACATACACACACATTTCACTAGAACATACACCAGCAAAGATAGCCACCAGCATCTTTGTCTGACTACAACAATGGCTGACCTCACAGGCAAATGATATCTTCATGGGACGAAGAAGTCACTAATGCGTGTTTATACATTTATCGCAAACTTTTAATGGATTTTAAATTAGAGATAGAATTACTACAGATTTAAATATAATTGGAAATGGTCGGAAATTATTTTCACACCCACGGCAAATTTGGGTCAGATATTGTTAGAGTGGCCAGGGTAGACTCATATTAAAACTGTTTTTTTTCAAAGTCATGTAATCCCAGATGATAAAAAATACGCGTTGCCAACGAAAAAGCCAGATTATTTTAGTTTTATGTCCTGGCCTCAGATGAAAGTTTAGATAACATAGTTTTTTTTTATTTTTCTCACTTCTGCTACTTTTTAATGAAATGTATATCTATATCTTAGCTGTAAATTACTTAGCAGCATGCAATAATAAGAGGAAGAAGAAGAGAAAGAGGAAGAAGAAGAAGAGAAAGAGGAAGAAGAAGAAGAGAAAGAGGAAGAAGAAGAAGAGAAAGAGGAAGAAGAAGAAGAAGAATAATAATTCTCACTTGCAATATTTTACACCAACAATGTCAATTCCGATCTATAAAAAAAAAAAAAAAACTCATTTAGCTCTTGCGTTTCCTGCTGTTAGTGTTTTATCAGCAACTTCTTTGCTCAATTCAACAGGTGCCGATCAATACTTACGTTTGCATTAGTCATTTTCAAAACGGCAGACATATAGAGTCTAGATATCCACAGGATGTATTCAAAAAGCACCTTACAAACTGCTTGCCGCTCTGCATCCGTTTCCAGTTACTTTAAGACAAACATAATTGACCCCCCACACACATCACACAAACTTCAAAAGACACAATTTGTGAAAAGTATAGGTATAAATGAACTGTCGATCAGCTCGACAATTGCATCACAGAGTTTCTGTATGTCTATGTTACCCACCTGACTCTGTCATTGATCCCCTCACACAGAGACGAGGGGGGCATCACAAAGACACGATAAAACCACACCAACATCAAAGCTCCTGGTACATAAATTATTTTCATTAATGCTTACCCACTGACTGGCATGCATAGAAGGGGCCTAGAAGAGAATATCCTAGACAGCACATAGATAACATCAACAATTAGGCCTTGCTTGTCAAGGGGATTGGACCACGTCAGTTCAAACGACGCATAACGTGTCTGCCTGTTGTCTATTTTATTATTGCAGTCTAAAAGATTACTATTCGCTGACTCAAAGTCCCTATTCCGATTCGAATCTAGGAGGAGCTAATGACATAAACCCTGTTGAGTCGTGTAGCGTTCATCTGCAGTAAACCCTGGCGGAAGGTTCTGGTTGTTCGTCCACTTATGAACTTTGGTCTTCTTAAAAAAACTTTCTGTGCCAACCCGTTCTACAGATCTGGCTTATTTATATCCAGAATATTGGTTTCTAGCCTCTCAGGCTGATGCACTCCGACTTCAAAAAGAGTCCAACAGTTTAAAACATATAATGGGGTTCTAGACAGTTAGGAGGTCACGTTTGATTTATCAAAAGGAATCCTGGGAAAAGAGAAATGGACGACACTCCCAGAAGGGGAACAGCTTTCCTTTCTGGGTGTACAGAAGTGAATCATGGCCAGTCCGCGGACTGATACAATAGCATCAGAGATACGGGATAAAACAACGATGAATGCAGTGCAACTATGAAAAGCCTACGAAAAGAGTGCGCTGATACGACGCCCAACGTCACGCTGCATGGGCTTTAGTGTTTGCCCTTACACTGATATAAAATTACTAAACGGTAATAATTTTTCTTTTTACAAACTACACATTTCTTTTCAATACACAAAATAAATTGCCATTTTTTAAATCACTGAGCAATACGCAAGAAAATTGTCCTTTTAGAGAATTATAGAAATTTATTTTAAATCAAAATTTAAATTTCCTTTCTATAAAAAAAAGCAAACACATTTTCAGTTTAAAGACCAGCGACGCCTAACTAACTGCTCTAGTCAGTTTACAACGTCCACCTGTTTCGAGAGGACGGCTTTGTATGTTTCATAATGTCTTGTCAAAAAACAATCATTTCTTGTCAATAAACGATCATTTCTTGTCAATAAACAATCACTTCTTGTCAACAAACAATCACTTCTTGTCAACAAACAATCATTTCTTGTCAACAAACAATCATTTCTTGTCAACAAACAATCATTTCTTGTCAACAAACAATCATTTCTTGTCAACAAACAATCATTTCTTGTCAACAAACAATCGTTTCTTGTCAACAAACAATCGTTTCTTGTCAATAAACAATCATTTCTTGTCAATAAACAATCATTTCTTGTCAATAAACAATCATTTCTTGTCAATAAACAATAATTTCTTGTCAATAAACAATCATTTCTTGTCAATAAACAATCATTTCTTGTCAACAAACAATCGTTTCTTGTCAACAAACAATCGTTTCTTGTCAAGGAACAATCATTTCTTGTCAATAAACAATCATTTCTTGTCAATAAACAATCACTTCGTGTCAATAAACAATCACTCCTTGTCAACAAACAATCATTTCTTGTCAATAAATAATCATTTCTTGTCAACAAACAATCATTTCTTGTCAAAAACAGTCATTTATTGTCAATAAACTGTTTCTTGTCAACAATCATTTCTTGCAAATTTCTATTTTAACAAACCATATACATTTCCTTTTCAATATACAATATTATTTCCCGTACGGATGTCACTTTTAACAAATTAAACAAATTTCATTTTCAATGTAAAACCTAAATTCATCTTTCAACAAAATGACACACATTTTTTCTCTGTAACTGGCCGAAACAAATTTTCTTCTTCAGTAAACCCTATAAATATTTGTTACTAAACAATACACATTGCTCCATTAACAAACGATACAAATGCCCCTATTACTAAGCGATATAAATTGATCCTTTAACAAACGATATAAATCCTCCTATTAAAATGCGATATAAATTGCTCCTTTAACGATCGATTTAAATTACCTTGTTCCTTGGCGATATAAATTGCTCCTTTAACAAGCGATTTAAATTGCCTCGTTCCTTAGCGATATAAATTGCTCCTTTAACAAGCGATTTAAATCCCCTTGTTCCTTGGCGATATAAATTGCTTATATAACAAATTGCCATTTCAATAACATCATATAAATTACTCCCCAGTTAATAATACACATTTATATTTTAATAAACGACAGAAGTTTTCCGGTACTAACTGATGCGGATTTTCTAATTAGTGTCAATTTGTGATAGCCCATCCGGCAGACAGACACCAGGACTTAAGGGAAAATAAAGCAAACAAAAGAGCTTTAATACTTCCTATCGAGAGTTTTTTGTTTTTAAAGTTCTGTCCTTTTTGGGCCAGTTTTTCGAGTCCTATCCTCTCCCTCCCCCCTTTTTTTTAACCTTTTCAATTCTTACGAGGTCTTTTTTCTTCCAGTCCAGTTATTTTGTTGTCTTTTTTCTTTCTTTCATTCTGTTTATTGTTCGTCCACATGAGTGTTGTGAGCATATCCGTTTTACATATCTGACTCATGTGTATGCAGACTACTAATTCCTTGTTTCTCAAGCAGATCCACTCAGTCTTTAAAGTAAATTCATAATTTGTCGACTCTTACGACATGCTTTCCTGGAGACAGTGGGTGTGTTCTTGTTTTCTCCACAATAGGGCTCCGGAACCCACATTCGTTATATTTTCTTTAGTCCCATGCTTTTTCAGTCAGTTTCTTTAGTCGTGTCCTTTGTTCGGTCAGTTTCTCTAGTCGTGTCCTTTGTTCAGTCAGTTTCTCTAGTCGTGTCCTTTGTTCGGTCAGTTTCTCTAGTCGTGTCCTTTGTTCGGTCAGTTTCTCTAGTCGTGTCCTTTGTTCGGTCAGTTTCTTTAGTCGTGTCCTTTGTTCAGTCAGTTTCTCAAATTGTGTCCTTTTCAGTTCTGTCTCTTTTCAGTACTTTTCCGCTTTCTCCTTGTTATTTTCAATCTTCTTAGCACTCTCTATTTGTTCCCCTCCAACCCTGTCCTTCTTCGCCCCAGTTATTATTTGAAAGGCCATTTTGATTTTGTAGTGCACTATGTGAAAATACAAACATCAAACGCGCATTTTAGGTAAAGATGTAGCTGGTAATGCAATGACATTATCCGTGACAACTGTTACACAGAAAACACATACTTATTCTAGTTTTAACATTTGGATAGAACAAATGAAGCTGAATTAAACTGATTTGAATGATCTAATAATTTGAATTAGTCTATATGTTAATTACTGTCACGTGTTTTGATAGATAGCTTTGACAATTGTTTAATTTCAGTTACCGAGCCTCCCAGTGTTACCTTTGTGTTAGAGCTCCAGCTTTGAATATGGTTGTATAGGGGACATAAGACACGAAATGCGGATGAATCGGCCCAGACACAAAAAGCATGTCTGGTCTAACAATGCAGGTGTGTGCACAGGTGTGGAGGGCCGAGCTGCTCCACATAAGCCTAACAGGTAAGATGTCTCACCAGGTGAGCCTGCTGTTGTTCCCGGGAATAGAAGGCGACAGACAGAAGTTGGCTGCTCACCAGTGATGCCACTTTGGATGTTTTACATCCAGATTTAGATGTTTTTCTTGCATTTAGATGGCGTTTTTGACGTTTAAATGGTAGATGTTTTTCATCTGGATTGAATTTATCAAATCTAACCTAAGAAACAGGATGAAATTTGACCTCCTAAATGCTATCTTGACAATAACATTTGGCCTGATAAGAGTAGGAAAAGGCTGTTCCCCCTATCAGCTCCCTGATTAGGTATTAAAAGAAATTGGATCAGCTAAAGCATACCAGTCATTTTTGATCTGAAGCTTTAACTTCATCATCCGATCTAAGTTTATTCTGTGGATCTTGTGAGGCAGACTTCAGTAAAGATGAGGACATAATTCTATTGGGTAAGTCATATCAACGGCTATGTAATTTGTGACTCTTTCCATTTGGATGTTTTTCTAGATGTTTCCTCGCGCAAATTTAGATGTTTTTAAGATATTTTTTAAACTTGGTTTTGGATGTTTGTTTTTTTGTCAAAGAAAAGTGGCAGCACTGCTGCTCACGCCAGGCCTGCAGCCAAGACAGGAAAGTGTGAGCCTGAGCTCTTAGTTAACTGATTTAAGAAAAGAAGAACTGTCTCTCTCTCTCTCTCTTGCTCACTGATAGATATGACACAGGAAGTTGAACGAATCCCGGATATCTCGTTCATTACACAGGAAGTTGAACGAATCCCGGATATCTCGTTCAATCTCCTAAGATGCTTTTAAACTATGAAACGGCACAGGCTGCACCAAGTCCCTGGTGTACTTTTCCTGTGAGGACAGGAAATAATGACAAACTGTCATCTATAAAATCGGCACTGTTACCACACAAAGGAAGCCCCGCTTGAGTGGCTTGAACCAGGGAAACCTGGCAACACAATGGCCAGAACCAGGGAAACCTGGTGCTTACTGAAGAACGACAACCCTAAAACGCCAGCTGGTCTTGCTAGTCACACTCGCCATTGTCTGTCAGTCCTACTGCTCTGTATAGCAGAGTTTCTTAAACTTTTTTTGGCCGCAGCAGCCCTTTCAGGCAGACAAATCTTTAAGGCACAACTTTAAGGCAGTTTAATTATTAAGGAGAGAAGAAAAACAGTGCAAATTTAATGTTCAATTGTCTTTAATGCTATGAATGAAACTTTTTGGATGAATTTTTCACTATTGCCTCTATGTTTATGGGAAGTTTAGTTAATTGTACCCTCACATCACCTGGCCCAGAAAGTTTATGTAAGCGTTCGTTGAGAATGCACTGCAGCCTTGCCAATAGCAGTTACTTCTGAATACACCTGCACCCAGAACTCTTCTTCGCTTTACTTTACGGTATTTACAGTATGTTTTAAACTGCGGTCTTTTCACTGAGCTCAAGCAAATTGTGATAAAATTTTGATTACTGCCGCGGCACCCCTGGAATACGCTCGCGGCACCCCTGGCATACGCTCGCGGCACCCCTGAGTGCTGCAGAACCCAGTTTGAGAACCACTGCTTTATAGCACACAACATCAACGTGTGGAAAGAGACGGAAAAGTGCCGACTAAAAAAACGGAGGGAAAACATTCTTGTATTCTGTCTCATTTCAAAATGGAGGATGGAACCTTCGACCAGCTTAATCAATCCCTTCTTAAAACTGTTCAGCAAATATCCAGAAACAGAAATCGTAAACAGAATAGGACAGGAATGGCTAAAATCATCTTCAATAAGATGCGGCAATTACTGATAACTAGAGAGATCAACTGGCAAAAATTGTCAGTCAGTGCCTTTGTTATACCACTTTTGCAGTGTAGGCACGGGGGTCTGACCCTGAGGACTGAAAGCCTTATGGTCAGTGCTGTCGCCAAGGACTGTGTCCATGACAGGAAAAATCCTCAGCCTTACCGAGGATTCGAACCAGGGTGTCCCACATGAGAGCCCAGTGTTCAAGCCGTTCGGGCAGCAGCTCCTCGATAAACAACACATTAAAACTTAAAATAGTCAAATGCTATTTATACTCAACCATGCCGTATGGTGCAGAAACTTCGAAAATGAACAGGCTAATAGGCAATCTAAGTGAGTCTCTTCAAATTTGGAAAGACTACGAAAGAAAGAAAAAATACTGAAATATAAATCATTAAAAAAAAAGAGAATTTCAACATTTTGTAAACATTAAGAGATACCACACTTTTAAAAGCAGACTGGAAGGAAATGTGGATGGCAAAAGAGCAGAACGTAGACAACGATACAAGAGGGAGGACAACATGGAGACATGTACAGACATCAGTCTACAACCAAGAGAAGAGTGTGTTAGAGACCCACTGCAGTCAATCAATTAATCAATCAGTTGCCGTCTCCACACTGATGGTTAGCCTCAATGTATCTCCAAACTTGACTAGGCAGACGTCAGTTAACTGACAACTGTTCGTCTACGGGACAAATTAGCCAACCATTGTATTAACCTTTACGTCCTTGGTAGGTCACACTATTCCTAACATGTCTCACGCGGGCGGGGTGGGGGTGGAAGTACACGCTACACAACAGCAAATACAACACACACACAAAACTATCACAGAAAGGAACAAGTAATCCGAACAAATCAAACAATGTCACGCGCGCCTTGCTAGGGGGAAAATGTACTTAGGAGCTCAACCAACTTACTCTCTACACGGCTCACATACAGCCTTAGTTTAGGTAGATGACACCGAGGAGCAAACAAACCTTCATTTGGTCCCAAAAACAACCCCCCCCCCCCACCCCCTAACAAAACCGATTATGTTAGCTAATTAGGGGCGATGGAAACAATGATATGTGTGAAAAATAGTTATAGCTGTTTCATCTTTTGTGTACAGAGTTAAACTCGTGTTGTAAATGAGAGATTTTAAATAATAATAATTATACGATTCCATGGTAGCATGCAGCCCGTTGACTATAATTTAAAAAAAATATACATACAGGGAGACAAGAGAAACGTTGCTGGTTCAGCAGTGCCAGAAACGGAATAGTTCACTTTCCTAACACCAAGGAATAAATCTCTCCTTTTCTGGTGTCCTTATTCTGCTTTGTGTCGTTAGGCGTCGCAGGTCCGCAGTTAATCGGTATCCCAGCTTTCTAGTCCGGTATGCTGTGATCTTCTCGAAATACAACGAATTAAAAGAAAAATACGGAAAAAAAATAATTAAACAAATTTAAAAAAATTTTTAAAAAGAAGAAGAAACAAGAATCGTGTTAAAAAAAGTACAAACAAAACAACTGTTTAATTATAGGTGCAGTTCCAATAATTCTTACAATTTATTCGTTTTTCTTGTTCACATGACTTCTCTAGTTTTATTCAAGTCCTCTCATTTCGTAGATGGTCAGTGTTCTATAGTGTTTGTTCTTTATTCAATGTTTATGTCTGACACTGATATCACAAGGTTGGTAGGAAGATTACATATATAACTATCTGTGTCTCTACTGGGATAGTCTGATGTTTCACACTTGTGATCAATTCATACGTTACACTGTTGGCTAATAATTCTTACCACAAACAAGCACAAATCATGAAATACCACCCCCTTGTGTTTAGTATCGTGGAGACAAAAACAAGATGCATATCCTCAACATGGCGTTGCAGAACAAACCCGCTGTTTTTTTTTTTTTTAAGCTGTTTTTGTTTTTTCTCAACAATTGTACGTTCAGCAGTTTGCCATTCCTCCTGTACGGTCAGCTCTTGTTACCACTGTCGAAACCAACGCACGACAACCAGAACGCAGCTGGGATCGAACCCGGCACCCCGGCAAAGTTATAACTAGGGACAACAAGAAACATCACCAGACAGACATTCGTAATGAACGGTAGATTTTTAGGAGACAAAACAATGCCATCTATCTTGGTGTGAAACTTCTAGAAAAAATACAGAAATTACAATACATCAGTACTTGTGCTTCACAGACCACACACAAATGTTTGACTGTCAAACACACAGAAATAATCAAATTATTAGAACAGTTTAAATATTAATAGCTAAGATCTAGGGACAAGAAATAACCATCATCGACAGCAAACAGAATCTATGAGAAATAATGAGCTTTTCAGCGCCGGGTCCCTAGTGGCTTTATTTGTTTCCAAAATTAGATATTGAGCATACAATGCGGTATGCGGTATAAAGACACGCCGTAGATCACAACTGGTGGTATTTACATCAATAACTGAACGTTATGCTGATGAAACCCTTTTAAAAGCAACAAGTAAACGAGAAGTACAGAACCTGACACATATAATGGATGAAGAAAGTGAAAAATTGGCCCGTTTGGAGATGGGATAACGAATAAAACTAGGGAATACACAGTCGGAACACATTTAAGAGCTATATAATAAAACAGTCGCTAGTCCTTACCCCCATTCGAGTGCAGGTTCATTCTGACTGTAGTAGTTAAGGATGGCCTAATTATAACTTCTCGGAGGATGAACGGGGTGTCTGCGATCTGCCCTCTTGGTCTGCCGTCCAGGCTATTGTTGAAATCTCACAACGGTACGGTAGCAGTTTAGATAGTGATCGATCTATTGATTCCTGGTTGCGGTTGTGAGGCTCGTGAATGTCTTTCACAATTTCACATTCCTTGGTGTAGTAGGCTTATTCTTCCACAGCAAATTGTTTTTTGCAACAACAGCATAGCAAAAACTAAGAAAAGTGATAAGCTGCTCTGGTGGTATTCAGACAGCCGTAAGAAAGAAAGACGTATAGTGACAAATTTGGGGCCCTCATCAAGAACTATCATTCTCCACAGCAGTAGGAGCACTTTAGTTAACATCCAGTGTGAAGACGGCATATCATTTATGTTTAGATAATGTTCCCTAACTCCATGTCTCTGCGAGTTGCAGGGCCCCAGTTTGTGAAAGGAAACACGTAGACCCGAACATACATATAGACCTAAATATGTAGACCCGAACAAGTTAACCCAAACAAGTAGAACCGAACATGTAGACCCAAACATGTGAACCCAAACAAGTGAACCCAAACATTTAGACCCATTGCCCTCTAAGAACAACACAAGTCTGCTGCTTCTGCCTCTTCAATCACACCTTTAACGGCGAGTGCAGGGGGAGGCGGAGAAGAATAAGGAAGAAAAAGAAGAAGAAGAAGAAGAAGAAGACAGTATATCCCTTAGCGTGCAACGACTCAACAAAAACTAGGTCAAATAAAATGACGAAGCGTAACTCATGCAAGCTCTCGGGGCGGCGAGGATTGCACACTAGTACTGGTGAAGGCCTGCATGTGTGGGAGAGTACAGTGACCAACTACAGCTAATGATATCCTCTACGGGAGTCCAGTGACGACAACAATCGGTAAATTTTACGATGGTCTTCCCATGTACACACCACCACACACTAGCTCGCATCTGATTGGACGACCTACATACCACCTCACTTCTGATAGGTCAGACTCGAGCGATTCGACTTTCACACAAGGTTACGGGGATATTCCGCACTCGCGCTGATACCGCGTATTGTATACTGCATCATGCCAGAGCTTTTAACACTTCTAAAACATTTAGATACTGGGTCTAACACACAACCCCCCCCCCCTACCCCTTTCCCCAGAGAGTGACAAAATCTATGTCACGGGCCGTCTATTCCTCTGCAATGAAAAAGCAAATGCAAGACAGCAACAGATTGCGACACCCATAATCTCGAACACGGTAGACAAGTCCAACCAACTTATCAAGGGAGTTGACCTATAACCGGTGGTGTGTAAATGGGGAGACCATCGTATAAATAACCCAACAGTTTTCTAAAGCTACACAGCGACCTGCGGCTACTTAGAACACAGTCGCGCGTGAGTTACTACAAAAGGCTTTGTCTGGTGTGCTGTGAACATTCAGGTTCAGACAGTAGTCAGACAGCTACTATTCTAACCCCCCCCCCCCCCCCTGTAATGCTGTGCTTGTACCGGGGGCTTCCGTGGCGAGGTGGTCAGGCTGTTTGCATCTTGACCCTGACGGTCGTAGTTTCTGTGCACGCGCTAGTCGTTAAGTTTACGAGTGCCACGTTTACAGGGTTTTCCGTGGATTGTTGTTTGATCTACGGATTTCGTGCTTTGTGCGGCGATGCTCTCGGCAGGCGGCTCGCTGCTCTGCGAAGACAAACAAAGTTGTATGGCAGGGATATTGAACTAACGGCACGCGGAGACCTAGCAAGTGGCCCGCGGATCAATGCCAGTTGTACTGAATTAAGGATCTTTCTATGCAGGAGCTCGCGTCTTTGTCCCGCGCCTTTCTCTTTTTTTTTTAAAGAATTGTGACCCTTGAATCAATAGCCCTGCTATATTGTATACTAGGCCAATGAAATCGACCACTTCTCCTTCCCACGACTGAAGGTCCGGGTTCAGTTCTTTACTACAGGCAGACATGTCCTACAAGCATGGCATAGGAGTCCACCCAGCACCACTAGAAAATACCGAATTTTCTGGAACTTTGTAGACAGGGAGCTGACCAGCCTACCTCAGTATATCGTGGGATAGATTAGCTAAGCGATTGTCAGCAGTCTCTGATACAGGGTTAATGCTTTTTAATGGGCAGACACTGGGTTAAACTTAGTCTAAATAATACTTTAAATTATATTATACACAGTATTTCCTTTGAAGTCTGAGAACATTTGACCTAGAGGCAGGGAACTGCATACAAATCAGCCAGTCAAACGGATGTCCACGCAAAACTCAGGTCCGGTTACAAAGCCGATGTCCAAATGGACGAACGACAAGGACTTTCACCAGAATTCACAGCCGGTGAGGGAAAAAAAACACCCCAAAAAAAGACATCGTGTCTAATTTATAAATATTATTATTATTAATTAATTACTCAATAAGTAATTCCAACAAAGTAATGGCGCAACTACGGAGGATTTTAACATTGGTTTCCCGCATCAGCGTTTCTAACCGTTCAGACAGTCATTCCAACAGTCTGTATACAAAAAAGCCAGATCTGTAAAACGGATCTGCACACAAAACAAGATTAAAGTTCTGGAACAAGACTCAAGTTAAGAAATGGACGAACACCCAAAACTTTTCGCCTGAGTTCACAGTTGCTGGACGCTGAGAAGTGTCTGCAGTAACAACGCACGGATCGTAACAACGCACGGATCCCTGATGATACCCTAGCGAACGAACAAAGCGAACAAAACTATTTTCAAAAGATTAAATATTGACCGCTCAGGCATGTATTACATTCGCCTTTCTCACATTTACCCGTCACTCGGCGACTATATCATCCGTAGTATGCCAGTTAAATTCATTCAAATGTATTTTAAGGAAGACAGGATCAACTTCATTGCATCCACCCAGTCATCTCTCATTTAGCTCGGTCTCCACCCCCCCCCCCCCTCTCTCTCTCTCCACGGCAGACACACAACTGAACGTTCAGACCGAAACCTGTGCCAATGGTTAGAACCGCATTAATGCAACACAGCACGATACACACTGTGTGTTGTTGAGCGGTCACCTGCCGGTGGCCGCTGCACGGGAGGACTGGACACGCGGGGGAATACCTAGTAAAGTCGACTGTGTTAGCGTCACACAGTGTGTACAATCTGTCCAAATTCTGAGTCCTGGGGAAAAATCGCCGCCGTTGCAAAAACTTGAACTGTTCGTCCCGCAAGGACGAGACTTACAGGGCGTCTCAAAACTAATGCCCTCTCACGCGCTAATAAATGTCTTGAAAACTCATGCATGGATCAACACGAGTTTTTGCAGAGGGCCTTGAATTTTCCATACAAGTTCATAATTTACAACTCTACAGCTTCTGCTGTTTTATTAAAGCAGCTACTTTCTCTGATCTTTGGCTAATAATTTGTGTACACCTAAAAATATATACAGTAACTGATACATGCATGAAGATTGTTGGCGTGGTAATTTTTTTTTTTAGCCTACCCGACATTAAATAAAAATTAAAAAAATGCGCACCTCATGGGGGACTTATTACCTTCTGAGAGCGAAACGCCTTTGAAACGTGTGCAGTATTATATTTTGAACAGTTTAAGTAACTCAGTCAATTGTAATTATACTAACTGCTGTGAATCCATGTCTGTTTGTTTTTTCGTACACAGCGAATAAAGCAAAATGAAAACTAGCATTTTATAAATTCCTTACAAGGATATGATCATTACCAGTTTGCATGCCAATTTCAACAACCGACACCGAGCGGTCACTGAGTAACAAGTTTTTTGTGTGTAACTGGGCAGGATTTCTGGCACGGAATATAGTGCTGTATAAGTGGTGCATTTGGCACACTGAGTTGTTATGTTATGATAGAAACAACTCCCAAGCGCTTAGTCCCATTATAACTGTCTAGTAGGTGGCGGCTCAAGTCCCGCTTAAGTTGCCCGATAATAATAATAATTATCATTTTAAGATTAACGACAAATAACAATATATTCGGCCCAAAATAAATGTTTAAACAAATACTTCAAACTAGAAGGTCCGTATCTATTTAATGGAGGCCATTAAACCTCCTAACAAATAATCTAGGATGTGGTGTTAAGCCCCCCCCCCCCCCCCCCCCAATAAGTATGGGGCGAGAGGCAAACCTTTAGTCCAGAAAACCTATAAACAGCATCATTACAAATTCTTTGAAACCCTGTCGACCCAAGAATGCGTTAATTTTACAGTCAACAAAATTTGTTATGTTCTGTCATTTAATCTCCAAAACATAAACCGGCTTTAATTATTTTTTTCGACTAGACTTTGCTTTAAAAAAATATTTACTGTAAACCAACATGGCACAAATAAATATGAAAATACAGTGACAAGTGTGATTATAGATACACTAAGTTTGAAAATCAGTCACATCGAACATACCACCACAGGGCCTACAGACGTGTATAAATTGTGTGCAACACTGACGAAATTTGATATAAATATTTATACAACCTTCCGAAATGTGACAAACATGTATACAGACTAAGGAATGTGGCATGACTATTTATACAGCTCTGGAAACTTAACGATTGTGACAAATATTTATACAGCCTTTAACGAATGTGACAATGATTAACCAGGCGTTGACAGAATGTCACACATATGTATACAACACTTAAACAATAGCACACCCATGTGTACATAACAACACACTTACTTATTAACACAAAGAGATAAACATGAAGACCAGCAAAGAAGTCATTTCTACTAAAATTATGCAACACAACAAATACGAGAGAAATTAATTTGTCGTTAAATTTAACCAATGAAGACAAACACTAACATCGTTAAAAAACATCGCTTCGCCTGCCACAGTACATTGTATTTCAGCAAAAGTTATTGTAAGAACATAACATGTGAAATGGCACATACACACACACACACACACACACACATATATATATATATATATATATATATATATATATATATATATATATATATATATATATATATATATATATATATATATATATATATATATATATATATATATATATATATATGCCCGGCTCGCTAGCGTAGTTGGTCAAACCTGGCTTTCGTGGTCACCGGGTGACGAACTTCATGCGGTATGAAGGTAAAGATTAATAAAAGCTCAGAACATTGCCTTAATTTATCGCCCAGAATATTAGTCTAACAGAAGATGACAAGAATTGAAAACTGCGGCACACGAAACCGGACAAGAATAAAATGTATCGGTAAAACGTGTTTTCTTCCCTTCCAGAACAAAACACGTCTATTCTTTCTTCTTTGTGCACTTTAAGCCGCGTGCGTGAATATACTTCCATAAAACTACAGTCAGTTTGGTGTGGACATCTTCAGAGTTCTTATATGTTTCTTATACGTTCGCTCTTAAAAGGACAACTGGCATGTCCTGTTGCGGTTTACAGATAGGCTGCGATATCTACTCCTTTCCGCCCATCACATCTGATTTCCGAAAAAGAAAAAAAAACTAATTGGTCGCCTTTTTCAGTCGAATACAACTGCCCGACTGAGTTAACATTATACTCAAAGCTGTATGAAACTAAAAGGAAACTACGGAAAACAGTCAATTTTATCCAGACGCAGAGCTACATAAAGCCCCGTTTTACATTACACCAGCTAATCTAAAAAAAAAAAAGTTAAAAAAAAATACGTATACATATATTACCACTTCGATTAACCGTCACTCGTTTAACCGCCATTTTTAACCGAAAGTTTCTGTTATCCCTCTCTGTCTTAACAAATACAAAACAAGACATTTGTGTACATTACTACTTTTATATTGAAGTTTTTTTGTTTTTTTTTTCAATCGCTTTGTTCAATTGAATACAATATGTGTGTATTGTTTATTTGTAATCCTCGTGTGGGTTCCGGGACCCCATGATGGGGAACAGAGGAATAGACCCACTGCCTCCTTAACAAGCATTTCGTATACATCGACTAATTGGGGACTTCCTTTGAAGTCGGAGTGTATCTGCCCGAGCCACCTGCACACAAATAAGCCTGTCAAACGGACGTACACCCAAAACTCGGGCCCTGGCATCAAGCTGAAGTCCAGTTGGACGGAAGTCTTGACTTTCTCCAAGAGCTTAAAGCCGGTTAACGAAGAACAAAATTTACTTTTAAAGGATCTTATTTTCATTTTATTTCCTTCCCAAGCCTACAGTGAAATCACGTTACTAAACAAATTTTGTCAGCAATTTCTATTATCCGTCACAACCCTCGTCCGGATGGTGACGGTTAATCGAAGCTTTATGGACAATGGGAATATATTGTCGTTTACTTTTGATAACAAGAAATAATAAAGATGTGTTTGCAGAATAACATAAATTATATTATATTATCCTATATAGAAGCAGCCCAGTGTTGCAACGTAAAAATAAAAATCGGCTATCTTCCGACTAACGGTCGGTAAAGATGGCGGTCGCAAAATATCCTTTCGAGCCACAGTCACGTCTCAATTGCGCCGGCGACTACCGCCACCACCGGGTGTCCCGTACGCCGCTAACGCGGCGTGGAATGGGGCTAAACTATATGGCTTGGACCCACGAGCAGCAGCCGCGGTGTGCTCGTGACCGCTAGTGCGCAATTGAGACGTGACTGTGGCTCGAAAGGATATTTTGCGGCCGCCCCATCTTTACCGACCGTTAAGAATTAAAGAAAAAAGATTGTGATTTATCTGAAGTCTCTTCAGATTGTGAGGCCCTAAGTTGTATCTTCCGATTCCGATTATTAAAGTTCGACCACTTCCAGACTGCTGCTAGATAGCTGAAGCTGCCAAAAGTCTCCAGTTGTATCTTATTTAGCATATTCTTAAATCCAGGACATATTTTTTTCACAGGAATTCGTCTGTCGGTGGAAATCAGAGACCGATTGGAAGAAAAAATAAATACTGGCTGAAAGTCTTTCTGCGTCTGAGAGTTAAATTTAATACACCAAAATAAAGTTATGGGAACCCTTGAGGCCACTGAAACGGCACGCCGAACCACTTATAATGTATTGATTGACACCAACAGACAGAGAAAAAAACTCACCTGACAACCCCTGGGGGGGGGGGGGGGGTGAGATAGAAATTCACTATGACAATTTTGAGAGGGGACAAACAATCTGCAGAGGGGCCCTTCAGAGAGGGGAAAAAACTTGGGAATCTGATTTTTTTGTCCTTTATGCAATTTTCAAGTGCCAATCAATACCACAAATGTGTATCCTGCAGAGAACTATCACTGTAACTTCATATCCAAAAACTGATTTTATTGTGTAACAGTTTCAGCAAAACTGTATTGAACAAGAACATGTGTATACCCACAGGGACTGTCCCGTGTTTAGGGACTGTCCCGTGTTTAAGTGTGTCCCCGGCCGTTCCCTCGGTATTACAAAGTCAATTGTCCCGTCTTATACAAATCTAGAAATAAGCTTGGGAAAAAAAACAGACAGTTAAAGCTGCAGGCCTAATCAGAGTTAATAGTGTTAGATAATTTTAATAATAACAATAATAATAACACGGGTAATAATAATAATAAATTGTAATATATTTTTTTGGGGTGGGGTTAAACTAAACTGCCTTGCTTGAGATGTCCCGTTTTCAGCCCAAGATATTATAGTCACCCTACCCACAACTTTCACGGCTGTAAAGAACTACAAAGAACAGGGCTATATTTACTATTAAAAAAAAAAACATTAATACCAACATGTTAGTTTCATATCTGCTGGTAAATTGACATTTTATCCCATATTTTATTTTATTAAATAAAATTTTACTAGTTAACATCCAGGAAATAATATAACATGTCTTACATGAGAT
Organism: Candidula unifasciata; assembly: GCA_905116865.2. Lineage (NCBI taxonomy): Eukaryota > Metazoa > Mollusca > Gastropoda > Stylommatophora > Geomitridae > Candidula > Candidula unifasciata. Next base: position 331,128 of record CAJHNH020004780.1, read on the forward strand.
TGGGCAGAGAGCAAGATGGTTTTACTGACAACCATTGGGGTTGTGACAAAAGAGATGTATGATTTAGCGGACTTAAATGGGTGTCTGTGTGTGCGTATACACACACAGATATATATATATCGTCATAGTTAAAAGTTATATATCTTGAGAAAAAAACATATCATTCTAGTAAACCCTGTCATAGATATATGTGTTACATATCTTGTGACAAATCTCATTTTAGTAAATGCAACTGTAAGCATATTATATATATATATCTTGTAACAAATCTCAATGTAGAAAATCCTGTCAGTTATCTGTTATGTATTCTTACAACAAATCTTATTCTATAAAATCCTGGTTTTTTTAATCTCATTCTAGAAAATCCTGTCAGTTATTTGTTATGTATATCTTACAACAAATCTCATTCTAGAAAATAATGGTTTTTTTTTATCTCATTCTAGAAAATCCTGTCAGTTATCTGTTATGTATATCTTACAACAAATCTCATTCTAGAAAATCCTGCCAGTTATTTATCTCATTCTAGAAAATTCTGTCATTTCAATTTTATACATATATATGTCTTGTAACAAATCCTAATCTAATAAATTTAGCTGTAAATATAAGTTATATAACTTGCAAAAAGTCTCAGTCTAATCGTTCCAGTTGTTATATATATATTCTTAAGCCTAATTCTAGTACAGCATGATGTATGCATGTGTTGCATCTTCCGAAACAAGCCCATATCCAGTAAATCTTGTTGTAGATATAATAATGATTTGGGTAAAGTTTCTATCCAGTAAATCTTGTTGTAGATAGTTTATATGTGTGGAAACAAGCCTTTATCCAGTAAATTCTGTGGTAGATATATTTTATGCGTGTAAACAAGCCTTTATCCAGTAAATCCTGTTGTAGATAGTTTATATTTGTGGAAACAAACCTCTATCTAGTAAATACTATTGTAGATAGATTATACGTGTGGAAACAAACCTCTATCTAGTAAATCCTATTGAAGATAAATTACATGTGTGGAAACAAGCCTCTATCGGGTAAATCCTATTGTGGATATATTATATATGTGGAAACAAACCTCTATCTGGTAAATCCTGTTGAATATATATTATATATGTGGAAACAAGCCTCTATCCAGTAAATCCTGTTGTGGATATATTATATGCAGAAATAAGCCCCTGTCTACTAAATCATATTGCACAGATATACTGCATTTCTGGAATCTTCTTCGTCTTTTCCTACTGACTATAAATTCCAGTGGAAAGTTCTAGTTCTTTATCCACTTCTGGACGCTAGCCTTGATCCAGATATGAGTTTAGCGTGCACATCCGTTTTACATACCTGACTTATTGTTATGCAGACTGTTAGTTCCTTGCTTCTCAGGTAGATTCACTTCCACTATGGAGGACACCACCCCCCCCCCCTTCTTCCCTGTGAGGCCACGGGATCAACACAGGAAGTATCTGGAAACAAGCTTGCAGTCATTGGTATATCCTAAAACACAGTTCAGTCCAGCACAGATGTTTGTCTGTGTGAATTTAACAAATGGCTTAGCTTTACACCTTGACCCAAATTACAGCAACCTTCCTCGTCTTATTTACGTCCTCTTCTAGCGCTTTGGGTGTCAGTTGAGATAAAAGGTCCTGCTTCGTGCTCTTCTGGCTGCTTCGACTATAGACAAGTCGTGGTGCTGTAGAGTTTCTATGATGTTATCTTCCCATGTTGTTCTAAGTCTACCTCTTGCTTTACGTCCTTTTCCTCTTTTGATATATGCCTTGTATTGTATAGCATCATATCGCATTCTCTCAAAGTAGGCAAACCATTCGATTTGCTGTCTTTGTATGTAATTTAGAAATGATTCTGCGCTGACTTGATCTAATATGACCTCATTCCTGATTTTATCTTTTCTGGTCACAACTACAGTCTTTCTCAGAAACATTTCAATGGTTACTAATTTTCTATTATTCTTTGTTGTGAGTGACTATGTTCGGCACTGATAACGAAGGGTGGAAATGAATATGCTTTGTATGAGACGTCTCTATGTTCTCATTGGGGATTGCCTTGTGCTATAAGAGAGGGGGACAGGAAGGAGCTAGCTGTGCCAATACTTGGCCAGCTTTACTGGATGTTAGCGCCTTCATCTAACTTAGCATCTGTTGTTCCAGATGCCTGTTTAATATATGTATGTTCTAATGCTTTGTTTAAATTCTGCTTTTTTCTTCCTACTTCCGTCTTTTCTATGTTGATTCTCATATTTTTTAAAATTTATATTATTTATTGAATAACAGCAACCACTGGTATTTAATTTAGAATTCATATTCTACAAAATAATGATCTTTTCAGGGACAAACAAATAAATAAATAACCTAAATGTTAGCTATATTTTCAGAAATGTCTCAGTTTTATTTCCGACCGACCATAATTATATGCTTCAAACGTGCGCGGAAGGAAAGAGAGCCACGCTGAATAAAAACACAAAAAAACATTTTACGGGGGCAACCAGGCAATCAAGAGTTTTACAGAAATGGGGAGATTAACTTATACAGTATGCCGCTTAGGCGTTGCAAAAGCGCTTCGTACTACCTGGTTCTATCCCAGTGGTACCGAGAGCGGACAAATCGGGGAGGAATTGGAAAATACTGAACGCAAAATTGTCCAGTAACATTGAAAAGATAAATAAATGCTGGGATCGGAACTGCAACGTTCTGTGAATTGTCACGCAACTAACTGTTATATAATGCATTAGAAAGAGCACGCCGACCATCTTTACACCACGAAAACTAGGATAGTAGAGGAATAGAACAAACAAAAAGTCATTGACTTTTGTGATCTTCTGCTTAAATGTTTAGACAGGTTCCAGACATCATAAAACCGATCGTGTCAAGCAACTGCAAGTTGTGTGCCGACTGTTGAGTGTGGGGAAGGAGGTGCCTATAACAGTCACAACACACCAACCGAAATGACACGGTCGTGTGTCATCAAGGACGGGATAGTATTGTCTGTACAGCAGTGTACACCTTGGACAAACAGTCGGGACTGATGGCGAAATGCCCAACACCGGTTAAACAAACGATGTAAGGGTGTCATGACAGAGGCAACGCCAACAATAATGAAGCCTAGATCAGTCAGGCCTGATGGCGAAATGCCCAACAACAGTTAAACAAACGATGTAAGGGTGTCATTACAGAGGCCATGCCAACAATAATGAAGCCTAGATTACATTGGCTCCCCTGGATCGTTAGGCTAGGCAACAAAGGAATGAATTCATAGTCAGTAGACCCACTTACAACTATAGAACAGATGCTAGCCGGCGGACTGGTCACGGGTAACTGACTATTACAATGGAACAAATAGTAACGCAACGTTACATCATCGCCAATTACTCTTCCCCTGGTAAACGCACAATTCTACAATTTTAGCGCAAGTCCAGAATTTAGGCCGACCTTTTCATTGTTATCTATGAGATGTATCAAAAATAAAAATGTGCAGACTCAATTTTCACATTAACTGTTTTAAACAACAAAGTCTCAAAGTGGATTCAGATGCCCCCATCTTGGAAAAAGACAGAAAAAATAGACCCACTTCCCCGTGAGCGATCCGGGACCCCATTTTGGCGGGGAATAGATCCAGCCCTCCATATCAAGCTGGTCGTACAAGGCAACTAGCTATGAAGTGTTTCCTTCGAAGTCGGAGTGCATCTGTCTAAGAACCAAGAGAATGCATACAAATAAGCCAAATCTGTAAAATGGGTGTGCACGCAAAACTCGGGTTCTGGGGCCAGACTAAAGTCGAGATGTGAACGAACATCCAAAACTTCCCATATCAGAGTTTACTGCTGGTGAATTCTAAGAATAATGAGAATCAATGAAGACGTTCTTTCAGATATCACTGTGTTGAAATTATCTATCAACTTTTAATTTCCTATGTGTTGGTGGCGATCACACAGGAAAGGTGGGAAGATTTAAATAACGGAACAATATCATGGCACAAGGGTAGTAACCCATAAGTGTTCCGTTCTACTAACTCAAGTCTGAGTCCTAAGAATCTGAGCGCAGTGCACGAACTCTGTTGCACCGGCGAGTATCCGAAAATACTTTTTGGTAAATATATAACTCCGAATTTTGTTCGGGTAGCGCCAATAGGATACTTGTTTCGATTTCCAACTACCAAGGATTTTTTACGCGCGCAACAATACACATGGGCGTCCGATCTTGCTATACAAGGGGCAATTACAAACAAAAAATAGTCCACGTGAAAGAAAACCCAGCCTTCACCAGGGCCTGAACCCAGGACCCCCAGCACTCGAGGCGGACGACATGCATAGAAAAGTAACACTAGCATGTGTGTGTATGACAGGCGCCTAAGAATGTTAACATCATGGCTTGAGCCGCGTGGTTGAGTGCCTACAAGTACAAGTCATAATAACCATCTGTTGGTGTTGGCAATATTTTAGTACAGTAAAGCAATTCTTGTTAAGCTATGGGTTACTTATTGACATTAAAAATTCTAGACTGCGTTGCTGATCGACAGATAATATCCAAATCAATTATATAAATATCGCACAGCACATTTTGGTTACATTTACATGAAGCTTGAGACATACGACTGTTCAGTTATGAAACAATTTACAAATTTGGGTGACAGTTTTAGCAATCAGCGGTTAAATTAGTTGATAAACTATGTGGTCATCGGTAAACTAAAAGTAAGAAAAATAGTTTATAAATTATGGCGACATATTACAGCAGTAATCAGCAAACTAAAATTGTTTATGAACTATGGCCATTTTGTTACAGTGAGTAATGTTAGATTAACCAATTGACGAACCGCGGCGACATGTTAGTCATTAATCAGTAAGCTATGAACTATGACTACATGTTACAGTTACCAGTAAACTTGAAACAGTTAATTAAAAGATACACTTTATTCTGTTCGAATTAATGTGTAAGCTAGAGTACAAAATATTATTTATAATTAGCATTAACACAAATTATGTCTTACACTTATATTTTGTGCATGCTCATTAACATTATATAGTATAACAGATTTGTTAACCCGTAAACGATTAAGTTAATGTTAACACTAACACGCATCGTGTTCAACATCCCCTGATGTGGGACAACATGCCTTACTTTAATGGCTTGTTTACATTAAAAAAATACAAATAACTGCTGATTCTACTGATTTATTGCCGGAAAATTACTCGTATGCTATTATACTAATTGTTGGCTTGTTACGGGAACTAGCAAAGGACGTAGTAGCCTATAGAAGCAACTGCATTATAACAATTAACATGCATGTCGGAAAGTCGACTAAGGTAGGTTGACGTGAGACTAATATTTTCCGTAAACGAGGTTAATTATAAAATATAACAAATCACAGTCAGTAGGTCTACAAATGGCTTTTCGTGAACTGGTTCATGGTCTGTTTCCTTCGTAGATGAAAGACAGAAGAGGAAGAATTAATAAAATACTAGGACATATGTGTGTAATAAAAAAATAAAAAAAATAAAGCGCTGGTGTTTTCTGAAAAGTTATGAATGACCGTTTTAAACTTAAAACATCGCGTGGGAATTATTTAACCGTATCGGGAAAAATAATGATACCTATTAGGGCATAAAAACACTGTGCTGGATGCCAACAAGAACAAAGAAAAAAGCCATCAGCTGAGTGTATAGAGGCCAGTGACACAATAACGTACACGGTTAACTCTTAAGTGTGTCAAGTTAATATTGAGGACTTACCATACAACGCCGAATGCACCATATCCGATCGGGCGGTCTGGAGTTTCTGAGGCACAGGTGACAGGACTAATAATTGATCCAGACATAGGAATTGCTAAAAGTCCAACATGCTGACTGTTGGTGACACTAGGGCTTGAGGATGAGTTGTGAAAAGCCATAACATGCCTTGAACTAGTTCTCTGCCCCACCACCGCCATGGCCATGGATATATAGCCTAATACAGGCGAGCCTTGAGTGCCCGCATAAAATTTTTGGGTTGTATAGGTAAATCTCCAAATCTGCTAACAAAACTGGCGTGAAACATTCAGGTAAGTATCCGAGTGACTGAGGTCAGTGAAAGTAAGGTCCTGGGTGGTGCAGGAGAGACGAACAGACGGGGAAGAGATGTGGACACTGTCAGACCCCACTCACATGCGACCCGGCCAGCCACACAAAGAAACCGGTCACGTGATAACGCCTTCAATACTTCCCAGCATGCACCGTGTAACTAGGTTTTTTTTTTTCCTTTCTCCTTTTTTTTTTTCTCTTTAACTCCCCGATTGTTTTTCTTACTTGACTTGCTTTGAGTGGAATATTATAACAAACATGTTTATCCGGTTCAGTGTGCTTTTCTTAACTATGGTTATTATTAATTTTTATTTTAACATTATTAAGATTGTTTTTCTTCTTTTGTCTCTCGGGAACTCTCTCGTTTTTTTCTTCTTTCCTATTTTGCCCTTAGCAGGGCGATCGACACGCTGTTTTGTAGTTTACAGCCTTCCGTTTAAGTAAATCACTAGTAAGCCTTTACGACATGGTTGTTAATGATAAATAAACAATTTTACGTTGTCTAGTGTGTTCTTCCATCAATCTACTTCTTCCTATAAGTGCCTATCAGTACACTTTCTGTTACTTGATAATTCATCATTGTTGAGGATAAGTAGGTTCGTTCTATTTCCTCTCCGGGTTACTTCTTTTCTTAAAGAAAGAAAACCTGTAATTCGAATCTAATTGCTATCTCTGTCTACATTTGTAGACTTTAAAAAACTTTTTAGTTACAGGTTACATATTTTCTCTCACAAATATGCTGAATTTCATCTACCTTTGATATTGGCTGTCATCAATAAACAAAGCTAACATTACTAACAAATAAGCTCCGCCTCCTGGCTACCGGTGTCGGTCGAAAATGATCACCGAGAATTATAGTTAGCCGCATGCTTGAATTCTCACTATACCAGTCGACTCATCATACCTGTAACAATTACTATGATCACTCGTTTCACGGCCAAGGCCCATTCTAAACTAGCTATCAACATATTTTTACACTTTAAACACAAACAATTGTTTTTTTTTTTTTTTTAAATTATACGTCTGCGTTGTGCGATTATTTCGAAACTGATTAACGCAACAAAGATTTGCGAAATAGATCATGTAAAAACTAAACTACGTGTTTCATAATAAACAATAAAAGTTTATAATAACACATAAATTATTAGAATGCCTCTAATTCTTTCAACTTCACTGCGACATTTGTGTATATGGGCGTAAGTAAGGCTGTTTTATAAACACTTGAAGTGACGGGCGTTAAGTGTTCTCATGTACAAAACATACTACTTCTTTGTTGTTTGCGTGTCTGTGCCTGTCGCTTGTATAACTTGCCGAACTTTGGCTCGTTTTTTTTTTTTTTCCCTGTCAGGTTTAAAGAATTTGTTATCGGCTAACTCTTTTCCTCGGGATTTGTAAAACAAAATAAAACAGAGTGTGAATACTCCTTAATAACAATGTTTGGAGAAGTTTATATAAGTGATGAGTCAGTAATGCTGGTGAAAAAATCAGTTCGGGAGAAGAGCGTCACTGTGATGTTTCGGTGTCCGCGTCAGGTCAGGAAACTACTGGATTCGTTCCATCACCAGCTGGCGGCTTTTACACGACTCAGTGATTCTTAATCACATTTCCCCTTCTCTCTAGGATAATCCTATTTTTCTGATGCCTTCGTCGCTCGAAAAGGGGGGGGGGGGGGGGGTTACACTTCTTGTGGTTTAAAGACAGTCTGCGATAAATGAGTCTTTCGGTTCAATACATGAGATTTCAGTATATTTGTTATGAGACGATTTTCACAACTTCTTTATTAAAGGGCAAGGAATCTAGCCCCGCCCCCTTTCAATTCACCCCATTCCCCCTAATGAGGGCACGGAACAAACACACTAAGATCTAGGACTGTAATGTCGGAAACCTACCCTGCTCTTGTAAGGAGGCCAGTGAGACAATTTTCCTTTATATCTTTGTCTGTTTCACGGCAGTTGTAATTAGCAGTGAGTAGGCTTGAAGACCACTGCCATCTCAACATTGTACTCATCGGTGGATAGAATTAATGACTTCACGCACAATTTACCCACAGCATAATAAACAATAACGCCCAGGTTCTATACACACTGACGGGGGGGGGGGGGCGCGCAGGAACCTGGGGCAGGAATGTGGAAGCTTAGGCACATTGAAACCCCTTTCCCCCACATTCCCCTAGAGCTCCGGCCCGGCCGCCCCCTCCCCCATCCTCCAAGATTTTTAAGAGGATAACTCTACCCCTACTGTGTATGTATGTTCTCTTTTAATGTGTTCTGTTTATATGTGTGTGTGTGTGTGTATTTGAAAGTATTATTGCATTTATTTGACATTAATCATGTTGTTGATATTCTTATTATCATTATTATTGTGAAGCACTTAACAATGCTTTAGCCTCATGAGGCCCTCTGCTTTAGGTGTAAGGGAGCTGAACCCCTGTCCTGAAAATGTTTTCTATATATCCACGCCCCTGGTCTATAAATTATGCACATGACAAGGTCTGGTTCATTTTCTAAGCAGGAACAAAGTTGAAGAAGAAGACGGCTAAGAGGAAATATTGAGTGGGTCAAAGTGTCCGCGCAAAAAATAGACTTGGGTCAGGAGTACTGGGACTGGCCTGCGGGTGCTGTAGAATCAGAAGTTCAACAATGGACATGACAATTCTCGAGTTAATTATGTGATTATCAGTACCAAAGGGTCTGTATTGATAGACATAATCAGTTTATGGGTGTGTTTTTTTTAAATTAAAAGCGAATGGGCGACTATTAGTGTAACAAATTCTGGCATATATCACAACACCTAATTTTGCGAATGGAGATGGAGGCAGTCACCGAAGCCTTCCTCTGTCTTGATAGCTAGCTGCACACACACGTCGTAATTGTAGCTCACTCACAAAGCATGTTGAAAAAGAATGACCATATGCTCTGTATTCACCGTGACAGTCCAGTTTTGAAGGTGTGCTTCGGCTGTGTGTACAAGGCACTTAGCAGGCTGTTAGATCGACTGCTATCGCCCCTCTGGGTGGTGAGCTACGCTATGATAAAGTGGAAGTGGTGAAAGCACTCTGGGATCACGTGGATAGTGCAACACAACAGACCAATTAACCATACATGGACAGACTAATTCAGCGAGGAGTGAGAAGGAGATCTGGAAAATACCCAACACTGCCGGAAAAACAGGTGGACTTGTAATCATCAGGTTGCAACAAGTACTGTTAGCATATCGCCTCTTCGTTGGCTACTGAGGAAGGAGACAGAGCACGGGTGGGAAATTAATTAATCGGTGTCACCGGAAAACACAGAGGGGAACTGGAAGATTAAAAAAAAATGGAAACTGTAAGGACACGAGAGATCACACATTTTGCCTTCAGGTAAGCACAGAAGCTCTCGTTAATGAAGAAATACACCCCTCCCTCCCCCAGCTTACTTATCAATCCAGACCTTCTGTAAGGTTGATCCCTCACAGTCATAGGCGTGGAAACCTATTATCCAGCCCCCCCCCCCTCTCCCCCCAACCCGCTCGAAGTTATTTTGTGTAGATATATTTTTTTCTTTTTGTGTCAAATATATTATTATTTTACTTTCCTTTCAGAACATTGTTTGTGTGAATGTGTGAGTGTGTTATTCATGCTCATCCAGACTGTATGGTGCAAAGACTTGGGCTATGGTCAGGCAGTTAGACAGTCTCACTGAGGTTCTGGATATGCAGATATACTGAAGAATATATCGCACGTCATGAAATTTAATCAGTTGTCATCGTCATCAACGACGTAAACACTGGTAAAAAGTTTTAGTTGTTTGTAAACTTCTTTGGTTTTGCGTGCAGGTTATTTTTACAGATATGGTTTATTTTTTTCTGCAGGCTACTCACCTTTCAGGCAGATGCATTCTGACTTCGAAAATTGGCATTGCTAATTAGTCTATTCTTTCTGACGACATGCATGTTGGGGAGAAGTGGCTCCATTCCACCCCCCCCCCGCCCCCCCCCCCCCCCGCTCTCCCCCAGTGAGGCCTTGAAACCCATACATGAAAAGTGTATCAAATGCAGCGGTTTTAGAGGGACTGGAAATTGCTGAAAGATGAAAAAAGAGGCACGTCAATATTTCGGCCATAGTAAAGAATATAAAACTCTTCAAAAAATCACATTGGAGCAAAAACTTGAAGGAAAGCAAGCAAGAGACAACTAGCGAATACAAATGGGATAATGACATCAAGGGATGGAAGAACAAAAGTCTGAGAATGTACATGCAGGGCAAAAGATAGAGATTTTTGGAGAATGCAGATCGCTTGCAGCCAACCTTTATTGTGGAGATGACACTCTATTTATGTGTGTGTGTGCGTGTGTGTGCGTGCGTGTACGTGTGTATGTGTGCGTGTGTGTGTCTGTGTGTGTGGCAATTTTTCTGGTGAAAAGCAACGGTACACAGTGCCGGCACCTTTTTAGGAGTAATTTTTTTTCAGCGCTGCTATACTTACAATATGTGTGAAGCGTACCCGCACTTTTGTTTTGATGGATGAGGATGATGATTTTTCGATCACATGTTCTTCTAAAACAACGAACAATCTGATAATGAAGGCAACGCCAACTAATTATTAGATTCTAAGGAAAGTTACCAGCCACAAGACAACTATGCGTTTCGACGCCATCGATTATGAAAAGTACGCCATAATTAATATGGCGTCATAATTAATTTGTTCACATACTAATGATATCCTTAGTTGTAGAAGGAGTAACTGTTGTAGTGCTGTTTGTTCCTTCCAGGCTGTCACGTGAAGGTTTGACACCCTGAGATTACAAGATCTCAATCCAGATGGCAGACTTTCCCTGTGGGTTTCGGGACGCCATCAGGGGAGAAAACAAGAATAGACCCGCTGACTCTCCAACAAGCAGGTCGTAGGAGTCGACTAATTAGGGGCTTTTTTCAAAGTCGGAGTGTATCTGCCTGACAGGCAAGGAACCAGCAGCGTGCAGTAATGTTTGTTATTGCTGAGGCAGTAATAATAGCAGTAGCAGTCGTCGTATGTGTAGTTGTAAAACACTAGTAGCAACGTCCTCAGCGTCAGAACAAGCAGCAGCTTTTGATTAAACTGCTTATGGTTACACAGTTATAAAGCATCCGAAACAAGAGTCGTCATATAGTTAAGGGAGGTAAATATTGTTTTATTTTGCCTCACCAAGGACAACACACAGTTATTTGTTGATATTCAGTTATTTGTTGACTCATTTTTTCCTGTTCATAGGTACCAACTGGTTGCAACACGGTTTGACGATGTCATATTTTTCATCCCAGACAAGATTTTTAAAAAAAAAAAAAAAGAAAGAAAACGGCAGTCTTCTTTTAATTTTCTAGGACATGGCTCAAGGGGCTTAAGTCTAATTTAAGCGCGAATTAATAATAACAAAATATGCTGACTGTAACTAGTCATCTTCTTGACGTATGCAAATTTTCATTATTTTGAAGCCACACCCTGTATCTTGCCAGGGGCCGCAATATAGCCATGTCTTAAATATGGCCTAATGGCTGAAAGCGGTTTCTGGGACCTCTCCACGGGTGATCCTCATCCACATTGTGGCATTTTGTGTCATCGGGTGTTTATCGCTTGTGTAATGTCCCGGTGGGGTAAAATTTACTTCTACTAATAATAATAACAACAACAGTGACCGTCATAATGAGTATAATAATATATTTCAATCAATATGAAATTATAAACACCTAAACACCTTCTAACAGCTAGAACGTCTACACATCATTGGGCGGAAGATTTCTTCAATCTTCTAATCTTTATTTATTTCTGCCATGAGGCATTGGCCCTTTAAGAACTTGCGTGAAGTCGCTTTATCCTCCACCCTCGCTGGCACCACACCTGATATTCTGCCCATCTGATTCACCTCATTGTCTATTCCCTTTGTGCTGTTTTGACCTCCTCTGATGTCACTGACAACGTAAGTACCAGTGCAAGCACACTCCAGTTATATTTTAAAAGAAGGTTTTTGTCTTTAAAAATTGGTGTTCTTTCTGTTTTTCCTCGAAGTCGGGGTGCATCTGTCCAACGGACGAGAAACAAGTCTGCGAACGAAAAACATCAGATCCGTAAAAAGGCTGTGCACGCAAAACGTAGGTTCTAGAACAAGTCCAAAAGTGAAGAAACAACCAAAACTTTTCGTCGGAGTTTACAACGATGAACAAGACAAAGAATGACTTTTTAGCGTAACAAAGAACTAAAAATAATTGTTCTTCTTCTTCTTTCTTCTTCTGCGTTCGACATCAGTCATGCTAAACATTGAGTCCCGTCTGGGTCACAAATAGGATTGTGCGTTTAAGGTCGCCACCGGTCCCCCATAGCTTCTCTTTCAATGTGGTTTTCTTGGGCCAGATCACAGTCTTTGCTGGGAGAGGTAAGGGCAGTACTGTAGTATGTGCCCAGGGGTCTGTTGTTCTGCTCCACAATCACAGGCAGCAGATTCTCTTATGCCTTTTCTGTACAGGTGTGCCCGAAGACCACAGTGTCCAGTCTGAAGTCTAAAATTGTTGTTTGTTCTTTCCTGTTGAGTTTGTTTATGCTGTCACTCTCTGGTCTGTAATATCCATTCTGCCTTCTCCACTCCCGCTTGAAAGACTGCTTTAGGGCTGTTTTGGTTTCCTTGTAGCTGTGTGGTGGATGAGGTTGTGGAAGATTACTCCCAGCTTTTGCCAACTCATCTGCTCTCTCATTTCCTTGAATACCACAGTGGGCTGATATCAACTGCAAGACCAGTTCTGCTTCCCTGGAGAGTAAGCCAATGTTGGTCCTTAGATCTGCAATTAGTTTGTCTTGTTTTTTGCTTGATAGTGCTTAGAGAATAGACAATGTGTCACTAAGTATAACAATTTTGTGCCCTCTGTGTTCTTGATTGATGAGATGTTGGACTGCAGAAAGGAGGGCAGTTGCCTCAGCTCTGAAGTTAGTGCAGATGTCACCTGCTGGTAGAGAGAGAGTTTCTGCTCTACTACTAGGGGGTTTAATGTATATTCCACAACTCCCCTTTCTGACTGCTTCTGTAGCAGAGCCGTCGGTGAAAACCTGAGTCCAAGTGGTGTTTGGATACTTCTCATCAAGCATAGCAAGAGCCAGTGTTCTCTGTTGTGTCTCCGTCTTGGCATCTTTTGAAGTGATCCCTGGTACCTTTAGGACTACATTTGCCTTCTCTGGCTTGCTTGTCCATGGTTCTGGCCAAAGTTTTTCGTACAGTGCTACATCTATTTGAAGCAGATCTCTGCGCTGTCTGTAAAATTCTCTAGCAATGTGGTTGGGGCTCTGACGCTTCAGTCTGTTTTTTGTTTGTTCTCTCTTGAAATTTAAAATGCAGTGGATGACTTTCAAGTCTTTTTAATTTCTCATACTGTAAAAGAGTTGTGTATTGTCTTCTGAGTTCGAGTGTTCAAACACAACTTAGCCACCCAGGGGCTAAAATGTTACAAATGGGGACCGTCACGGACCAGAGGCCCGAGCCCCAGCATAGAGGATCACCAGTGTAATACAAATGGCAATGATTCGCGGGCCACTTGCTATGCCTCTGTGGGTCGGATCTGGCCTGCGGGCCGTCAGTTGAATAACCCTGACTATGAGTTGTGGAAATTGAAAGAGTTAACTATGCCATATTTGGAATACAACCACTGGACGGTAAATTTCACAAACAGTATCTATACCAGGTGTTGGAATACAAAATAAATTAAAGCCAACACAAATTTAACGACAGATGCTGGCGTTCAATTTTTATTTTCCGATTCTCTAAAGCGTTTTCCATTTTTGGAGATTTTTTCTTCATGGACTGCAGGCATGCGCAGAGTATCACATCCGGCCTGCTGGTGTGTGTGTTGTTGCAGGGCCTATGATTCCACCCACTTAAAGTTTTGGGAGTTTTTGTCAGGGAATTCATGCAAACTTTTGTTGGTTTTCCCCACAGTTTTGTCGTATAACACAGGTGAGTGACGGTTGTAGCTGTGCTTGTTTAACGGAAGCGATGAAACTTGGTTGTCTATGTTTGAAATGAAAATCAGTATGTGGAGCTGCAAATAACTGCATACTTTAGTGTTGAGAAACGCCAAAGTTGGGAATCGCCTGGTTTCTAAGTTTCTCAGGTGCACATGACCGGGGGAGATCCCTCTTCTTGCAAGAATAGTGCAGCATGTTTATCTCCTTGCTTTGTTTGATATTTAAAAAAAAACTCAAATGCCATACCTTATAATTCCGAAGATAAGATTTTCATTAAAATTAAAAAATCATTTATGATATTATTATCATTATAAGAAATATATTTAAAGAAATTTGAATTGTAAATTATAATATTGTAATCAAATCAGTCAATACAGTCACTGAACATTATTCTGATTCTAATAACATTGTCGTTACCCTCGTGAGGGTTTTAGGTCCCCTTCATTAGCGTGGGGAAAATAGACTTATCACCCCCTACCTAAAAAAGCAAGTAGTCTGCTTACAGATAAGCCAGCTCTTTAAAACCATTTTCAAAACAGATTTGCGGATAAAATTCAAGTTCTTGGAGAAGCGGACAAACAACCAGAACTTTCTCCTGGAGTTTACAGGTAGTGAACACACAAAAACGAGGGACAAACATTAATTATTTCAGACCCAAATATAACAACTTACTATGAGTTTATGAATCCGTTCAGATATAATATAATTGACCAGCTGTCTTCTATAACAGAAAAATGGGCGCTCCTCCGGATAATGGATCTGAAGGTTCGCGTCCAAAAATATAACCTAACAGGGCCTAAATGGTGTGTAAAATTAAAATTAGGATGTCTGTCTGGCGAATACACCCTGGGCAGACGGCAAATCGCGCAACTAGTCCCGCTTTTGTAATGTTGCTTTCCTGTTTGGGGCCCTATAATAGGGAAAACAAGAATAGACCCACTGCCTACCCAAAAGCATATCATAAGAGTAAACTAATTGGGAGCTTCCTTCGAAGTCGGAGTGCATCTGCCTGAGAGCAAGAAACTGAGTTATGAGTTAGATTATTGATTATCTTCACAGCACTCCGGACACATCCATAGTTAATAGTATCAGTCCTATGTTGGTTAACAAGACTTCGTGTGCGTCCAGTGTGCTTCTCATGCTTGGCTGTGCCATCTGCATATAGACTCGTCAGATCTGTCAAACAGATGCACATGCAACACTCAGGTTCTGGAACAGGACTGCAATCCAGAAGTGGACAAACAACCAGAACTTTCTGTCAGAGTTTACAGCTGATGAACGTGAAGAAGAAGTAATGTTGCACCTGTGTAATTTGCATGCATAACCTGTCATCATTAGTGTCGCGGCTGGACTGTTGCGACTTTCTGGTGACGTTGCCGTGATTGTAATACTTGTTGCCCTTAACCTAGGACCCAGGGGAGAAGTTAAACCTAGGACTCAGGGAAGAAGCTAAAACTTAGAACCCAGGGAAGAAGTTACACCTAGAACCCAGGGGAGAGGTTAAACTTGTGACCCAGTGTCGGAGCTGATGGTCTGCCTGCTATGGTGATAATTGCATGATCATTTTTGTGTTTTGGGAAAATATATCCCGAAAGTAATCCTACTTTTGCCGCAGTGTACTCGCCAGAAAAGATTCCGCAATTTACATATGTTATTGTATATTTTTAGATGTGATGGTTCAGATCCATCATTCGAATTAGAGCCACAAAATGTTATATCGTTCCCATTGTCTGGATTACTAGCTTAACTTCTGATATCTCAGTAATGTCTATACTGAACTCCTTAGGCTCAAATTATTTTAAAACTGTGCTTTAGTCAAATTTTTAGAATCGTCTGACACTAATAAAACCAGTACATTTAGATAGCTATTAAAAGTCTCTCTTCAGAAAGATCTAATTTATGCCTGTGTGTCAATCCTAAGCAGAGATATCAAGGTTTTTATGGAATGAGGCACAAAGAAGAAAAAAATTGATAAACAGCAAATAGACAAATGTAAAATTGGATAGAGAATTCAAAATTACTGTCATTATGATGTCAAATAATGTTGAGTTCTCAGTATAAAAGTGAATACTTATCACTATTTTCAGTCAGAACATCAAAATAGTAAAACAAAACAAGCTAGGCTGATTGAACACATGATTTCAAGTAGGAATTGCTATCTGTGTTTTCCTTATTTATAAATAGTCAGGATCTCATGTTTCACGAGATTTTTAAAGAGATTTGGACCCACCCTGAAACAGACCGAAGTTTCCCAAATTAGTTTTCACCAGTTACTGAGGCCCGCAAATCACCCAAAATACCGAAAATTTTCTAAAATCATACTCGCTATTCAAACTACGCACTCTGGGGTTTAAGGAGTTTCAGTAAAAACATAATGTAATGGCTTTTTACTTTAATTTCAGCATCAGCTAGTTGAATCTAGAATTCTAATCTTTTGTAATTTAAATTATATCGTAGTCACTTAGTGCAGTAGTTACTGTAGAGGAACAAAACTCCAACTCTACAAGAGCATCATTTTGCCAGTTCTTCTTTATGGAGCAGAATGCTGGAGAATGACAAAAAAGGATGTACACAAGCTGTCCACCTTCCACAATACATGTCTACGTAGAATTATCAAAATTTTCTGGCCAGATACAATCTCAAACACTAGTGCCAGATCTGGGCCTTGATGTATTTAGGACATATGTAAAGGACCCTTTCTTATATCAGGAGCACATCAGACACATCATATGTGACTGTCTTCTATTTTCTTAATGGCAAATAGCAGCAGTGTTATTTTGTGAGGGTTGTGATTTCTTTCGGATTGTTCTGTTCCTTATCATGGACTGCTGTTTTGTGTGCATTTCTGATGCAGGACACAATCTATTTTTGGGTGGAGTGGTGTGGTTGTGCTGTGTCGAGGCTGGATGATGGCAGATATATTTGGCAGCCTCTACCACGCTGCCTTTGTAATGTTTTGGTTGTGGCCACCGACTGTCTGGGAAGACATATTCTGGTCAGCAGGAGACTGAAACTGTCTAAAAAAGCAAACTCGATAAAAGCTGTCCCCAGAAACGGAATGTGTCAACCAATGCTTGGGTGGGGAAGAATCAATACATACAGTTAACTCAGTGGCCATGGCCATATGTGACTCAAGTGTTTATTATAGGCAAGTCGGCTTTCTTTGCCTAATATGGTCAGTGTTGTGCCAGCTACCTTTACTTCCCACGACATTACCTGGTACCCATTTTAGGCTGGGTCAACCTGGGAGTCAAGGTCAGTTTTGAAGATTTAAAAAAAAAAATCCATCCCAAAGCAGACTTCAACCCAAGACCTTCAGACTTGGAGGCGGAGCATGTAGCCTATATTGATAGTGTGCCTCCCACTTCGGTCAAATGTGCTTGCCCCCGATTTTATTGACCATTTAGGGCACAGATGAAATCATTGTGCCAGACTTGCCACTTTTTTCCTGCCTGGATAGTCCTCATGCCCATTTAAAGGCTGTGTCTAACGTAGTGTCTGAGTGGTCAGGTCTTGGTCAGATATGACTGAGCTACCACATAACAGTAGTCAGTACTGCTTGTTTGCTGTTAATGCTGAATGATAGGCGGCATGTACCAAACCTGACATACCACATTGTATACCACTTATCCCAGGAAGAAGGAATGCAAACTGAAAACTTGATGTTATTGCAAGACAAACCAGACCATTAGGCCTTGGCTGGCAGCTAGTCTAGGAAAGAAGCTCTGAAACTTGGGCAGATAGAGCATAGTAAAAAAAAAAAAAAAAGAAAGTAAGTAAAAAACATACAGCTCATCACAGAGATCAGAAAGGAGCAGTCAGTCTCTCTTTGAAGGCTAACCCTGTCAAAAAAAATGCCCGAAGAAGTCAGATGTGTCGGCTTAAAGGTGCAAATAAAATCACAGCTCTGATGCAGACACAATACAATGATTACATGTAAAAACAGAAATTATTGGATAAGTAAAGCGAAAAAGAAACATCTTAACAAAACTACTAGGGTTCGCTCGTGGAAGTGAACTTAGGTTTCAGCTCCTGGAACAATTCAAGATAGGGAATTAACACCATTCTGCTTCAAAGCACCCCGAACGTTCTTGACAAGAATCATTGCCTCATCGTTTCAGTTCTGCAGTAAGCTGCCGCGGCAGGTTACATGATAATGACATGGTTATTGTAATTTCTAATACACTTTTAAGGTTGTTGTTTGAAGCCTCCTTGTACATTATAAGGCTGATGATGATAATTGCTAGGATAAAGTTTAAGCCAAAATGATCAAAGCTCAGCTGTAAACATATGATGCTACATCTGCCTTATTCAAAAGCAGTTTGGTCCTTAAGAAAGAGAAATTTACTGTTAATGAACATTCACTAACTAGCTCTTTAAATTGTGTAAGTTTTTGCCTTGTTTGTTTTGTTTACTTTGCTTTGAAACTTTTAAATGTTACTTTTATTCCAGAGTAATGGCTTTTATGAGGAAAAGTAAGTTTCGGCATGTATTTGGTCAAGCTTTGAAACGGGATCAGTGTTATGATGCCATCCGTGTAACTAGAACATCTTGGGAATCAACATACTGTGCAGTTAATCCAAAATACCTTGCTGTGATTACTGAAGCTGCTGGGGGAGGTTCCTTTCTGGTGTTACCCCTACAAAAGGTGGGTTTGAAATAACAGTTTGATCTCTTCCATTAACCTAACCACTTCAGAATTACTCAATTTTTTTTTTGTCTGTGTATGTTTGTTTGTTTTAGTATCCAGAAGCCATGAGTTGTTAACCCTTAGGCTCAGTATTATTGATATCGCAACCTTTCGGCCTTGATTCCATTTTAAATACCGTAAATCTGGGAGAAAATGTGGCTTTTCTGCCCACCCCCGGGAGTGAATCCGGACCACAAGGAGTTCGTCACCCGTTCACCGCGCAATCCGGTTTAGCCAACTAAGCTAGAGAGACAATATGTTTTCCCAGATTTTCTGAACTTCAAATTGGGGGGGGGGGGGGGGTCGTCTTATGTAAAGAATGTTTTAAACTATTATTTTCTAATTTTGGGCTAAAAAATTGGCGACAGTGTTTACGGTCATTATGTGAATAAAGGACTTTTTACACCATTGACGCACTAGGCATAAAGGACTGGGCTAATAGTTCACTTGCCAGGATATTCCCTGACACCCATTTTAGGCTGGGTAAGTCAGGGAGCCTATTTATTTTACTTCCCATTCACTGGCTGTAAATGCTAGCGGACAGTTCTGGTTCTTCATTACCTGTGGACTTTAATTATGTTCCAAAACCTGAGTTTTGCATGCACATCCATTTTACAGATCTGGCTTATTTGTATGCAGACTGTTGGTTCCTAGCCTTTCAGCAGATTCAGTCTGACTTCATAATTAGTTGACTGTTACGACATGCTTTGGGGGGAAGGGGGGGGGGGGGGGCAGTGGTCTGTTACACCACCACCCCCCCCCCCCCCAGTGGGGTCATAGTGAGGGAGCCTAGTTGGATTAGGAAATACTACAAATTGAGATCCAATATTGTGGGGGCAGCAGACTTTTAGCTGCTGCACTCTTCATAAGCCTAAGGATTGTCAGATGCTATATAGACCAAGCTTACTCTATGATGCAGTGTGTGTTGCTCGATCCTTCACTACTTTGATGTGCAGCTGGGAGTTTTCCTTGTTTGGGTGTGAGACCGTCATGGCTTGTCTCATACCCTCTAGTACTGTTTAGATGCTTGATGACCTGAAGTACCTGAATCATTGGCAAAGAGGAACATCATCAGTGGAATTGATTCCAAATACCATGGACCAACATTTCTAAAGAGACACCATGGGCTGTTATTCCCATACCTGTTACCCCCTTGGCAGTAAAGCCGAGATAGGAGACAATATAACCAGCTTCTCATGGGAAGAATTAGTAGAAGTACCTTGGAGTGGCTGCTGCATCGGAGGACTGAGCACACATAGGACATCGATTGTGAAAACATAATTCCTATACCTCCCTGCAGCACAATATAACGCTATTGTCTGAAACAAAGGGAAGGTGCCAACGGTGAAGGTTGATAGATGCCTTGTACACTATAACAATTCAGAATAAAATGTAGCCTCTCTGATGTGTCCCCCACCTTGGAGTGGTACATTTTTTGATATTATTTAGTGAGAAAACGTTATTTGGAACTTGTCATGTGATCATTATATTGCCAAGCGAAAAAGAATAAAAAGCCTCATAAATCACACTAAATCAGAACGTCAGAAAGACAAACTAATGTTAGAATATAGCGAACTAAATAAAATGACCAAGAAAAGTGCCAGAGCTGACAAAAGAAGATTTATCGAAAATCTTGCAGAAACAGCAGAAAATGCTGCTAAAACACATGATCTACAAACCCTACACAAAATTACCCAGCAAATTTGCAGAAACAGAAATAACTATCACAGCATACCCATCAGAGATAACCAAGGCAGACTGCTCACCACAGAACAAAAACAAGACATGCAGTGGACTAAACACTTCTCCGACCTCTTGAACAGACCTGATCCTGAAAATACCCCAGAAATTCAACCAGCCTCTCAGGACATTGACATTATTACTGAACCACCAAGCAAACAAGAAATCCTTAAAGCTATCCACACTTTAAAGAACAACAAAGCACCAGGCAAAGACGAATTGTCAGCAGAACTTCTCAAAGTAGATCCCAACGCAACTGCTAGCATTCTAGAACCATTGTTCAAGGATATTTGGGAAAAAGAAGTGTTGCCTGATGACTGGACTGAAGGAACAATAGTCAAAATCCCCAAAAAAGGAGATTTAACAGACTGCAATAATTGGAGGGGAATTACTCTACTCTCAGTACCAAGCAAAATATTTTGTAAAATCCTCATAATGCGGCTTGAAAAAAGAGTAGATAAATGCCTACGAGTGGAACAAGCAGGATTCAGAAAGGGCAGAGGAACAACTGAGCACATCTTTGCCATACGTAACATTTTAGAACAATGCAACGAATGGCAGAGAAGTATATATATATTAATTTTGTGGACTTTGAGAAAGCTTTTGACAGCGTCCATAGAGACGGTCTATGGAAAATTTTACGACATTATGGAATTCCAGAAAAAATAGTCAACATAATTGCTCTCCTCTATAAAGACTTGTCCTGCAGTATAAAAAATTACAATACATCTTTCCCAGTAAAGACGGGTGTAAGACAGGGATGTGTTATGTCATCTCTCCTCTTCAACCTTGTGATTGATTGGATACTAAAGAACACAGTAGACAGGACATTAAGAGGCATACGATGGACTCCAGTCACCATGCTTGAGGACCTTGATTTTGCAGATGTTATAGCACTCCTATCACATAAACAAGAACATATACAAGAGAAAAGTAACAGACTAAACTGCACAGCAGAAATGGTGGGACTGAGAATAAATACAAAGAAAACTAAGATCATGACAGACAGTACAAACCAACAACCAGTGACCAAAGTAACCAATCACTTGAAAATGTAGAACATTTCACATATCTTGGCAGTGTGGTGTCCCTACTGGGAGGGACAGAGGAAGACATACAGTCACGTCTGAACAACGTTAGAGCTGCTTTTTGAAGGATGAGGCAAATCTGGAAATCCAACAATTACTGCAGAGGAACGAAACTCCAACTCTACAAGAGCATCATTTTGCCAGTTCTTCTCTATGGAGCGGAATGCTGGATAATGACCAAAAAGGATGCACACAAGCTGTCCACCTTCCATCACACATGTCTACGTAGAATTATCAAAATTTTCTGGCCAGATACAGTCTCAAACACTAAACTACTTCAAACCACAAACCAAGAAACTTTAGACAGTATGATTACCAAGAGAAGATGGAAATGGCTTGGCCACGTTATGAGAATGACTTCTGATATACGTGCCAAAACAGCTCTCACATGGATACCAGAGGGAAAGAGAAAACAGGGGCGCCCAAAAACAACATGGAGATGAACGATGGAAAGTGACCTAAGTGCGGCATCTTTAACATGGAAAACTGCATTGAAGATTGCACAGGACAGGAAAGCGTGGAAAGTCCTCTCTGAAGCCTCATGTGCCACTAGGCATAACGAGAACTGATGATGATGTGATCATGACATTACTTCCCTTCACCTAAAAGCAGTACTGGTAAATTTAATGGAAGAAGGTTTAAAAAAAAATATTTTTAGTGGATTAGGGCGATGGAGCTATCACAGTAGCCAAGCTTGCCTGTCTGCTAAATCAGTCATAGGCTTTAATCTCCTAGACCAGTGGCTCTCAACCTTCCTAAAGCTGTGACCCTTTATTGCAGTTCCCTCATGTTGTGGGACCCCCAGACAATTAGTTTATTTCATGACCAATGAATATGTGTTTTCCCGATGATCTTAGGCGACCCCTGTGAAAGGGTCGTGACCAGTAGGTTGAGAACCGGTGTCCTAGACTTTTATAAAAACTGACCAAAACTCCACAGATTTCTTCTGCTTCTTCTCTTCCCTCTAGTTTCTCAGGGCAGAGTTTCAGAGAATTAAAAAGATGAGTTTAAATTTAAAAAAAACTAAAGACATTTTTTATGTGAGTTTCTTACGGTGATAAAAGATTAACATAACAGTGCATTGTAATTTGCTACAGGACAGATAAGTGTAGGTCCCTTTCCCATTCCTTACATTGTAGTGAGTGCATGGTGCTGACTATGATTATTGACTAACTGGCTATGGGTGGTATGGTTAGTAGCAGGCCTTTACATCCCAGAACATTTTCAAGGACCCATTTTGATGGAAATAGTAGACCCACTGCCCCCTGACTGACTAGGGCTGTTTCTTTAGAAGAAATCTAAAAAGTGGGTTAAATGTCTGAGTGGCAGTGAACCAACATTCTGCATATAATTAGCCAGATCTGTAAAATGGTGTGCACACATAACTCAACTTCTGTAACAAGACAAAAGTCCAAAAGTTGATGAACAACTTATACTTTCACCGGAGTTTACAGCCGGTGAGCACTAAAAAGAAGAAAGACTGGAAAAATGGAGTCCAGATTATTGTTTTCAGAATTGCAGTGTTATTGGGGATTTGAGTATGTGACCACTGAGCTGATGGGGAGGTTTGCTGGCTACTGCACTATTGGCCTGCATGTTACTGTGATCTGTTAATATTGTTTACATTTGTTTGCTGTTAACTAGCTAGAGGGAGCGTTATCAAAGTGAAACAAGTGGAGAATATGAAGTACATGTCAGCTTTGAACAATTAACGTTGACAATAAACAAAGAATGTTGCGGTGACTAGCCTTCATTAGAAAACAATGAAAAAAACAACCAAAAGACAACAGGAAGAGTGAAATGTTGCTGAAATAACTACATTGATGTGTAACAATATTACGTTGACACTTGTTTTCCTGCATTAAGCATTTTAAATTCTTTGTACACATATTCTATATGTTGACCTAATATTGTAAGGCATTAAAGTAGTGATTTCAGCGGCATATCACTCGTTACGTTGTGTCATGTTTTGTTCCTTTTTGTTGTTTGCTGATGAGGAAGGCTTGTATCCACAACATGCTTTGTTTATTTAACGTAATTACAGAAAATAGAGACTTTAGAAAAATTCTTAGAATACCATGGACAGAGAATAAAACAAATACCAGCATCCTAAAAGATCTAAACATGAGGGAAGATTGGCTAGTAAACAGCAATTTGTCCTGGTTACTGAAATCTCTTGGTCATATCTAGTGCCACAGTGGATTGGACACAATAATAGCAGAAGGCATGGTACCAGGAAAGAGTGGCAGAGGCTGACCAGCACAGAGACGGGCACAGGCAAAAAGTGACATTGGGTAGAGAAGTGCAGGAGGTGGGAGAGCTGACAAGACACTTGAGTTTCTTTCAGGCAGACAGTGATGAGAGCGGACGTTCTGCAAAGGACCTTTATGATGATTCTTATTTTGTAAAGCTGACCTGTGCTTTGTGTTTTCCTATTGTTTACATGTTGATAGCATTACTTCACCACAACCTGTTTCCTGGCCAAAGAGAATTTGTGGAATGTTTCAGACAGGAAGAGTCAATATGGACCATCCCATGGTGGCGGGTCACAAGGGCGCTGTGTTGGATATTGCATGGTGCCCTCACAATGATGATGTCATAGCCAGCGCTTCAGAGGACTGCACTGTCAAAATCTGGCAGATACCTGAGGGTGGCCTTAAAGAAAACCTGACAGACCCGGTGGTGGATTTGACCTCCCATCAGCGGAGAGTGACACTGCTAGTCTGGCATCCAACTGCTATGAATGTTCTGCTCAGCACAGGTAAGTTCTTCTGCCTGTTTGTCCATTATTTTGTGTGAGTTCTAAAATACACCCCATGTGGGTTGTGGGGCTGCAAATTTATTATTATTATTGGGGGGGGGGGGCGCAATAATAGACCCATTGCTCCTTAATCAAGCATATCATAAGAGGCAATTCCCTGTGAGGGTTCTGGGGCCCATTGTGAGGAAAAACAAGAATAGACTTACCACTGCTTACACAAAAAGCATGCCGTAAGGGTTGGCTAATTGGAAGCTTCGTTCTAAGTCAAAGTGCATCTGCCTGAGAATCAAAGAACCAACATTCTGCATACACATCAGTCAGATCTATAAAATGGATGTGCGCTCGACGTGTTCTGGAACAGGACTGGAAGTCCAGAAGTGGACGAACAACCAGAATTTTCCACCAAAATTTACAGCCACAAAGAAGATAAGCAGCGACTAAGTAAGGATTTGCTGAAATAACTTTAAACCACAATTTTGACCAGTACCATCAATATTGGAACTCTGCGCTGGCTCCTGAAGATAGGGAGGGAGCACACATGGGAATGCCCACAGTGCTTTGATGTCAATTCTTGACTCAACTAAACTGTAAACCACAATACAGTTGCTTGCTTCTTGTAAAACAAAAAAGATAATTCGATCTCGTTCAGATTTTTCAGCTCTTTATGGCTGATGTCTATAATTGTGATCTTTATTGGGTAGGACAGGTTCAGATATGGTTTCTTTTGGTTCCGTTTTGTCTTGTTATACTGGACGTTTTAATTGATGTTGATTCTTCCTTGTAAAGTATTGTTTATACATGGTGTTGTTGTCTACGGAGGCATGGGTCTTCTATTTCTTTATTGTGTCACTTAGTTTCGTTCCCAGCCCTGTCAGGACACATCTGGAGGTAGTTTGTATTTCGGTTCCATCCTGTCGTCGTCTTGCGAGCCTTCTGATTGGTTGTTTTTGTTGCTGTTCTTCCCGTCTCCTTTCCGCTCTGTCTTGGTACGATCTGGGTTTCTGGAGTGCAATGGTGGTTAGTCCTTTCAAGAACTTTTGTGTAATATTGTCTAGATATCACCTGCCTCCATTCATCTCTCTGGTTAGCCATCTCTTTCCAGTTGGTAACACCAAGTGTTTGCAGGTCTGTCTGGATATTATCTCTCCATCGTCTTCTTGGTTTCCCTTATGGTCTACGACCATTCATCTCCCTGGTATATACAGTTTATACTTCTCTGTCATCTGACATTCTTTCAATATGCCGCAACCCTTTCAGTCTATCAGCTCTCATGATGTCAGTGGTCAGTGGTGATTTAAACAGATTGATTTAGGGGAGTAATCAGTAAAAATGGATGCTTACTTGATTCTGTAGCTGGTCGCTCAATAACCATTGCAGTCAGTGGAAAATACATGACATGGACATTTCTATAAATAAAGCCTTCTTTTAAAAAGAGGAAACTCGCCCATGTGGATTCTGGGGTTCCATTATGGGGAAAACAAAAATAGACCCACTGCCGCCATAACAAGCATGTCGGAGGATCCACCTAGTTAGGGACATACTTCAGAGTTGGAGTACATCTGCCTGAGAGGCAAAGAACCTGAAGCCTGCAAACAAATAAGCCAGATCTGTGAAACCGATGTGCATGCAACACTCAAGTTCTGGAGCAAGACTAAAGTCTGGAGGACGAACACCCAGAACTTTCTGCAGGAGTTTACTGCTGGTGAATGCAAAGAACCAAAAGACCATAGATGACTGTCACGATGAAATTATCCTCCTAGGAGATCTAAATGCCAGAGTAGGAAATGATCACTCTAGATGGGGTGGAGTGATCGGGAGATATGGTGAAGATGTTTTGAATGATAATGGCAAGCGACTTCTCAGATTCTGCAGGGAACAGAACCTTGTCATTACAAACACGAAATTCCCCCACAAGCGTATACATGCATACACAAGATGTGAACCTTCAAAGAATGAAAAATCCATCATTGACTACGCCATAGTTAGGAAAAGTTCATTCAAGTTTGTGATAGATGCCAGAGTCATGAGAGGACCAGAGATTGGAAGTGACCACTATCTGGTCACAATAAAGAGAACAACTGAAAGAACTGCTCCAACAAGGCAAACACCGACAACTATGCAAGAAACAAAGCAACCAAGAAGGGATGAGGATTAAAGCATACAAGCTAAGAGAGCCAGATATTAAGGCTAGATACCAGGAGCTTATAGTGAAAGCAATAGGAACTGAAGAAGAACCATCAGAGGACACTGAAACCCTCTGGTGCAGATTCAAGAATATCCTCACAGCAGCTGCAGTAGAAGCATGTGGTGAAGTCCCAAGTGGAAGGCGGGGACACAGGACACCTTGGTGGACAGAAGAAGTCAAATTGAAAATAGGAGAAAAAGAAAAGGGCATGGAAGCAATACCTGGCAGCCAGGAACACAGCTGAAGAAATAGAAAAATATAAACAATATGTGGCACTCAGAACAGAGACCAAAAATATTGTGCTTAAAGCAAAACAGAAATCATGGGAAGAGTTTGGAGAAAAGTTGGAAAAGAATGCAAGAGAAAACCAAAAACTGTTCTACAAGACCCTTAAGAACATGAGGAAGGAGAAAGAGTGCCCACTTAAATTCATAAAAGACAAGAAGGGGCTCTGCTTACTTCTACAAATGATATCATGGGCAGATGGAAAGAATACTTCTCAGAGCTCCTCGGCGCTGAGGGAAGTCATGACCCAGAAATAATGGACCTCACTGCTGAGAAGGAATTCAATCATGTGGAAGATAACATCAGGATGGAAGAATTGAAGGCAGCTATTGAGAAGATTAAGCTGGGAAAAGCAGCAGGTCATGATGGTATAACACCAGAGATGGTCAAATATATGGGAGTCGAAGGTGAGCGCCTTCTACTGAAGGTTCTCCAGGCAGCCTGGTGTAGCAAAACTATACCAAAAGATTGGGAGATTGCCATAATTATACCTATATTTAAAAAAGGTGATAACAGACAATGTGAAAACCACAGAGGCATATCCCTCCTCAGCATCCCCGGTAAAAGTTACTCTAGAATTCTTGAGCAGAGACTTAGAAGTCTGGTAGAGCCACAGCTGGACGAGGCCCAGTGCGGCTTCAGAGCAAACCGAAGTACTCAAGACCTTATCTTCACACTGAGACAGATGAGTGAAAAAGCCCTGGAATATAAGAGTGAGATTCACTTATGTTTTTTGGATCTGGAAAAGGCATTTGACAAGGTACCCTGGAACAAGCTCTGGGACTGCTTGGCAGGGAAAAACATCCCAGCACCCCTGATCAGTGCAATACAGAGTTTCTACAAAAAGTGCAGAAATTATGTAAGAACAGCAGACCAAAAGTCAGAAGAATTTAAGACCACCAGCGGTGTTAGACAAGGTGATATTCTCTCACCTTACCTCTTCATTCTTATGATGGATGATGTCATCAAGACCTGTAAGGAGAAGACAAAGAAGTACTCTGTAGGGTACTGGAAGATGAGACCAATCTGTATATCAGAGCTGGCTTTTGCAGACGATGTGGCCCTGATAGCTAAATCAGAGGCACACCTTCAGTACAACTTACTTGTCTGGAAGGAAGAGCTTGAAAAGAAAGGGATGACCATCAGTGTCTCCAAAACTAAAACCATGGTGATCTCAAGAGAGGAGAAGAAACACCAGATCATGATGGGTCAGTATGCGTTGGAGCAGGTTAACCAGTTCAAATACCTTGGAGTTGTATTAGACCAAAATGGAGGCATTAAGACTGAGCTGGCTACACGAAAAGCAGCTGCTGGGAGACTCTTCCAGGCCATAAACCGAGGGTTTCTTAGCAAAAGAGAAATTGGCAAGAGGACGAAAATGGCTGTTTACCGCTCTACCTATGTACCAGTCCTGACCTATGGGTGTGAGTCATGGGCAATGACAACAGCTCACAGAAGCCAGCTGCAGGCCTCGGAAATGAGATACCTGAGAAAGGTGGTCCAAGTGACAAGAAGGGACAAAGTCCGCAATCAGACAATACGTCAAGATCTTGATACCCAGCCCTTACTAACCCGAGTGGATCAGTCACAGTTACGATGGTTTGGACATGTGTGCAGAATGGGAGAAAATCGGCCACCATGGCAAGCATGGGAGGCTAAGAACCAGGGAACCAGACCTCCGGGACGACCCAGGGTGCGCTGGGAAGACAACATCCGACAGTCCCTGACTGACAGAGGACTGGAATGGAACAAAGCCAGAAAGAAAACTGCTGATAGAGACGTCTGGCGATCTCTCTGGCAAACCTCTACACCCCAAGGTAGAAGAGGAGCGACTAAGTAAAGTAAGAATGCAAAGAAGAAGAAAAGATGAAACCCCACTAAATGGTATTTTGTTAAAAGTAAAATTTTTCATCTCCTGTAACACTTAAGGTGTGTGCAGATGCAAGAAATTGTTTTAGCTAGATGACTGGAAAGCAGCTCTTGTAGGGAAGTGGTACCAACTGGAATTGCTGGCGGGCTAGTAAACTAACTTCTGTGTCAATATAGCTCTTAAAATTGAAACAGAATGACAGAGTTTTGTCACTCCCCAGGTTCGGACAATTTGATCATCCTGTGGAACGTAGGAACTGGTGAAGCTGTGCTCCAGATAGACATGCCTGATCAAATATACTCCGGTTCTTTTAACTTTGATGGTAGTCGTTTTGTATGTACGTGCAAGGACAAAAACCTGCGTATACTTGATACACACACAGGGAAGGTGTTACAGGTGAGTCTTGTGTGTGGGTGAATTAAATTTTATTTGTGTTCACCGATAGTAACATTCTGGTTGTCTGTCCTCTTCTGCACTCCAGTCTTTCTTCTTCTTCTTCTTCTTCTTTGCATTCACAGGTTGTAGACTCCGGCGGAAAGTTCTGGTTGTTTCGTCCACATCTGGACTTTAAATTTTTTTATTTCTTTTTTTTTTAAATCTGAGGATTGCCTGCACATTCATTTTACAGATCTGGCTTATTTGTATGCAGGCTGTTGGTTCCTAGCCCATCAGGCCGTCGCACGCTTACCTCGAAGGAAACACCCCTAATTTGTTGATTTTTACGACACACTTGTTGGGGGGGGGGGGGAGACAGTGGATCTGTTCTTTTTTCTTCCACAATTGGGTCAAGCAACTCATTCGAGAAGTGGGAATATGTGAATTCAATCAGCTCAAAAAATTTTAGGAGGTCTGGTGTGCTGCCCCCCCCCCCCCCCCCTACCCCTTTTTCCACATGTATTTTGTAAATTTTGACTAATCAGGAGTTTGCTGGAATCTGATGTGTTGGGCTGAAAGGTGCTGATATCTCAGTCTTGCCGTAAACATTACTTGTTTGTGGGTCTAAGACCAGTGTTGCTTCATATTGATAGACATTACTTTTTTGTCTAAGGCCAGTGTTTTTCATATTGACAAATATTCCTTTTTTTGTGTTGTATGTCGAAGATCAGTGTTGCTTCATATTAATATGATTTTTTTTTTTGGGGGGGGGGGGGGGGTGTGTCTAAGACCGATGTTGCTTCATATTGATAGACATTATTTTCGTCCAAGACCAGCGTAGACTCACATTGACAGACATTACTTTGTGTGTGTGTGTGTAAGACCAGTGCTGAGTTATATTGACAAACATTACTTTTTTTTTTTTATAAGACAAGTTTTGCTTCATATTGACAGAAATTACTATGTCTCTGAGGCCAATGATGCTCAATATTGACAAAAAAATTTTTAAAAATAAAAGAATAGACATATAGCTCCCTGTTTTAGTTCTGGCGCCCCAATATGTTGAAAACAAGAATAGACCCACCCCCTCACTAACAAGCATGTCGTAAGAGTCGACTAATAGGTAGGTAGTTTGTACCCCACTAGGACATCACACAAACGATAACCACCTAGTGACACAAAGTGCCACCATGCAAATGAGGATCACCCCGGAGAGGTCCTGGAAACCCTGTTCAGCCATTAAGCAATATTTTAGACCCGGCTATATTTAAGGCCCCTGGCAAAAGCCAGGATGGGGTTTCAAAATAATTAAAAATTGCATCCCACATGGGGACGAATTTTTACTTAGTCGACTAATTAAGGCAGTGATTCCTAAACTATGCGCTGCGGCCCCCCTGGGAGCCGTGACTTCTTCACAGGGGCGTCGTGAAATATTTTAAGAGACACGAGTTTTATTTTTCGTCTTACATACGAATAATCATACTTTTACTTAAGTTAGGGCGCCGTGGAAAATTTTAATTGAAAAAAAAAAAGATGCCACGACTAAGAAAGGTTTGGGAAACCGTGAATTAAGGGATTCCTTTGAAATCCGAGTGCATCTGCCTGAAATGCAAGGAACCTGAGTCTGCATACAAATAAGCTGAATTTGTAAAAAAAGATGTGCATGCAACACTAAAGTTCTACAGCAAGACTAACATCAAGAAGACGATGAACAACCAGAACTTTCTGCTGGAGTTAACTTCCGGTGAATACAAGGAAGACGAAAAAGAAGATACATTATAATTCTTCTGCCCCTCATCCCCCAATAAACCAAGGCCCACAACCAACTTATGCCACATTGTATCTTTTGCTGTTTCAGTCACCAGGAAAATTGAAGTTTATGAAGCTTGTGCCCTGAGAACGATCCTTTACCACCTTGAAAGCTGGACTCTATATGCTTCTGAAGAAAAAAGATTGAATATTTTTTACATGTCCTGTATGGGACGTATTCTTGGTATATCATGGCTAGACTTTGTCCCCAATGAATGAGTGCTCAAAAGAGCGAGGATGCCAACAGTGTACTTTTTGTTGTTGACGCAAAGATGTCTGCATCGGTTGGAATATGTCTCTCGCATGGAAGATGGTCCCATTGCAAAGGATCTCCTATATTAATTAATGAACCGGTAACAGGGATAAAACCTGCATGAAGAACAAAACTAGGCTATAAAAACATATTAAAAATCAACATAGACACAGACACTCAGCTTGACCCAATGGGTTCTGGTGCAAGGATGTTATATTTATCAGGTGTGCACATTGTCCATACTATCCGACAAGAGTGTCTTTTCCTCACCTCCTGATTCACTGAAATGTGTTTAGTTCTTTCCCATATAGACAAATCATTGGCTGGTTTAGCAGCTGCAGAAATAAATTGTCAGCCATAGTATTTTGAAATGGATGAATGGCTGATTTTAAATATGCGGGAATAAATTATCAGCAGTAAGTAGTATTTGTAAATAGATGATTGGCTAATTTGGCAGATTTTCCAAATTCAGGTTTCATTGGCTAAATCTAATAATTTTCAGGAAGGGAAAGGTCACTTGGGCTCCAAACCTGCTCAGTGTGCATACCTAAAGAATGGCCAGGTTTTTACAACAGGATTTTCTAAAATAAGTGAAAGGCAATATGCACTGTGGGATGAGGTAAGTTGTTATGTTACTGAAGATATTTTTGGCCATTCCATAACATCCTTATCCACTGCAGATTACACCACATTGACGTAGCTGTTAGAGGTGCCCTAATTATTACTTCTTAAGGGCATCTGGAATTTGTCCTGTTGGTCTGCCATTCAGATGGAGATTTTTAAATTTCAGGTTGATCAAACCTTCAGTCATCAGCCCAGGAGGAAACACATGGAAGGAAGGAAGACCATTCCTATTTTCTGTTTGATTACTATTACACTGATGCTATCATCTGTTGCTACAAGACTGAGATAGGAGAAACTTATTACTAGTTCTGGTGTCTCACTGATAACTGTTATGTTATGTAACATTCAGTATTCACTTGTGGACCCTCCTACACATTATTTTGTTTAAAAAATTAAATTATCCAATCCATACTCAACAATTTTTTTTTCAAAAATGACCTTGGCTCCCAGATCGAGCCAGCCGGGAAGTTGAGTGGCATGACCACATCACCCATCTTAAGCCTGGGTGTAGCCCCGGGAAGTAAATGTGCTGACGGCATGGGCGTGATGCTGACCACATGTCACCATGTTATCTTGTGCTGTCTCCTCAAACTTACAAACGATTGGTCTATGTCAAAAATGAATCATAAAAATCGGAGGTCTAGCCCTATATAGACCCTTCCGCGTATAGTTCTATGTTGTGTTGTATGTGCTTAAAAAAAACCAACAGTAAGTTGTAGACTGTTGTATGTGCTTTATTAAGTAAGTTATGTAGTATTGTATGTTTTGTATCCAGCAAGTTCTATTGTGTGTATGCTCTGTTCTGTAAGATGCTGCATGTTCTGAAAGTTCTATACTGTTGTCTATTGTATGTTCTTTATCGAGTAAGTTCTGTAGTGTTAAATAAGTTCTGTTGTTATACGTGTTATTAAAAAGTAATCTCTGGAAGAATGTGTGCTCCAAAGTAATTAAATTCTGCAGTAATGTATATTGTATGTTAAGATTCGTTATGCACAACAAAGACTTTGGCAATTAAAGCACTAAAGCCTGTGATGAAGTAAATAGTTTGCTTTGAATAGAGCCACTGTCCTTTCACAAGGATATTATTAGAGGCGACTAAATACATGTTTTGCTGAAATCTGTTGTGTTAGATCAAAAGGTGCTGATAACACAGCCTAGCTTTAAACTACAACACACAGTGCTAAAAACTCTTTAAAGGACTGATAAGAAGAAGAAGAGTACTGATTTCATTATGTTTACAGTGATAGGCTGTTGTATATTTGAGCCATTGTTGTATATGTTTCTTCTATCCTGCAGAATGACTTGAACAGCCCTATCGTGATAGAAGAGATCGACTCTAGTAACGGTGTCATGTTCATTTTTTACGACCCTGACACAAGCATGGTGTACTTGGCAGGAAAGGTTAGTTGAGTTGAGTTAACCAACACTCCATAAGCACTACATCCTCTTTCTTCAGCGGCCAGCAAAGAGTTCCATTTCCACTGCTACCAGTAGCAGTCTGATTGTATGTCCTTGTTGCCTTTCCTCTGAGTCTTGATTCCCTGCAGCATCATTCTCTGCAGATCATAATGATCTGTTGACACTTACCCTATGTTTGCTTGCTGCCAAAAGGTCTTGCCAGTTTAGTTAATTAAACACTCGGCTGAGCATTTATGGATGCCTCTTTGGATTATATCTTCTTTCTCAAATATTTCTTTTAAATGACAGGAGACTTTTCAGCCACATTAACTCTTCGAGTCCCAGGTGGTTTAGTATCAGAGGCCCAAGGGGTAGTAATAAAATTTTTGAAATTTTACAATTGTCACGCATCAAAGCAGACCATACTAATTCAGCTGGCTCGGAGGCCATATTGTTTTCCCACAGACACTTAATAACTCTGTAAAGTTCACAATCATGCTACATTTTATGCTTTTAACCATGTTTTCAAATATGCTTAATGGTCAGCACATGCGACTTCAAACACAGAAAACGGGAAATACCATTCAGAACTGCCGGTTTGCATTAATATACTGGCCGGTTGTCAGTTAAAATCCTGAATGTGCCACAGGTAATTTGTCGCCCTGGGTAGTAACCAATTAGTGCATGATGTGTTCCTTAGGACTCAGAGAGTTAACAGATGCAGTTCTTGTGTTGATTCTGGGGCCCTGTCTGGATGAAACAAGAACAGACCCGCTGCCCCCAACAAGCATATTGTGAAAGGCAACCAATCAGGGGTGTTTTCTTCAAAGTTGAAGTGCATCTGCCTCATAGATGAAGAATTAACAGTCTGCATACAAGTTAGCCCCATCTGTACAGCTGATATGTATGCAAAACTCAGGTTCTGGAACAAGACTAAAGTATAGAAGCTATTTTTTGATATTTTAAAGTTTCCTCCATCTGTTTACTTTCAGGGAGACAGTATAATACGTTACTATGAGGTGACAGACGAGGCACCTTTTGTCCACTTTCTGACACTGTTCCAATCTAGAGACTCCCAGAGAGGCATAGGTTTTATGCCGAAGCGAGGGCTCAATGTCAACAACAATGAAATCGCTAGGTTGGTTATTGTTTGTGCTTGTTAATGTGGTGAATATCAGATGTTGGAGTTTGGAGTCACAGCATTATCTTCTGGGTTTGCTGAAGCTGTCACAATAAAACACTTCTTCCCAGATTTGTGCAGACAAAAAGATGTGGTTGTAAACATGTGTATACCCTGATAAAATAAGCAGTTACTTGATTGTGGTTGATTTTGTATTTCATTTTAAAGGATTCATTTATTCCCTTCATTTTATTCAACTATTGCTGTAGCATGCACCAGATGAGATACAGTAAAAATGCCAGGCAACACATTGTGCCGTCTGCTGTTTGTGTCTTTATTGTTCAAATTTACTACTGTTGATTGGCACTGTCAAAAGTAGAAGAAATAAATAAAGCTCAGAGGACACATTAAAGAACAAAAATAAGGCTGTAGTTCTCATTCTGAGATTTCTCCTTCTTGGCATTCACTGGCAGCAGGCTCAGAGAGAAAGTTCCAGAACTTGAATTGTGCGTGCACATCCATTTTACAGATCTGGCTTATTTGTAGGTAGACTGTTGGTGCCTTGCCCCTCGGGCAGATGCACTAATTTGACAGAAATCTCCCTAATTACTCGACTTTTACGACTTGCTTGTTAAAGGGGCTGTGGGTTGGCACCCCCACCCCAGGTGGGATACTGGGATTTGAACCTGTAACTTCTAAATGATGACAGCGTCTTGCTGCAGGAACAAGTGGACTCCGAAGCATGGCCAACTATTCACAATTAGAAAAAGTGTCATGATTAGTGGCATCTGTCATCTACCTGAGCTCAAAACTGGGAAATACGAACCTAATGCTTACCCAGCACATTTTTCCTGTGGGTTCTGGGGCCCCATTTACAGGCCCAAAAAAAATAGACTCGAGGAACCAACAGTCTGCTCACAAAATAAGCCAGATCTGTAAAATTGATGTGCACATAAAACTCAGGTTGTAGATTAAGACCAAAGTCCAGAAGTGGATGAACAACCGAAGTTTACAGCTGGTGAGCACGAAGAATAAGATGAAGATTTAGCACATTAATTAATCGAACAAGTTACTTTATCCAGGAATTCATGAATGAAACATGATATTTGTTCTACAGTTATGAATGAATTAGTATAATTTTTTGACATTATTAATAGAGCGAGACATTTTATCCAAGAGTTATAAATGGAACTATAATTTTTGGATGAGTTGTGTTTATCCAAGAGTTATGAAGGAAACAAGGCCCTTGTCAGAGTGGTATGGATGAGTTGTGTTTGTCCCAGAGTTATGAAGGAAACAAGACCCTTGTCAGAGTGGTATGGATGAGTTGTGTTTGTCCCAGAGTTATGAAGGAAACAAGACCCTTGTCAGAGTGGTATGGATGAGTTGTGTTTGTCCCAGAGTTATGAATGAAACAAGGCCCTTGTCAGAGTGGTATGGATGAGTTGTGTTTGTCCAAGAGTTATGAATGAAACAAGGCCCTTGTCAGAGTGGTATGGATGAGTTGTGTTTGTCCCAGAGTTATGAATGAAACAAGGCCCTTGTCAGAGTGGTATGGATGAGTTGTGTTTGTCCAAGAGTTATGAATGAAACAAGGCCCTTGTCAGAGTGGTATGGATGAGTTGTGTTTGTCCAAGAGTTATGAAGGAAACAAGGCCCTTGTCAGAGTGGTATGGATGAGTTGTGTTTGTCCCAGAGTTATGAAGGAAACAAGGCCCTTGTCAGAGTGGTATGGATGAGTTGTGTTTGTCCAAGAGTTATGAAGGAAACAAGGCCCTTGTCAGAGTGGTATGGATGAGTTGTGTTTGTCCCAGAGTTATGAATGAAACAAGGCCCTTGTCAGAGTGGTATGGATGAGAACTCTGATTTACTTTCTTTCATGTAGGTTCTACAAGCTCCACAATACAGGGCTGTGTGAAATTATCCCCTTTACTGTCCCAAGAAAGGTAAGTCTGAATAATCAGAATATAGGCAGTCAATCATTTAACTGTAACTTTTCCTCTGTCTCTGCATGAGCTTTCTTAATTGTTGTGACTTCAGTCGTGAGCAGTGGCTGGGTTTCTCGCAGTTTTGTGAGACTGGTCTCCTCTTTCTGTGCTTGAGTTGCTCTTTTGTGTCTGAATGATGACAAGCACAGCCAGTATGTCTTTCTTGAAATTCGTGATGTCTGTTTCCAACCGCTTCTGGGCTTCAAGAGACGCCTATATAATGCTTCTCACCTGTAACTTCATCCCTTTCTTCATCTCATTGGGATTTAGAGGCTGCTTTCTTGTCTCTTGAGAGTCCGGATCTCACCTTTGAGACACTCATTGTCCAGTTTGGTGGTGATTGCTAATGCAAAACCTTTGGGTGCCTCAGGTCTCCTGCTGGCCTAATGAAATGGCATGTTTCTTCTGGATGGTCGTGGTTGTTATATTTCGGCACTGTTGAAGATAGGGGCTACCTTAGGTATCTGGCGCTGTGCTGGCTGGAGCAGTTTTGGAAACTGTACTGTTTTTTAAAGAGTTAGTTGGGCAAAAGGATTACCAACATGAGAACACTGAAAAGGGGTTACATTCCTTTGTCCACATTCGTCTTTGTGCTGCTAGGCATCACAGGTTAACACATGATCAGTGTCCGAGCTAGGGCATGCTCAGTTGATTGGTATGCTGTGATGTGGAGTCCTCAAGATATCAGTGACTTCTTCAGTCCATATCCTTCCTAGTTGTCCCCTACCTCTTAGTGTTTCTGTTTCCATGATGCACGCTTGTGTTTCTGGCATCATTGGATTCATCCTCATTAAATGGCCAATTTCAGTCTTTATTTTTCAGTAATTCAATTAATTAAAAGTTGTTCCAGTAATTCTTGTAATGCCTTCATTTCTTACAAGATCTCTTTTAGTTTTGTTCACCGCCTTTCCCAGACATCTTATTTCGCATGTGGTCATTTTTCTTTTATGTTTTTTTTAGTAAGTGTCCACGTCTAACGCAAAGTTAGTAAGAAGATTGAATTTATGGTTTGTCTTTTTGTCTCAGTTAGGATAGCCAGGTGTTTCAAAATTAGGGTCAGTTGATTGGGAAATTTTTGGCTTGTGGAATTCTTGTATTCTGCCAACAGCAGCATCAAGTGCCCTTTTCTGTGTTAGTGAGAGATCACAATGTCAGAAACCATTAACACAGTTCAAATTGTAACTAGTGAACTCTGTGAAAAAAGACACACTCAGATACAACATAATGTTATGACAGAAATAGGACAAAGAAAGAAGAAGAAAGTAAGAATCTCTTATCATAATGCTAGAAAATATGTGGAAGTTGAAGGATAATAAAACTGATACTAAACTTAAGTACTGCTGTACTGAGCGGAAACACTGAGAAAAACTATAATAGTTACTAATATACATACAACAACATTCATTATCATTAACTGGTACTCTTTGCAGAATAGAGGGAATTAAATCATAAGACAGCACTGAGCAAATTCCAATGAATCAAGAGTTGAAGAAAAGATGCTGGCATTGGATAGGAAAACACAGAGAAAAACCTGAGAATAAAACTAGAATATTTTTACACCGAAACACAGGTTTATTGACATAACGGTGCACAATAGTACACATCAACTCAAATGACTGATGCAGACAAAAGACACACTCATGAGAAAAAGACACCAAGAATGTCTCTGAGAATCAAGACTGTCTCCTGGACTGTCAAAAGTCACAAAGTCAGAAACAGTAAACATTGACAGAAAAAAAATAACATTCAAAGTGGAACATTGACCCAAAAGAAATAAATATTAACAGTGCAGACGATGACAAGATGAAATAAACAGTGACAAGATAAAATTAACATCCAATGAAAAACAATAAACATTGACAGAAAAAAATAAACAATGATAATGACAAGACACAGATAATGAAAAGAGGAAAATATACATTTAAAATATGAAGACGAGACATCTTATTATGTAAATTTTTGGGTCATTTTGATATTTTGCGTCTTTTTTTGTGTGTTCTTCAGTCAGAGCTCTTCCAGGATGATCTGTATCCTGACACAGCCTCCGATGTGCCTGCTATCTCCGCTGAGGATTTTTTCTCTGGGAAAAATGCTGAGCCAGTGTTGGTGAGTTCATCGGCTGAAAGAACCTTAATCACAAAATCGAATGAGAGTTACATCAGCTGTTTATCATGTGTAGCAAGTTCTTCACAGAACACTGCAGTAATTGTAGAAAGGATTCTCAGTCCTTTACCATATTTCCCTGCCTCGAACATTTTGACGCCTATAACTCCCCAGTGCCTGATCGGTCACTCTGGTGTCTGCTTGCGGGAGGCACCGTGTCTGTCATTGCCTGTCTCGCCATGTGAGATAAATAAATAAAACCATGTGCAGCCCACCTAAAATGAAAAGACACTTTAACAGAGATCATCTGTTTAAGATGGCACCCAAGGAGAAGATTAAAGATTCTACATCCACATTGAATGAGAGTTGTCAGTGCTGGCCATCCAGCAGTGATTGCAAGCTTACTCTCCAGGATTTTTAAATTCTTGTAAATTCCAACATGGAAATTGATGATGATGATGATTTATGGCTCTTCCTCCCAAAGAAGTTGTGTATGGTAAAAAAAAAAAAAAAACCCCCAGTTAAATTGGTGGTCCTTTTGGAAATATTTTACACTGGCATATAAGCCCACAGTGTTGAGCTAATAACTGACTTCACAGTACTTGGGACATTCCCATAAGTGCTCCATCCTCATCTTCAGCAGCCAGCAGAGAGTTCCAATTCTGGTAGTGCCAGGAGATGCCCAGCCCCACCACTGGATATTGTAGCCACTGCTGCTCAAGCAGGTGTCTGTACACTAATAATAACCACTTGAAACACGTGTCTTCCTTTGAAATCAGAGCATATTTGCCTGAGCAGCGAGCAACTAACAGTCATTCATATACAGGTTCTTTTCCTAAAGCTTGTGTACGTGCGTTTGGCAGAATTCTGTATGTTTTTGTGTATGTGCATGAGAGTATCTTTGTCAGCAGGGACCGTAGGAGACAGGAATTGCTGACAGGTGAAGCACTAAGCGACTGAGAAGAAACATGTCAGATAGATGTGGAGGTAACGGTTCTGAAATCTCATGCAGTTAATGTGGCAGTTTCTTCTTAACGTGAGCAGATCTTGCTAGTCTTACTCACCATTGCCATGGGCAGTGATTTCCTTGGCTCCTTATGGCACACTTACTATCATCTGTAAGAACAGAAAGGTGCCAACATGTTTATATATCCATGCATTTATATGTCTATATACATATATGTGTGTCCCCCGTGTGGGTTCCGGGGCCCCATTGTGGGGAAAACAAGAATAGACCCACTGCCTCCCCAAAAGCATGTCGTAAGAGTCGACTAATTGGGGAGCTTCCTTTGAAGTCGGAGTGCATCTGCCGGAGAGGCAAGGAACCAACAGTCTGTATTTAAGAGAAAGAGATCTGTGAAACTGATGCACACGCAACACTCAGGTTCTGGAGCAGGACTGCAGTTCAGAGTGTACAGCTGGTGAACGCGAAGAAGAAGATATATGTGTGTAAGTATGTATATATATATATATAAAAGTTGGTATTTATAGATATGCATAAAATAGCTAGATCTGTACGCTCCACATCTGTATTTGGTCCTCGTACATCTGCAGGTATCACTGAAAGAAGGGTTCGCACCGTCCCATAAAGAACAGCTGAAGGTGGTGAGAAAATCCAATATCCTCGACAAGATGCCTGCCAAGGCAGCACCGCAGCAGCAGCAATCAAACAATGCAGAAGCTGCAGCCGCTCCAGCCCTGCCACCCGTAAGTACAACAGCTTGTTGTTTCAGATAGGGAGGTGGGCATTTGATCAACTGTTGCAGATGAACACTTTCAGGGAATGCAATATTTCTGCACAGGCAGTTATGAAGTAGGCACTGACTGAGCTAGTACATATGAAGCTAATTAATTCTACTTTAATTTGCTTAATTCATTACATTTTTGTGTGTGAAGTCATATTGGTACTAAACATGTAGCTTATTATTTCTAGTTTACTTTGTTTGGTTTACTACCAAACTTTTGAGACTCATTATTATTGGTTTAGCTTTATGACTGAAGATGTCACAGCCATTTGCTGCATGTGTACATAACATTTGCAGAGCAAAGACATTATTTTTGGGGACAAACTAGGGAGATATCTTCTAGCTCACAGTTCACAACTGATTTCTTGAAGTATAATTAGTTTTGTGTCTGAAGGGTGCGAACATGAAAAGATAGCAGTTTTCTTATGTACTAAAAACAAATGTAGTTAATTCCATTTTCATCATTCTCATCATTATGATGCAGTTTTATACCATATAGAGCGCCCAGTCTATTCCTACATTCTGTTGTAACCTGCGCAGTGCTTTTGTTGCAGACGGAATCTAGTCCAGAACTTTGAGCTTCCATCAACAATGTTTATCTTAGGGTTTGTCTTTGACATCCTTGTTCTCTACAGTCCATTTATTTCCCATTTCACTGCTTGTTTAGGGATTCTCTGTCCACTTCTCAGGATGTCTCCAGTATATCACCATCTTCTCCTATAACTGTTGACACAAGCGTCTGTTCAGAAAATTCTTGTATTCAGTTAACTAAACATTTATTTAAAAAGCAATCGGTTTCATAAAGGTTGTTGCAAAGCAGATATTGCCATTGAGATGTGAAGTCTGAGTCCTTCATATTTTCTTGGTCATAAAATATGAGATGGGGAAGTCAGTTCCTTTCTTCTTTGCTATTCCTTCACAGAAAGTTTCTTGACATCAGCTGTGTTTGTCTGAATGGCGCAGATGTCTCAGCCAAATTGTAAACCACAACCCAACCACGTGTTGAACGGTGAAGAAGTGAAGAAGAAGAAAAAAAGGGGAGGGGGTGGGGGTTGTAAACTTCTCCACAAAAGCATATGTTCTCAACTACCAGACAGACTAGAAGTGACTTCCCCCCCCCCCCCCCCCCCCCCACAAAAGCTTATGTTCTCAACCACCAGACAGGCTAGGAGTGACTCCCCCCCCCCCCACAAAAGCTTATATTCTCAACTACCAGACAGGCTAGAAGGGACTTCCCCCACAAAAGCTTATGTTCTCAACTACCAGACAGGCTAGGAGTGACTCCCCCCCCCCCCCCCTTCCCCCCCACAAAAGCTTATGTTCTCAACTACCAGACAGGCTAGAAGTGACTTCCCCCACAAAAGCTTATGTTCTCAACTACCAGACAGGCTAGAAGTGACTTCCCCCACAAAAGCTTATATTCTCAACTACCAGACAGGCTAGAAGTGACTTCCCCCACAAAAGCTTATGTTCTCAACTACCAGACAGGCTAGAAGTGACTTCCCCCACAAAAGCTTATGTTCTCAACTACCAGACAGGCTAGAAGTGACTTCCCCCACAAAAGCTTATGTTCTCAACTACCAGACAGGCTAGAAGTGACTTCCCCCACAAAAGCTTATGTTCTCAACTACCAGACAGGCTAGAAGTGACTTCCCCCACAAAAGCTTATGTTCTCAACTACCAGACAGGCTAGAAGTGACTTCCCCCACAAAAGCTTATGTTCTCAACTACCAGACAGGCTAGAAGTGACTTCCCCACAAAAGCTTATGTTCTCAACTACCAGACAGGCTAGAAGTGACTTCCCCCACAAAAGCTTATGTTCTCAACTACCAGACAGGCTAGAAGGGACTTCCCCCACAAAAGCTTATGTTCTCAACTACCAGACAGGCTAGAAGTGACTTCCCCCACAAAAGCTTATGTTCTCAACTACCAGACAGGCTAGAAGGGACTTCCCCCACAAAAGCTTATGTTCTCAACTACCAGACAGGCTAGAAGTGACTTTCCCCACAA
Organism: Candidula unifasciata; assembly: GCA_905116865.2. Taxonomy (NCBI): domain Eukaryota; kingdom Metazoa; phylum Mollusca; class Gastropoda; order Stylommatophora; family Geomitridae; genus Candidula; species Candidula unifasciata. The sequence continues at coordinate 373,194 of CAJHNH020004780.1, forward strand.
AAGCTTATGTTCTCAACTACCAGACAGGCTAGAAGGGACTTCCCCCACAAAAGCATAGTTTCTCAACCATTGCACCGGCCACCCTATCTTTTGCTGTTTTCTGCAGCACCATTCATGTCTATGCCATGTTGTTTCCTCTCTTGATTCTCTTCTCCGTGTATATTTAGGTATGCCCGTTTTTTTCCCGACCATTACAATGCCTTTTCTTTCACCTCTTGTTTTGCTTGAATTTGTTTAGTTCTCTCCCTAAGCTGTACATTAGTAATCCTGTCATACATCCTATTCTTTCTATCATGTGCAAGCACTATTTAATGAATATTTGCAGTTTATTATGAATTGTTTTATTTTACTGTCAATAAATATTGAATAATTTTTCATACACACATACTCTCTAATGAAGCTGCCACAGGTTTGGCATAGTGAAGTATTATATCAAATGGGTTTAGTACCCTCATACAAATCATGTGATGTTCACAGCAGCTAGTACCTTCATACACAGATACACACATCAAGTGATGTTCACAGCAGCTAGTACCTTCATACACAGATACACACATCAAGTGATGTTCACAGCAGCTAGTACCTTCATACACAAATACACACATCAAGTGATGTTCACAGCAGCTAGTACCTTCATACACAGATACACACATCAAGTGATGTTCACAGCAGCTAGTACCTTTATACACAGATCATGTGATGTGCACAACTAGTACCTTCATACACAGATATACATATCATGTGATGTTTACAACAATTAGTACCTTTATACACAGATCATGTGATGTTCACAACTAGTACCTTCATACACAGATATACATATCATGTGATATTCACAACTAGTACCTTCAGATACATCATGTGATGTTCATAACAGCTAGTACCTTTTTTCACAGATACACACATCATGTGATGTTCATAACAGCGATTACTTTCATACACAGATAAACACATCATGTGATATTCACAACAGCTAGTACCTTCATACGCAGATAAACACATCATGTGATATTCACAACAGCTAGTACTTTCATACACAAATAAACACATTATGTGATATTCACAACAGCTAGTACCTTCATATACAGATACATCATGTGATGTTCATAACAGTGAGTACTCTCACAAATGGATAGAGACTTCATGTGATTTTCACAACAGCTAATACCCTCATAGACATACACTCTGTGATGTTCACAACTTGGAAACTCTATACAAGATCTCCTTGTCCAGGTAGACCCCATGATTACTGTTTTTCACCTCAGGGGTTTGACCCACAAGGTATTTTGGATGACATGAGGAAACTGAAGCTGATAGTCAAAGCTCACGAGCGGAGGATCAAAACCCTCGAGGAGAAGCTTCTGCAGTATGAGAGTGAAGAGGAGGCTGTTGAGGAGGCATAACCGTCACTGCCATCATCACATTTTTTCACTCTCCATCACAAATGGTTCCTATTAATTTTTCTTTTTATGGTTGTTTTATTTTGGTTGTTTCTAGTTCCTGATAGCTTTTCTGTTGTTTGTTGCTTTGGTTTTGGAGTTTTTTTCTTTGGAAGTTATTTGTATTTCTTTAGATTCTGAGCTCTGCTAGCTACACTAAAACTTGCTTTCACTAAAACAATGGGGGAAAGCTTGACAGATTTTGATAACAGTGACTCTGCTCATGTGTTGGGAGACCAAAGATAAAAACTTTCCTAGAGGGGATCGAAGATAAAAATTTCCTGGTAGAAGGAATCAAAGATAATTTCCTGGTAGAGGGAATCAAAGAATAATTACCCTGTAGAGGGGATCAAATATAATAATTTCTTTAGAGAGAGCATTAAATATGACAGTTTCTTTCTAGAAGGATCAAAGATACAAATTTCCTCATAGAGTGGACCAAAGATAATAATTTCTTAGTCCAGTCCATATTGAAAGTCATGTAGCTTAGTGACAAGCTGAGACAGATTTTGTATATTGAGTATTATACTCTCTCCTGTGTGAGGTGGGAAATGTAAACTGAATTGTAGACCATAATTCCTGAACAGTTTTACTGAAGAAAGAAGAGGAATTTCTAATATGGCATCATAAATTCACCTTAAATGATAATAACTAGTACTCCCCATTAAGTGCTGGGCCACTATCTATTGCTCCAGAAGAGGCTTGATGCTAAACATAAAATTGTCGATGATGGCAAAATTGTAGAAAGGTGACTCATGGAATATTGTTTCAACCTCCTCAAGAGTTTAACGGTGGGTGTGCTTGATTCATGTCCTGTAAACAAAACAACAAAAGAAAGTGTTGTAGAACATGCATCTTCTAGAAATTCCTAACGCTTGTAGCTCCTCTGTGAAAGTTGTTGTAGTAAATTTACAACTGTAGTTTAAATTTAAAATACCTGTTATGGAGTCCTTGCATTTGTTGGTGTGTGTGTGTGGGTATACATATATATATGTATAAAATGGCTTTATAAAATATAATTCTGGCTTTTCTGACATTGTGACATTAGCACCTCCTGTCTGTATACAGTGTTATTTGTTGCCTCATTGTTGTGTCTAACAGCTAGCTCCGGGATGTGGAAGCTTTGTGGTTTGTAGTTAGAGCTGGTCTGCAAAGGGCTTCACATTTGACTTTGCCATGTATGTCAGTGCTATGGTTTTAGTGCTTGTCTGATACAGGCCTGGTTTGTGCGCAGCTAACAAAGATGGATAATCTGGGGAAAAAGTGGGAAGGGGGGCTAAAGGAAACCGCACGGTTCCACTATTAGAAACGGTTATACGTTATAATCTCAGTATAACTAATCTTTTCAGATCATATACTGCCCCCTTTCTTTTACTCGCTAGTGGAATATCTTTCCTCAACAAATTCACACCAAACTGTCCTTTAATTTAATATTCATGGTGTATTATCTATCACTTTCTGTCTTTAATTCTTGTCTCCACAGGTCTCCTACTATATCATTTGCACTGCTGATTTCAGAGAAAAGACTTTTCTAGTTATGGTGTTAACAGATTTTCTCATCATATGTCCTGTTCAGCAACAGCATCTTTTCTTCATCTCTTGATACAATGAATTTTTAAAATTTTGTCCATAAGGTGTGCATTAATGATACATATGAGATGATATTCTTCCATTGTATCTGACATAAACCGAGATGGCTGAATTTTCACCATTTTGATGTTCAGAATATCTCAACACTCCTGAAGAAAACATTTCCAACCAGCGCTAACCCTCAGCAAGCCTGTGTATTGTATGCTTAGTCACTGGTTTCTGAGGTTAGAGAGTGGAAATAAAGCTCTGCGGCAGTCTCCATGGAAGCAGTCTGTCACTACTGGATAAAGTGAAGGCCCGTCACCATCTTCTCTCTAAGATAGATGGAAGTGGACCTGCGGGCCATCGCCTTGGATCATGTCAATAGTCAAAAAAGTAGATTCCTTTTCGCGTCTTTAGGCGTATCAGGTATATGGAAAAAGCACCCATATTTTTTACCAACCATCGGTACAAGGTGAGAGTAATGTGGTCAGCATTACACCGGCCATCTTTACTTCCCCAGGACAGCTATCCTGGTACCCATTTTAGACTGGGTTGACCTGCGATGCTCCATACCATGATAAAGATCACGCAGCCAGTAGTGCCAATAGTCATGTTTTCTAAGATAACTTCTTCTGTAACATATTGAAATATACACGGTCAGTTGTTTAAATATATTGTTGTGGCTCACATCTGCACTTCAAAAAATGTTGTTTCATATGGGCTTGCAATTGACATGGTGCGTCACATGTATGCTCGGTTTACTTTCTCTGGTTCACATGTACGCTCTGTTGGCCGTGCGTGCATGTGCGCACACTCTTTTTTTTTCTTCTTTACATTTACTGTCAGTTGACCTTTTTGTGTTTCACATTTACCGTCCTTTGAAATTTGTGTGTTTCACATTTACTTTCATTTGACTCTTTTTTTTGTTTCACATTTACTTTGATTTGATTCGTTTCACTTTAACACTGGGACATTGTTGGTGCCATTTGTATATCTCTGTACACACAATGTGAAAAACATTTTTCTTTTTCAGTTTGACAGTCTACCATGTTTTAATTTTGTGCAGTCTTGTTTGCATCTTCTTTGTTCAAATTTACAGTAAGAAAACATTGATTTGGTATCTTTTAGTTATCAGTCAGATAAATATCATGGAGCTAGTCTGCAGTTGTTGGTTTAGCAAATGTCAGGCTGTTACACATAATGGAGTTAATAAGAGCTGAAATTATCATTAAATCCCCTATTATTTAGGAACTTTTTCAGGTCCCTGTCTTTTGTAACATTGGATGTCCTTCTCTTCAGTATGTTGGTATTTCTGCAGTCTCCCAGACTGCAATTGTTTAATGATTTGTTTTTTTCCCTTTTATTTGTTTGATAGAAATTTCAGGCTTTATATTTTTATTCCCTTGTTCCAAGGTCTTCGGTATAATGGTTGATTCCAAATGCTTTTAACTTGCTGTTACCAATCTTCCAAACTCACATTGTCTACTGCCAGTTGCAGGGTCTGGTACTTATTAGATACTGGGATAGTAAAGTCTGCCTGCATTTAAATGAATGAGATATTCTGCATTGTATTGAATTCTTTATTTATATAATGGTTGTCTTGAATGTCCACTCAGTTGTTGTGCTTCTCAACAGGTAATGGTCTTAATGTACCTCTGATGTAAGCTTGTTTTCTTTCTCATGTTGTTGTTCTCCTCTTCCTTCTTCTCCTCCTCCTCCAGTGAAACCCCTTACCCAGCTTGTCCCATGTCATCATATCTTTTTTCATTGTGTGCAGCTCACCCTCTGTTTTCCCTATTTTAACTCACCTCATTCATTTTGTCCATATTGCTTTATCATCAGTCCAGTAGAATATCCTACCCCATTCTTGGCTGGCTGGTTGTTTCTTGTGTCTGTATTCGGCTTGTCCATGGATGGTTGGTTGGTTGTAGCTATAGTTTTGTACAGGATGAGGTAGCCAGTGCCAAGTCCAGCCCTGCACTAAGTCACCTCTGATACTGTTCTTTGCTTTTCCCAAAGGCCATGGTAACACACTTGTAGCCAACTATTAATGGAGAATGTAGTTTGGCTTAGGGAGTGGATCAGAGTTTAGTGGTGATGTTGGTTGTGTAGCGTCTGTTGCATGGTGGCAGTTGAGTCCTGCTTAGTCTGTAGATGTGACTTCTGTAGGCTTCAGCTAATGTCTGGTGGTACCTTGAGCTAACACTAACTGTTGATTGATGTGATGCTGACATAGGTGACATTTGTGATCTGTTTGCAGAAAGAGAATTTTTGATTACTGTCATTGCTTAACTTCCACTAAACAGCAGAGAGGGAACATGTGTTTGTGATGTAAATTAAATTCTTGTCTAAATTAACAACAAAAGAAGAAAGGAAATATATGATTTCCAGTAGAATACATTCTTCTTCAGATGGAACTCATTCATTTGCTTTGGTATATGTAAACAGAGGAGGATTATAAAATATGGTAGGCAGAATTGGACAGTGTGTATGGGTTTTCATTTCAGCTAGTGAAGTTTTTTTGCTTTTTTTTTAAAATGTTATTTCTAACAGGAGTGGAATACAAGGGGTGGGAAGTCACGCAACAATGACCATCTTTTTCAACAAATTCTTAGTTTTTCTTCTATGCACAGTGTTTAAACCCACCCCCCCCCCCCCCCACCCCCAAAAAAAACACTTTGTAGTTCTAGTACTTCTAGGGGATGTTACAGGTGTTGTAAGTGAGTCCAAAGCTGAGAACATGAGGTTTGAAAGTACTGCTGTTTGGATTTATTCTATTACTGGGGATGTCAGTCATACTCCCATTGTGCCCATTAAGTTGTTCAGATACACTTGGGGGGCTGCAAGAATAGTTTGATCCACTTCCTTGAAAGGTTATGATAGGAAAGAGCTGGTATAAAGTGAAAATGAGTTAAGGGGGAGCAGTCAACAATAGATGGTATATATTATGTAGTATGATATTAATTTTGGCGAGTTCCCAGTGTGGATTCGAGAGCCTCATTGTCAGGGGGTGGGGGATGATAGATCCAGTGTTCCCCAGTAAGCATGTCACAGAAGCCAAGTGATTATCAATGTTTCTTCCGAAGTCAGAGTAGGCAAAACTCTAGAGCGAGGCTAAAGCCTGGAAGTAGACAAACAACCAGAACTGTCAACCATAGTTGACTGCCAGTGATTGCAAAGAAGAGGAAGAATTCGGTATTTGTCGCGGGTCCCAAAGTGGATAGATGCTTTTGTGATGAGTAGGAATTTTCCTCTCAACACTTCACCTCAACCAGAGAAACTAGACTATTATCCGAGCTATGTTGATCTCAGACACAGTCCTGGATATCCAATAAAACAGCCATATTTGGCTCGTAATGTAAATACACAACAGCTGCACTTGGTACCCACAGGGGAAGGAAAGGGGTCTTAGATGTCTAGATTACTTTAAGTAATGAATTGTTAGACAGAGCAGGTGACCCCTCCAGACAACCTCCTCCTGGTAAAGAATTATTAAAGAGCTCCCACCAAATGTAATTTTATCTAAAAGTTTAGTTAAACAGGTAAGACTGAATGCACTTGGAATTTAACAAACGATGTAGTATAAAACTTGACATAAAGCTTTATTTACTAACAGTCATTTAGGTGACACTCACTAGTTTGCTATGTTTACACAAACAGTGACTGGCTGATGGTATGATAGTGATGAGATGCTTCAGCTAAAAAAACTAAGCACCTGGGATTAGAGAAGTTATGATGATGATAAGTTTACAAACAGGATGTTGATGTAACTTAGTATAAAACCTCTGACAGCCGTGAGGCACTGTCAAGCTCTTCCAGCTTCTTCCCAGCTGGTTCCACCTCCTTCTCCGCCTGTTTCCAGCTTGCCGATCTCCCACAATGTAGGTTCGTGCACGTGACCCTCTGGTTCTGCTATCAAAACAGACTGGTCTTCACTCCGACGGGAGCTGGGAACATTCCAGCAATTGCCAAACAGGACTCAAACAGCTAGAATTACTTTCTACTGTTGATCTGAGTTTGTGGCTTGCTGGCAGCACTGTGAGGTAAATTAAAATGCTATCAATATACTAGCAAAGTTAACTCCTCCCCTTTGTAGTATCTAACCTACCCTACAGGAGGTAATCTAAGCCACACCCCTGAAGTCCCTTGCAGATCAAATTAGCTATCAAGGTGCCTGTCAGTCAATTCTTACTGACATCCCTCTGATCAAACATTCTTCAGTGGTAAACATCTAGTCCCAGACCGTATCACTGACAGGTGTGAAAAGACTGTCAGGGAAGCCATAGTGTTTCCTACTTGACCAGGTTAATTTCCCCTTATCTGTTAGAAGGGCCTGTGATGTAACCTTTATGACACTAGGGTCTGGTCTGCATTTCAAGGAAGATAATCTCAGGGACGATAATTAGTTTATGAGCAATAACCTGCCCCTAAGGTTCTCTCGGGAGGAGATAATTATATAACACATCAGTTCTACAATCAAACCCTACAGCCCCTATGTCTGAACTTTCCCAGGTAGACCAGCTGGTTATATTAGGTAATCCGAATGTTATATAATATTAAACAAAGCCTGGCTGCTTTGTCTGGACTGGAAACAATTTTAACAATCCCATGTGGTTTTAGTAATATTTGGGCTTAGGGCATAGAAAATATTATTCTCTGTCTCTTATAAACAGAAGAAATTATTACACATACTAACTTCTGAAAACACTGAGGTCGTTTCGTCACAGTATTGACTGAAAAAAAAAAAAGGTTTACAGCTCTAGTGAGAAAACAAATATGTCTGCATATTTACGCCACCACTGAGTGGTGGGAATCAAAATCTAGGTACGCCTGGTATTGTTCATGGACCATCACTGTTATATTTAAGCTTTTTGGGACATTTCATTGTTGAATGATTAAATGCCTAAAGAAAAAATATTCACAAAGTTGTTTTTTTAAACATAGTAGTAATTAATATATTAATGCATTTAATATGTAATAAAATTATTTTAGCAGAACAGAATGTAAAGAAGTTTCATGTGATAACTAAAAAAGATTATTAATTACCATTGTGTAGAAGAATTATAGAGTAATGAATAAATACTTATTTTGATAATATGAGATCAGTGTGAGCTGTAAAAAGTGTCATGTTTAAAAAAAAAAAAAGTTTTCTAAGTGAGGAGCTAGAATAACTGTGATTACATTCAGGTATCCTATTAAATTAGGCAGTTGTCAGTTTACATTTCTCTATTTATAGCAGTCTAGATGTTTATTGTTATCTTATAGCAGTCTAGATGTTTATTGTTATCTTATATCAGTGTAGATGTTTATTGTTATCTTATATCAGTGTAGATGTTTATTGTTATCTTATAGCAGTCTAGATGTTTATTGTTATCTTATATCAGTGTAGATGTTTATTGTTATCTTATATCAGTGTAGATGTTTATTGTTATCTTATAGCAGTGTAGATGTTTATTGTTATCTTATAGCAGTCTAGATGTTTATTGTTATCTTATATCAGTGTAGATGTTTATTGTTATCTTATATCAGTGTAGATGTTTATTGTTATCTTATAGCAGTCTAGATGTTTATTGTTATCTTATATCAGTGTAGATGTTTATTATCTTATAGCAGTCTAGATGTTTATTGTTATCTTATATCAGTGTCGATGTTTATTGTTATCTTATATCAGTGTAGATGTTTATTGTTATCTTATAGCAGTCTAGATGTTTATTGTTATCTTATAGCAGTCTAGACGTTTATTGTTATCTTATAGCAGTCTAGATGTTTATTGTTATCTTATAGCAGTCTAGATGTTTATTGTTATCTTATAGCAGTCTAGATGTTTATTGTTATCTTATAGCAGTCTAGATGTTTATTGTTATCTTATAGCAGTCTAGATGTTTATTGTTATCTTATAGCAGTCTAGATGTTTATTGTTATCTTATAGCAGTCTAGATGTTTATTGTTATCTTATTTCAGTCTAGATGTTTATTGTTATCTTATAGCAGTCTAGATGTTTATTGTTATCTTATATCAGTGTAGATGTTTGTTTATTGTAATCTTAGAGCAGTGTAGATGTTTATTGTTATCTTATAGCAGTCTAGATGTTTATTGTTATCTTATAGCAGTCTAGATGTTTATTGTTATCTTATAGCAGTCTAGATGTTTATTGTTATCTTATTTCAGTCTAGATGTTTATTGTTATCTTATAGCAGTTTAGATGTTTATTGTTATCTTATATCAGTCTAGATGTTTGTTTATTGTAATCTTAGAGCAGTGTAGATGACTATTGTTAAACATTTTCAAACATATATGATAAATATTAAATGCAAACGCTTAATAAGCTGCCTAACCATGTACATTGTATGAGGTTTGAAAATGTGCTGACCCTTTATCATGCCACTTTCGTATCTGTCATATGATGACAGACTCCTGTTTATAATAAATCAGTTGGCTGTCAGTGGATGATGTGTTCAGTGTCACACTGGCCACCTTCGATGACATTTTCAGGTACCCATTTTAGGCTAGGTCGACCTGGGGGCCAATTTAAAAAAAAAAAAAATCTTCATGTAGTGGGAATTTGAAACAAGTCTTACGGCCGGCAGTCCCTTTATCACCAGGGTCTCTAAATAGTAGATAGGAATACCTTTTATAAATCAGTTAGCCTACGTTGTATGAGGTTTGAAAAGTAGCATACCCTTTTAGCATAGTTAGGTCAGATAATACTGCAGATGAAAATAATGCAGGTACACTGCTATTTATACCATGTCTCATAATTTGTACATTTCCTATTTCCTCCCCTCCCCAAAACCTTCAACAGATAAGCAAACAGGAGGAGGCTGACCTGAAAGAACTACAAGAAGAAATCACGGAGCTCAAGAACAAGGTGCGCAAGCAAGACAGGCGTATTGGAAGCCTGGAGGCTCGCCTATTGACACTGGAGCAGAAAAACCATGGTGCTGCTGATACAGTTGCCTAAGTATGAGGGGTGTATCCTCTCATGAATTCAGGCTTGTGGCATTCCGTCTAATCTGTCCTGGCACTATTGATTTGGTCTTGCTGGATACATCTTCACTCATGTAGGTGACAGTATTGTCACAGTTTGGGAGGGAGGGAGGTGTATGGTAGGGAAATATTTGTGGAAGTAGCTAACTGTTCTCAGGGGAAGTATTTGAGAACTGTGCTCAGAAAAGTGCCTTATTGTTTTTATTTTTTATTTTTTAATATGCTAGATTTATTATTATGTTGGTGGCAAGCAGAATCTTGTGATGTAGTCTGTGATGTGAAAACACACAAAGAATAGCCGTGCTAAGTTTGGCATAACAATAGTTGACAGTGAGGCTTCTGTACACAACAGTGTATGTGTGGTGCCTAGTGTAATCATTGTTCTGACAGGTAATAATGTGTATATTCAGTTCTTATGAAGAGAGACAGCTTGTGTTAGAATTGATGGACAGGCATGGTGTTTTGGGCAACAACTGGGTAGTTTAGAAAATAACCAGTATTAGAAGATAACAAGTAATACTGTTTGCTATGTCTAATGAGTTCTGTGCATACTAGTTCCAGGGGAAGAGAACCCTGATATTTGTACTGTGGAAAGATAACTCTAGTTTTATTTTAAGGTCAAGATCACTTTGCTGTTAGTTTCAGAACAAGATCACTTTGTTTGTTCCCGAAGAAAATTACCCTAGTCTGAGTTCTTGGGAAAGATCACTTTTGTCCTGTTTCCTAGGGAAAATCACTTTAGTCTTCTTTGTTCCTGGGGAAGCTCCTTCTAGACTGTTAATTCATGTGGTGCAGTATATGCTCACAGGTTGCTAATAGTTTGTGCAAGCAGCTTTCATCTGGAACAAATCATGTTACCTTCGATGACAGTCTTGTTTCATTGCATGTAATCATCTCATGCCTAGGTGCTAATATATGCACTGCTTATGTATGTTGGTCATAACAGTACTAATACAAACATTAAGACCACATTTGTACATTTATATTATATTGTTCATCTGCATTACTTTTGTATTCTCAGTTATGTGCTGAGTAAGAGAAATATTTTTTTCTTTCTTTAAACCAGCTTTTCAGAGGCAATATTATGTAATGGACTGTGACACTGTTTGCATTTAACTTGAATGACCACTAGTGGTAGAGAAACACTGTTTAAGTTAGACACAGACTGATTAGTGTCTTGCTAAAATACTGAGATCTATGTCTGGGAATGATGGGCCTCTTGGTGGTAAACAGCGCATCGTTAGGGAAAATAAAACATATTGGAATCTGTCATCTTGATGTGTTGTGATTTCTTATAATTAGATATTATTCTAATCATTTCAGGCTTTTGCTTTCTTCATTCTCAAAGTGTAATTATGAAACAGCATTTAAGAACCTCCAATGTACACTACTTCAGTCAAAGCAAAGCAAGTCTGCCAACCACAGTTAGCTGATCTTCAGGAAGGGATGTTGAAACGTACTGTGACTTCTCCTCAGCACATTTTGTTATTTGTTAATGGTTATATTCATGTAATTTATTCTATGCATATTGGACATTCTGCTCTTGCTGTCAGTATTATATCCACATTTATAAGGTTTCCGAATAAAACATATCGGGTAGAATCCATTATTATGTGCAAGTAACTGCATTTATATATTATATCATCATCTTGCATGAGAGTGTTTTGTGTGTAGATATCTCAAATATAATATTATGACATGTATAAGCTCATGTTCACATAGTAATAATAATACGGCCATTGAAGTTTTGATGTGATAGACATGCAGTCCTGGTTCTGTGTAATGTTTTTTTCTTTTCTGGTTAAACAAGGTTTCAGATTGAGAGAATCCACTTCATGACACCAGCTTTTATCCCATATACCTCAGTTTCTCTCTGCAAAATGGCTAGCCATCTTCTGAGAACATCACACAAAGTGCTAACTCCGTCGATGATCCCTAGAGATCTCTTAAAAATAACAAAAAATAAAATGCACTCGTGAACCGAACATCACAGTCAGTGAAACACACATACAGTTTGAAAGAGTGAGGCAGACGCTAAGTCAAGGGGACCCACTGGTCCAACCTCAGCCATATGGGTCACTTTACTATCGTAGATTTATGTTACGTTAGTATGATTTGTATTTTAAGGTACGACTTCTCATAAAGCAGCAATATTCCACCTTATGATAGTATGCAGTGGTTTGTATACAGTGAACACTGTTGAGATCATCATCAAGTGCCTTGCCGACTGGTGACTGTGATCGTACCTCTCCTCATCTTGCAGTCTGCCTCAGCATGTATTACTTAATCTGCGGACTTCTTTCTGTGCCGTGACAACAGACCATCACAGAAACAATATTGAAAGACACTATTATTTTCTGTATCTCTATCTTCTCTCTAAATATATATATACACACACACACACACACACACATTTTTTCCATGTTACATGTTTAACTTTGACTTTTCTCCTTAAGTTACCCAAATGATGATTGCCTTTTTTGACATTTGTGATGTTTTCTTCATGCCAGAGCATCTTCAAAAACATTTAAATTCCTTATTTTGGCTTTCAGCCAGGTAAAAGTATAATTGACCGGTAACCAAGTGAAAGTTTAAACAACCAGTAACCAAGTAAAAGTATAAATGACCGGTAACAAAGTAAAAGTATAAATGACTGGTAACAAAGTAAAAGTAAAAATGACCGGTAACCAAGTGAAAGTATAAATGACCGGTAACCAAGTAAAAGTATAAATGACCGGTAACCAGGTAAAAGTGTAAATGACTGGTAATTAAGTGAAAGTATAAATGACCGGTAACCAAGTAAAAGTATAAATGAACGGTAACCAAGTAAAAGTTTAAATGACCAGTTACAAAGTAAAAGTATAAATGACCGGTAACCATGTAAAGATACACTAGTCATCATGCAGTGATGTAAGATCTGCAGTCTCTACAACAGCCCTGACAGCTTTCAGATATTTGTTGGTTACCTTATGAAAATTGTGGATGTTACTATAAAGATCTGTTTTCTTGTTGCATTCTTTTTTTTCTTTCTTATATTTTTATTTTTTGTTAATGAATGCCTTGCTCCATTTATACATTGTACAGGTACTCATGTTTCTTTTTATATTGTAACTTTCTAGTCATTTAACTAATTACAAAACAGTGAATGTGCATATCTGTACACCATGTAGTCAACTATTGCAGTGGTTCTTAACCTGTCAGGGTGAGAGAATACTTTAAAACTATTTTCAAATTTGATAAACAGTATAGTTGTGTTAGCATAATGGCAGTGTGTGTGCATGCGGGTATACTGACATTATTGGAGATGTCCGGTACAGATGTACTTGGATACTGACATTATGGGAGATGTCCGGTACAGGTGTACTTGGATACTGACATTATGGGAGATGTCCGGTACAGATGTACTGTGATACTGACATTATGGGAGATGTCCGGTACAGATGTACTTGGATACTGACATTATGGGAGATGTCCGGTACAGGCGTACTTGGATACTGACATTATGGGAGATGTCAGGTAGACATGTACTTGGATACTAACATGATAGGAGATGTCTGGTACGGATGTACTTGAATACTGACATTATGGGAGATGTCCAGTACAGATGTACTTTGATACTGACAGTTAATGAGATACCTGGTACAATTATACTGGAATATTTACAGAATCCTGGGATATAGTTGCACTAGAATACTGATTTTATATGAGACATCTCAGTTGTATAAGAATAGATAGTATTTGGGAAATCTACCACACAGATTATATATGAGACATCTGATATAGTTTTACCATCCTCTAAAATTGACTGTGTAAAATAGCTAGTACATATATGCAACTACATGGTCAGTATGTAAGGCATAAAGTACAGCGGTACAGTTCTAGAAACAACATACGCTGATTGGGCTATAAAATCTAGGTCTAGCCCTATATGCCTAGTATGTCAAAAGGCACAGAAAAGGGTTCCATTCCTTACAGTTTTAAAATATAATGATATGGGAAACCTGTAATGAAATCATGCTATGCTTGTCAGGCGTAGTTATCAAACACCAAGTGAGAGGTGACACCAGACAGTCAAGATGGCCATATCACTCACATATCTCTGTGACTCACTTGTTACCTTATATTGCTTGTTCTCTGACAACCTGATCTGTTTTGTGTCGTCTAGTCAGTGAACTGTGAGCATCCATTGACAAGTATTTTGTCTGCATTGATTTTTTGATTATACTCTTTTCATGGTTTGTTGGGGAACTGCTGATCATTTCTTTCAGAATATTGTCTGCTAAATGGGTTATCGGAAAGTTTTCTTTCTCAACCTGTTTTTGAAGATATGTGAGCGTTAATCTGAGCATATATCCATGTTATGATTGACAAATGTTATCTGAATGGATATGAAATGAATGTCTGTGAATGGAAAGGGGGGGGGGGGATTTCTAATGAGTAGTTAAGTGTCCACTTTGTTAGTGGCAGATGTGTTAAACTGAGTGGATATGTAGATATGAATATCTAGTTTATAATTGTTAATGTGGGTTGGTGTGAATGTCCAGTTTAAGGTTGGTAGATGTATTAATCTTCACTTTATGAATGCCCAGTTTATTATTAGTCCTATAATATCTACTGTCCAGGGCATGGTACATTGATGTATGCCAGTCAGATAAGACCTCAAAAACATAGTTGTGTAGCAGCTGTGTTGAAACTGATATCATATATTGCTCTTCAGCTTAGCCTTTAAAAGACTGTTTGCTTGTAATTTTATGTTGTGTTTGGATGTGTATTCTTGGCTATTTGCATTTGTCTCTTAGCTCTAGCCACCTTCTCTGTTTTAGGTTGTCTATAATTTCAGTGTCCATGTTTCTGTGTGTTGGTCTCACGATAAAAGCAGCACAAAGTTAACCACTTCTGTCATTCAGTCAAAGCATCCCTAGATACAGTCCTAAAGGAAGACCAAGATCTAGGTAGATAGATTCTACCAATAAAAAAGCTACACAAACTTTAGACATTTAGCTAAAGATAAACAATTTCAGCTCCTGGCTTCTTTTAATAGCAAACTGGCACTAAAAGTTCCCCGTGTGGGAGGTAGGCAGTAGGTAAACAGATTATGTCATTGAGGTTTGTATATAGCAAATATAGGATGCAGACTATTATCACTAGAGGGAGCCACCATGGTGTAGTGGTTAAACATTCGCCTTAAGTCTGGAGGTGGTGGGTTCAAATCAGCGTCAATCCAGATGTTTAAAAAAAAATAATGACCGTGGCTCTGAGGCTGACCCAGCCCAAAATGGGTTCCAGGTAAAGTTCAGTAAAGTAAAGGCGGCCAGCGTAATGTTGACTGCTCAGCCCACCAAGTGCTGATTGCTCTGTGACATGTAGTTCTAACCCAGTGGCCCATTGGCATGGGAAAGAGTCCTTTACTTTACTGTTCTCATGAATGTTATACAGTGTTATGTGTTGACTGCTGCCATCCTGTTATTTGTGTGATCTGTACATATTTTGTCCATTCATATGTTACCTGTAGGTTTTGTCAGTAGTCAGGCTTCGACATGCCTACACCTGTGGTTCTGTTGTTGGATACCAGAACCACAACTCTTCAGACCCTAAACTGATTCTCAGTGACAAGGGAATTCACTGTTATCTAGAAGGAAAACTTACCCAACATACTATAAAGGTACAGAATTAAAGGGCAGACAGACAGTACATTGAAAAGAATGAAGCAAATACATGAATCCTTTTGACTGAAATACAGAATAGTCAAACATGCTCCAAAGTAACTGCTTGTTTTACCAGGGCAAATGCAGCTTCCATATCATGTCTTTTTGATTTTGTTCTCTTGTCTTGTCTTATTTGATTAGTGAATGTATCTGATAGGAGAGGCAAAATATATCAGACATTAACATTTGTAGTCTATTGTTTGTGTTTTCTTCTATTTAAATTGACAATATGGAAACATTGCTCTGAACCTCACAGTTTACACTTGTAGAGGTCTTGGAAGTGACTTTTATAGCCAGATTACAGCGACTGAAGAAGTGAATGAGTTGTTTAAATTCATCTTTGAATATTTCATTGATGTCCACACTACTGTCTGTGCACCTTCTGAAATGTGCCTTCATATGCTTGCCACATCTAGTGGTTCGAGCTAACCTGCAAAGAAACATGAGTAACTGGGACCTATTTGGGTGTCCATAATGGCACTCATACATACAAATACATCTACACACTCAACTCATACATACACAAATGTACAAACACATAAAACTGACTCATACATACACATACACATATACTTACACATACATTCAAACAAGATGTGAGATATCCACACCATAGGGTTAAATAATAAGAAGAACTCCACTACATGAGAGCATGCATAACATGAATGTATAGTTTATCAGCAGGTGGGTCCCTCATCGACAATTGTTTTGGCCTATTATTATTGTAAGTGCATTTTACTGACAACTTGGTAAACTCTTCTGTCAGAGAAGGTGAGATCTGGTTTGATCTGTATACAAGTGCTGCTCAGATTGTGTTCATATGAGTGATATTATTCCACAGACGCACACTCCCAGTACACGAGTGTATCTATCACTGCCACTTTTTTGTGACTGCCCTTTACGGCTACACATTTTTAAAAAATTGTATTGTATCTTCTGTAGTTTCTATTTTATTTTGTTTTCTCTGAGATTTAAAAAAAAAATCCTAAGTGCCTTCTAAAATTGAAAGATTTTTTTTTATATTTGAAAGCCAGCAGGCAGACATTGTGTACTCTTGTTTGATTGTGCGCCAACAGTTACTATATCTACATTTTTTTTTTTGGTAATATAATTACAGGCTGGCAATATATTACCTTTTGTTAATGCTGTTTTTTCCATTTACAATCTTTGTGGATGATTTTGTTCAGTTTTCTTTCAGCTACCAACATGTTGTTTCACTTTTTCATCAAAACTGAACTTTTAATTAATTCTGTTGTATGTATTTTGTTTGACAGATATTATGCCTAACTTACAGATTAGACAATGGCTGTAAGCCTAATTCTAAACAGGCACATATGATCACATATATTTATCATCTAACAGTGAAGTGTTCCAGTCCCGTCACAGTTCATTTATGTATTCCCTACTGCTGTATTTATAATGCATCAGCTTGGGCACATTTGTGTAGGTCTTCTAGTCTCTGGGACTTCTTTTAAAGTCCCGCTCCTCTTTCTGCATTTTGTGTGTTTTAAATAAGATTGTTATTTTTTTCATGTCTTATAGTTTATTATTGCAGGTATTGTTCTAATTTCATGTCTAATAATTCGTTAGACATAATCCTCACTTCTAAGATATTTGTAATGTCATTTTAAATTTGATTATGATCTGAAGATTTCAGCATTGCTAATATAATTTATTATTATATACATCATTATCATACGGCATGTTTTCATCACATAGGATTCACAGTCTGTCCCTTCCTTTGGTTCTGTCTTGCGTAATCGTTGCAAAATTATGGATGCAATACAGTCCGCACTTGTGGTCTCTTATCAAGGTTTGTTTGATGGAGATGCCTTGGTAGTTTTGATGAGACGGCAGAACTTGGGGTTTCAACATTTGGCTTTTTATACATTTTTATTTGAAGCAGCAGAACAGGCTAGCGATCCAGTTTCACCACCACAGAAATCAGTGGCACATGGGGTATCAGCGGGCAGTTGCTCTTGTTCACAGAAATCAGTGATACATGGGGTATCAGCGGGCAGTTGCTCTTGTCCACAGAAATCAGTGGCACGTGTGATATCAGCAAGCAGTTGCTCTTGTCCACAGAAATCAGTGGCACATGCGATATCAGCAGGCAGTTGCTCTTGTCCACAGAAATCAGTGGCACATGGGGTATCAGCAAGCAGTTGCTCTTGTCCACAGAAATCAGTGGCACATGCGATATCAGCAGGCAGTTGCTCTTGTCCACAGAAATCAGTGGCACGTAGGGTATCAGCGGGCAGTTGCTCTTGTCCACAGAAATCAGTGGCACGTGTGATATCAGCAAGCAGTTGCTCTTGTCCACAGAAATCAGTGGCACATGCGATATCAGCAGGCAGTTGCTCTTGTCCACAGAAATCAGTGGCATATGGGGTATCAGCGGGCTGTTGCTCTTGTCCACAGAAATCAGTGGCACATGCGATATCAGCGAGCAGTTGCTCTTGTCCACAGAAATCAGTGGCATATGGGGTATCAGCGGGCAGTTGCTCTTGTCCACAGAAATCAGTGACACATGGGGTATCAGCAGGCAGTTGCTATTGTCCACAGAAATCAGTGGCACATGGGATATCAGCAAGCAGTTGCTCTTGTCCACAGAAATCAGTGGCATATGGGATATCAGCGAGCTGTTGCTCTTGTGCCACATGCAGAATGTAAGGCTAAGTATCTGCATACAGGAACGGTCATGGTGGTGTAGCCGTTTGATGCTCGTCTTGGGCCCAAAGGTTGTGGGTTCCAATCTGCAATGAGCTGGATTTTTTCAGAAGTTACCTTGGCTCCCAGGTCGACATGGTCTAAAATAGGCAGCAAGTCAAGTCCTGGGAAATAAAAGCAGCCAGCGTGATGTTGACATCACGTAAGTGCTGATTGGTCTATAAAACATAGGTCTAGCACTGTGTTCCTAATGGCAATAATTCTTTACTTTTATCTGCATATAGATTCATTTCTTGTTTGTTAATGTCAGTGTTCTTTAGTTGTGTCTGTGAGTTTGAGCACTTTTACCAGCCTGATACATATTACAAGTTTGTGTATTGTATATGGGCTGTCATTGTAGAGCTGAGGCTAACTGTTTGCCTGCCGGGCCAAAGGTCTTAGGTTCAAGTCTACATTGGGACAGATTAAACAAATAAAAAATTGACTTTGGTTACTAAGTCAACCTTGCTTAAGTGGGTACCAGGATGTCATGGGAAGTAAAGGTGGACTTTGTGATGTTGTTGATCATATCACCCATCAAGTTTCAATCGGTTGAGTTAATTGATATATAAAATGTGAGTTTAGCATCATATGCCCAAGGCACCAGTCTTTTTCTGAAATAGCCAAGTCCTGGCCTGGCCTGTCTGCGAAAGAAAGTAAATCCTGGCCTGTCCGTGACGGAAAAACCACATTTTTCTGGGGAGTGTCCATGATTGACATGTATACTTCACTGTAGAGTGTAACTGTTGTGTGATGCACACAGTGACTTGTTAATTGTTCTGTTCCAGAACATTGGTGCAGCACACTCTTTGCTTGTAGACAGTTTGTTATTTTTGTTTAAAAGCAAATAAAAATGTGAATAAAATGGAAAAAAATCTTGTTGGTTTATTATGTGTTTATTTGTCATGTTACAATGAGCGTTTGTGAATGCTTGATTATAAAAGCACCTCTAGTTGTTGGGAATGTTGATAATCCTATACAACTGTGTGGTATATCTAGAAACGGGATGACAAGCATTGAAGTGTTCTGCAATCTGGGCAGTACATGCAAGTCTAGTCTTCTTTTACCTGCAGCCTTACAAACTTTACAGTCTGGTTTGTACCTTGGCTTTCATATTTAAAAAAAATTGCGCTCAGTAGGTTGTAATGTGTGGTCTTGAAAGTGTTACATTGTACCGAAGAACAGCAGGTCCAATAAGAGCTGGACTGACATCCTGCCTGAACTTCTTTGCTGTGATCTTAGTCATAGAGTTGGTAGTGTTCTTTGCTCATTGACCAGAGCAGTGTCAATGAAAAATAAATAATATAATGGCAGGTCCCATTTATATGATCTATGTGGGTAGGGGTAGTTTTCACCCAGCTGGTTGAAGTAACCGACACTCTCATATTGTTGTTTCATTTTTCAGCAAGAACTGGCTTGTTTTTTATTCTGCCCTCAGGAATTCCACTTTTCCTAACTGTCTTGTCTATAACACCATTGAAGTGAACAGCAGATATCAGGTGAACTCTCTTAGTGTCATGCCAGGTAATAGCCAACATACCTTTATCCTTTGTCATATAAAACAGGATAATCTGACTTTTTCAGTTTCAACTGCTTTTTCTTTAAAAAAACAGTCGTCTAGGATTGCACCTGGTACCCACTCAAGGCTGGTTCGACCTAGGAATCAAGGTCATTTTTGAAAAAAGTCCGACTCCGTCAGGTTGCGAACCCACGACCTTCCGATCCGCATGTGGCTCCCAATACATCAGATAAGGGACACCAAAAAGCCACCCAGCAGTCATAGTAAGGCCGATGGATCGGCCTCTAGAGCGCCTTGTCACGAATACTCACATGAGGTTAGATCTGATGAATGCCCCCCCCCCCCCCACCCACCATGCGCTTCCTCAACGCTGAACAGATCTCTAAAGGTAAAACCAACAAAGTCGCATACGCTCCATCAAAACTTGACTGTGCTATGGACTGGTAACTGGCTGTCGAAAAAAGGGAGAGCAGAGCCGAGTTCAGTTCTTTTTCTTCTTCTTCTTCACTTCCTCTTTTACCGCTGTGGGTGTCGAGGGAGATATAAGATTCTGTTTCTAGTCTTCTATTTATGCGACTTCAGTTAAAAATCGAAATCATAGCTTTCGGGGCATTCCTATAACCGCACAGTCGCCATCTTCAGCAACCAGCACAATTTTCAATTCCGATGGTACCAGTAGGAGCAAGGCTGTATTTCTGACGGTACGCAGTACCTGCACTTCTTATGTGTAATTTTCCAGCGGTTCTGTCATAGAAACTTTGTGGTAAGTGCTTGCACCTTTTCTATTTCTCAGGAAAAAAGTTATGAATAGCAGTCTGATTTTATTCCCTTTCGCCTTTTCGCTGAAATAAGAAAAAAAAAAATGGGTGGTAGACGCTTTTTTTTTTTTTTTAAATTAAACTGCAGGGAAATTTGATGGATACATGGTACTCGTTTTGTGGCTGTTTTGTTTTTAGACCAATCGGCACTTGGTGTGTGACAAGGCCAACATAGCATTGGCTGCATTTACCTGGCACTCTTTTTGTTTTACACAGAAGTGACCTTGGAGTCAAGGTCACTTTTGAAAAAAAATATGCCTCGATGTGGGTTCGATCCAAAAACCTTCGGACCAACAGGTGAGCGTCTATACTGCTATACTGGGGAAGTTTAGATTGATAAAACGAATTAAAATCCAGGTTACGACAGGAGGTTAACCCGACAGGATAACCGGTAATTTGTATTTTAAAAATACGTGGTTTTGCTATTTTTTCACGCCCCCAAGTGCTGAGTGACATCAGGGGTCGCGCCTCACAGCGCTCCTTTCGATTTCCAGTTCCATCTTGGAGGGAAAACATAAAGTCGACCACATTCAGTATACTACTGGTAGCCAGGCTACTTATCACACAGACTCGGGTTTTTGTGTCATATTTATGGCTAAACTGTTCGCCATTAGGTAGACATGAAAAGGGATATCCACCAAGAAGCCCTTAGTAGATAAACCACCCGACCGGCGACCGATTCTGATTCACCCAGTGGCGAACCATTAAGCGACTGGTTTACTCGAGAAGGACCAGGTACCCTCTTCCCTACGCCACTTTATACAAGATTACTTACTGTCACTGATATGAAGATATCGGTCTCATTAGTTAGTTAGTCTTTCGTCTTGTGTCGAGTGCGGCACATAGGGCAGAGGTCGTGACTCTCCATGCACGGCGGTCCGTTGCAATCCGTTGTAGGTCTTGGATGTTTGAGTGGCCCATGAGCGAGCCTTCCCTGATGATAGTTCTACGTAGGGTTTCCCTTGGTCTTCCACGAGATCTTTTCCCCTGTGGTGTCCAAATTAGGGCTTGGTAAGGAAGTCTTGATTTATCCATTCTAAGGACGTGGCCGACATAGTTCCAGCAAGACCCTTAAAGTGGGCTTTAGTAAGATGATACTCAACAGTAAGACGATGTCAGTTGCGTGAAGTTAAAAAAAAGCGTTAAAAGTGCTATATAGAACTTGTGTTAAATGCACCAGTTGTGAGGCGTGGATGTAACGGCTTTAATCGCCGCTTAAATGTTCCACTGATAAAGAAAAACAGATTACTTTACTATCTGTTATTACTGATTACAAATAAGCCCGTTTGTTTTTTGTCTGGAACATCGCGAAACAAACGCCCGCTGAATGCTTAAACCACTAATGCAGAAACTGTAGCGTGATGGAGGTGGAGGCGGTAACTGCAGCTTTATTGTGGCTAGAGAACAAGATGCATACACATACACATAATTGTAACAGACTCCGAAAGAATGCTGAGAAAGGTGGAGCCAGTAATGCTTCGAGCAGAGTGGCAAGCTTCATGGGAAGGTCACGGGTAGTAAGTATACTTTGGAACTTTTCTCCAGGCTATGCCGGCGTGGTGTGGAATTAACAGCCAGGTAGATTCCCTGGATCTGTACCACTGGGTGGTGAATTGATACATGCCAAGGTAGATGTGGCCAACGCCCTTTGGGAACTCAACTCTACGATGCTAGCTGTGCAAGCATACTGTTAACAGCGAAGCGACAATGAAGAAAATAACTCGTGACACCATCCCGATAGTCGTCATTACCTGCTGACGCTTATGCGTAAAAAATTGATCGCGCTTTGCCATATGTTCACATATATGCGAATATTTACTCGCAGCGGAGACTTTTTGTTGTTGATTAAAAAATTTAGACGCAGGCAGTCGGCGTTTTTCGTACCTGTTATCAGAAGGAGTCGAGAACCCAGTAACGATTGGATAGATGAACAGAGGAAAGACAAAGAAATAAATATCTTGATAGCTTTGCTGTATGTATAGCGCAAGACAAGAACACTGACCGAATTCGTGATTCTGGTGATCATGTAGGATAGCGACACATGATGTCTACGCTTATCGACACGGCACATGATGCCGATATTCCGTTCAGCCCCTGTGCGGTGGTAATATTTGTCTGTGACAATAAGCGGCCAGTCACACAAGTTTGCTGTCTCTGGAATAATTACCAAACTTATGATAAAGTTTTTGATAAAGGGAAAGGTAAAATCCTATCGTTAACATTACTCGAAAGTCCGAGTCAACATAAGAAAAACAAAGACGTCGTCTGCAATTTGTTGCTGAACTAGTGTCGCATTGTGGCCCCTTCCATGTTGAGTTAAAATCACGTTATATAGTAAACTGTTTTCACAAACTAAAATAACAGCTCAGCTCTCGTTCTGGCTGGCGCGTTGTCAGAATCATTCAGTCACTCACTTCACGGCCAACAAGAAGCATCGCACCTGAGTTGAGACGGTCACCTTATCCACCTTCACCAGATTGTAGGCCGACGTTTACTAATCATACAGCAAGACAAGGTCGTTGATTCTTGAAAGGTAAGTTGTTTTGTAATGTTTGTTTGTTTAAGTATCCAGAAGCCATGAGTTGTTAACCCTTAGGCTCGGTATTATATTATTTCGGCCTTGATTCCATTTTAAATACCGTAAATCTGGCAGAAATGTGACTTTTCTCCCTACCCCCGGGAGTGAACCCGGACCACAAGGAGTTCGTCACCCGCTCACCGCGCAATCCGGTTTAGTCAACTACGATAGAGAGCCGGGCCTTGTTGTTTTGTAATAAAACAACGCATGTTCAGCTTATCATGGTTATAACTGGTGGGTGTAGTATTTTCTTCTCTCTCTCTCTCTCTCTCTCTCTCTCTCTCTCTCTCTCTCTCTCTCTCTCTCTGTTTAAATATTGGGTGTTGCACCTGTTAGTTACTTTAGGTTATTTAATATTGGTTGTAACAGATTGTAGGAATTAATGCATTTTAAGTTTTAAATAACTGATAGTTATGAAGCATTTTGAATGCGTGTTAAATGCAGTAAAACAAGAGCGATGTAGTTCAGTAGCACAGCAGAGAGAGAGAGAGAGAGAGAGAGAGAGAGAGAGAGAGAGAGAGAGATAGCAATCTGACAGTAAAATAAGCAACCGTTCTGGGAAGACGAGCAGGGCCATACATATAGACAACGTAGAACTGGTGAAAGAACGACACTATGTCTGGCCGCATGTAAAGACAGCTTACCTTCTGCAGAGATGAAACGGTTCACTTTTACCAGGAACAGCGTCCACAGTGCCTTTTGACGTCATTAATTATAGAACATTTTGTGTGTCTAGGTAGGCATCAAAACTATTGTATTACTATTTCATTTTAAAGTAATTTTAACCAGTGAGTTGAATTGGGTGTGGTTTCCACAATAAAGGTTGGCTATAATAGATAGCTGACCATATGTTATTTGCCATGGTGTACTGACTTTTGTTGTCAATCTGTTATCACCCCATTTGTGTCCCTGACTACATTTTGCTCACTAGCCAGCCGTCCCCTTTAATGTTGCTAATATATTCCGGCTGTCTCTCACAGGTTCAAAGTTATGCCTACTTATTATTATTCTGTACACGGGAAGGGGGGGGGAGTGGTAGTGACTAGACGCATGCATGCCGGCTGGAAGTTCTTACATTTGTATGTGCCTCAAGCAGCGTTTAGAAAACAATTCACCTTGGCTTCCAGGTGAACACAATTTAAAAATGACAAGCAATTTCCTTTGATGTAAAGACACCTGGCATGATATTGACCATAGCACCCTATGAGTGGCAAAAGGTCTCTATGAGGCTAGTATCATATACCAAATTCGTTACTTTCATTAAAAGGTTACTTAATTTACTGTTTTGTTTGGTTGCTTTTTTTTAAACAGTTGCACATGGTTTTTAACAGACACTTTCCCTTATGGGTTCTGGGGTTCTACATTGGAGAACAAAGAATAGATGAAACCCCCCTTCCCCCTCCCCAACAAGCATACCAAAGGATGAGACTGCTAAGGGATGTTTTGTTTAGTCACTTTAGGAAGTTAAAATTCTTGTATTTTAGGGTTTAAGATGTTAAAATAATCTATTGAGCACAAGGAGTGACAGAACTGACACAAAAGTATATTAGCAGTCAAGAGAGTTAAGAAAAGTAGATCATGCCAGTTGAAACCAGTACACTCCTGTTGAGGTACTTGATTCAGAATTCTCCTTCTTCTTCGCGTTCACCAGCTGTACACTCTGGTGTAAAGTTCTGGTTACTCGTCCACTTCTGGACTGCAGTCCTGCTCCAGAACCTGAGTGTTGCGTGTGCATCAGTTTTACAGATCTGATTCAATTGATAAAATATATCTAAAAAAACACATTCATAATATCAATATGTGAGCCTGAGGATTTAGGGCTGCTGTGGGTGTTTTGTGTGTGTGTGGATAATTGACTGATAATTAATGCTATTTTGTGCAGCAGTTTAAGATTTGATAAAAGTTTCTGAGTGTGTGTGTGTATGTTGTTTTGTGAGCGGTTTTTGCATGTTTGGATTAATGATGCAGTGTATTTTTGTAGGTGCTCAAATATTTGTCAGAAATGTGTTTGTGTTTCTGTGTGTGTGTAGAGTATTTTATGCTGGTCTGTGTATATTTTGTAGATCTCTTGTGGATACCTGTGTGTATATATTTAATATTTCATGTTATTTTGTATATGCATTTGTCTGGTTATTTCATGCTAGTTTGTGTGAATGCTGGTGTGTGTGTATGTGGTTGTTGTGTGTGTACGTGTGGACATTTATGGATTGTGTATGTGCAAATGTTTGCTATTTGATGCCAATGTGTGTGTGTGTGGGGGGGGGGGGTATGTGTGTTTAGGTGTATACTTGTGTTTGTGGATGCTTGTGTGTATGGTTATTCATGTGGGTGTGTGTTCATGTGTATCATGCGTGCGTGTGTGTGTGTGTTGTTTTGTGCAGTTTCTGTGTGTTTGTTTGTTTGTAGAAGGATGTTTTTTTATATGGATGTTTGATTAGTGATACTAGTTTGAATTTTTTTTATGTTTCATCTGTTATACCATGCATTTGATGCTACTGTGTGTTTGGATACTTGTATGTGTGTCTAGATGTATGTATGTGTGGATTTTGAGTGTATATTTGCATTGATTTTAATTTTATTTTGGAGCATAGATATTCAATTTGATTCCAGACTGTGTGTGTGAATGCTTAGATATGTGATGTCACTGTGTGTGTATGTATATGCTGTTTGGTATTTGTGTTGTGTGCACATGTGTGTGTGCGTGTGTCTGTATGTGGATATTTGATGATCATTTAGATGTGTGTTTTGTGTGTGTGTGGAGGATTGACTGATAATTAATCCTATTTTGTGCAGAAATTTAAGATTTGACATCAGTTTCTGTGTGTGTTGTTTTGTGAGCAAAGGTTTGTGTGTGTATGGATTATTGATGCAATGTTTTTTTTTTTGTTTTTAGATATTTGTCAGGTATGTGCATGTGTGTGTGTATATATATATAAATCCTAATATAAATCCTAAGACAGACCAACATTGATGAAAGAGGCCAAAGGGGCTGGATTAGTTTCAATCTATAATATACATACTAAAAACAGTTGCACAGGACAAA
The DNA here is from genome assembly GCA_905116865.2 of Candidula unifasciata. NCBI lineage: Eukaryota > Metazoa > Mollusca > Gastropoda > Stylommatophora > Geomitridae > Candidula > Candidula unifasciata. The sequence continues at coordinate 399,564 of CAJHNH020004780.1, forward strand.
ATGAAGTGTAGGTACTATGTGACCTGTAAAAACAGGATAATGAGTAATTAAGCTACACATAAAATTAAATCCATCCTAACTGTAATTAACAGTATCTTTGTTCCTGATAACTGATGAATTCCTTGTCTTGATTGCAACTTTTCCCCCACAAAATTCCTGCTGAGCTGTTTTGAATGAACTGATGCCTACAGCAGCTTTTGTTACTAGTCATTGGAAAGGATTGCAGTTAAAGATAAACATGCATGGTGCATGTCACAGGTATGTCACAGAACAAAATTAGTTGCATATTCTTTACAGGACCTTGCACATTAAATGGTATGAATTTAAGAGGGGTAAAGAAAGTGTCGGCTCTGTGGTCAAGTCAGTGTGAATGCTTCATAATGCCGGGGTACCGGGTTCGATCCCAGCTGCCGGCCATGCGCCTTGCGTTGGTTTTGACAGTGGTATCAGGGGGCCGAGCGTCTAGAAAGCAATGGCAAACTACTTGATGTAAACTTGCCTAGAGAAACCACACAACAGCCAGGGGCTGCTGGGGTTGGTCCTGCAACATCCTGTAAAGGATACGCAACTAACCAATCAAAAGAAATCCGTAAAAATGTCTGGGCAACTTCTGGTAACAAATTATAAGGCAAAAAAGATGGTGCTATATTGGGTACATCCTGAGAAGACATGAGTAGAAAATCACTAAACAGACACTAGAATGAAAATTAAAAGGAATGGAGGGAGTGGGACTGCCCAAAAGAAACATACAAAAATTAACTTTGATGAGAGAGGCCAAAGATGCTAAATTGGACTCTATCCACAATATTGAATTGATTGCCCAGGATAGACTAGAATGGAAATGTTTTAATTACCTGTTGGTTTGTATTTGTCTGTTTATGTGTGTGTGTATATATAGATATTTGTGTGGAGATTTAAGGATGTTTGTGTGTATATGTGTCTGGATGATGTTTAATAATTGATTCTAGTTTGGGTGTAGATATGTGTTTTGTGCACATGTGTGTGTGTGTCTCTGTGTGTGTAGATATTTGATCATGTGAATGTTGTGTGTCTGTATGATGATATTTGATGATCATGTAGATGTGGGTGTTGTGTGTGTGTGTGTGTGTGGATGATTGACTGATAATTAATCCTATATGTTTGTGCAGAAGTTTATGATTTGATATCAGTTTACATGTATGTGTGTTGTTTCGTGATCGAAGCTTTTTGTGTTTGGATTATTGATGCAATGTTTTGTGTGTGTGTGTATGTGTAGATGCTTAGCTATTTGTCAGGTGGTGTCACATATCACTCCTGTCGCGTGCCTAATGTAAGGATTTCTCCTTCAGAACCAGCAGCACTCAGAGATAATTTTGTTGAGTCGTTTGGCTCGTATTGGTCTAAGGGATTCCCCGTGGCCAATATACGATCAACTTATCTCTGGAGTAGGGCAACTCAAGTATTGGCACTACAAAATATGTCAATATATATATATAAATATTTCTAGGCACACTTGGCTGGACACCCCCACTACTTACTAAAGAAAGCCCCCAGGTTATGATAGTTCATTATCATAACCATGTTAACACATATAATGAAGATACATACACATACAACTGCTAAACACTTAAGAAGGTGACATAGAGAAACCTAAGTCAGCCATGAAAATGAATGCATGTATTTAGTATAATATCTGTACAAAAACAATTGAAGTGAATTCCAGCTATCAGTGAAAGAATTTCAGCACTAATGTCTAGATCCTAAGGAAACTAGGCAGACAGCCGGTCCTGGAGGTGACATCTTCTCATCATTGGACACAGGGAGCTGTGAGGAACACAACATCATGTGAAGCATTAGACTTATCTTCTCTTTTCTCTGTCTATGATGCCTCCCTCAGCTCTGGATGATTTGACTGTCTTTGACTCTGGGAATTCTGCTCCACTGGATCAAGTAGCAAGAGTACTTCACTATACAGCAACTGTATCGTTATCTAGCAAGTCTCTATTACCAGTAAGGACACACAATGTCTTTGAGCCACATTAAGCTCTGGCACTGGTAGCTGTTTGAGGCACAATCTCCCCCATTTTTGGAGATGTCAGGAACCTTCACAGGTGTTATCTGGTGGGTAACAAGTTGGTTCTGGTGGTAGGATGTTGGTGGATGTTGGTGAGACTGTGAATCTTCTGCCAGCTCTTCAGAAAATATACATCCCAAGCATATGTAAAACTGCCCTATCCAGATTGCCTTGAAAATTTAAAGTATACAGGCACAGATTAACACATCTGGAGGCTTGAGAAGCTGGCAAGGAGAATCGCGTCAGATAGACATTTCAGGTGTTGGTACAAAAGAAGTTCCTTGTATACTGGGGCAAGGAGTAAATCGGTTTCCAAGAAACCTCAATTAACTCCGTAAATATATCCCCAAGAGATATACATTTAAAAGTGGAGTTTAGTTAAAGTAACCAGAAAAGGCAGACATAATAATGTTGTCCAATACAGGCCTATATATATAGATATAAGGGACTATATATTTCTGGGCGAGTCCAAGTTTGAATTTTGTGCAGATTACAGGTAAGACAGGTTATCAGCCTTACAAACCGATGTGTAATGACTATCATTTCACGACAGGTGGGTGGTTGTGTGTGTAGGTGTGTTTATTTTATTCTGACTGTATGTTGTAGATCCCTTGTGGATATCTGTGTGTATATATAATATTTTATGCAATTTTGTGTGTTTTTGTCTGATTATTTGATGCAAGTTTGTGTAGATTTTAATTTTATATTTTATGTGGGAGCATGGATGTTCGATTTGATTCCAGATTGTTTGTGTGAATGTTTATGTGATGTCACTGTGTGTTAGTGTGTGTGTATGCTGTTTGATGTTAGTTTGCACGTGTGGATGTTTGTATGTGTTTGTGGGTGTGTGTGTGCGCGCGCGCTTACAGATGTTTGTAGGTATGTGAATTTTATGTATGTGGATATTTGTGAATGTTTGTGTATAGAAGTTATAAGTGTGGATGTTTGACTGATATATGATGCCATTGATATGTTTTAATTGCCTGTTGGTTTGTGTTTGTCTGTTTGTGTATTTGTTTGTGTTTATGTGTGTGTATGTTTATGTGTGTATGTATGTTTATGTGTGCGTGTGTATATGCTTGTGTGTATACATAGTATACTTTGGTTCAAGGAGGACAGAAAACATGGAAGCTTTTGCATTCCTAGACAGTTATTTGAGCTCATATCTGAATTTTAATTCAAACTAAAAAACACTGCATCTTATGAGGATCTCCATCCCAATTTGGTCAAACCCTTTGCTTTGTACTGTGAAGGTCGTAGGATCACTTCACATCGGCTTTGTTCAGTTTAATTTTTATGGACATCCCTGGGGATCATTGCCTGAGCTACAGTTTCTGCTTTATTTGAGTTTATTTGTAGGGAGCTAGCTGTTCTGTGGAGAGACTGAGCTATATGGGATAAAACCTAGTGCACTAAAGTTTGATCTTTTCATCTTTGAGCTTTTACTTTTATTGCATCGTAATAACCCCTTTAAACTAATTGAGCAGCAGTAAGAGAATCTGATGAATGCATATGAGTGGCTTGGGACGAAAGAGTGAAACATAGCTTGAAAACCTAACTAATGCACATTTGAAATAAGCCTATGTGTTAGTAATTGTTGTTATGTTTGTTGTTTGATGACCTGTGCTAGACACAGCATCACTGTCCTATGTGTTAGTAATTGTTGTTATGTTTGTTGATGGATGACCTGTGCTAGACACAGCATCACTGTCCTATGTGTTAGTAATTGATGTTTGTTGTTTGATGGCCTGTGCTAGACACAGCATCACTGTCCTATGTGTGACATGTTCAAGAATGATGCGTGTGTGTTTGTGTGATCCAAACATCCATTCCTCCTGCTGCTTTTTTACTTGAGTGTGTGTTTACATGTGTGTTGAGTGTTCATTATTAGATTTGTTGAATTCTAGTATTAGTGGCTGAGTATGCCACTTATGGGATTTAGTTTGTGTGATTTGATGTGGTGTGAATGACTGATATCTGCACATTGTTTGAAGTATGATGTGTGTGCTCGCTAGCTTTTGTGCATGTGATTTATGCATAATGTATTGTTTTTTTCCTTGTATATGCTTTTTCTCTGCACATTTCGCTTGTCAACGTGGATTTCATTTTGTTTTATTCTCTTTCTATTTACATGTCTTCCATCCTGGATAAAATCATTGGCAAGCAAGAAGCTGAAGGAACAGAAAAAAAGCAAGCGTGACCCCTCCACCTGGAGTGTGGCCCCTACCTAGGGCCGGGGCACCCACCTGGAGCTGTTCCTGCCTTGATGAACCTGCCAGACTGAAAGTTGAGGAATGAAGCCATCACATATATGTGATAACATGTGTGATGTAATGTGTACATATGTGGTGTCGTGTGATTTCATTTGTACACATGTGGTGTCTGCACATGTGTGGTGTCTGTGCATGTGTGGAGTTTGTACATGGGGAGTCTGTACACATGTGGTGTCATCCCTAACCATGTGGTGTCCTCCATATGTGTGGTATCATATGGACAAATGTGATGCTTTATAAGTTGAATGATTGTGTGCAGTGATTGAGACTTAAATGATTGTGTGCAGAGATTGCGACTTGAAATATTGTGGGCAGCCTTCTTCTTCTTCTTAGTGTTCACCAGCTGTAAACTCTGGCAGAAAGTTCTGGTTTTTCATCCACTTTTGATTGCAGTCCTGTTCCAGAATTGAGTGTTGCATGTGCATCTGTTTCACAGTTCTGACCCATTTGTATGTGGACTGCTGGTTCCCTGCCTCTATGGTAGATGCACTCTGACTTTAAAGGAAGCTCTTAGTTAGTTGACTCTTACGACATGCTTTTGGGTAGGCAGTAATTCAATTCTTTGTTCCCTATAAAAGGGCCCCAGAACCCACATGGTGGCAAGCATCACTTCAGAGGTCCCGGGTTGTTAGCATTCTTTAGATATTTTCTCCAGGGAATACCAGTGTGTTGGGAAATGAGCAGGCAGATAGACTGGCTGGTTCTGCACCACTTAGTGGTGAACTGATTTATGACAAGCTGGATGTTGTAAGAACTCTTTGGGAGCGATTCAACAGTGAGGAGGCACAGATGAATCATTATGGTTTAGGGAGAATGGCGCTGCGGGGAGTTACAAGGGGATCTGGCCAGTGCTCAACTCAGGGAAAGGGCGAGACAGATATACAATCAGACAGTTACTGGTGCCATTGGTATTGGAACTTCATTTGCTGCTGAAGATGGGGATGGAGCACTTATGGAGGTGTCAAGAGTGCTGTGATGTCGATTCAAAATTCAATATTAAACCTCGAATAAAATGTAAACATTTCATGTCTGTCGTGACTATTTTCCATGTCTTCTAAAGAAAATGTACATGATCTGATATCATAGCATTGATAAAAAATATTGCGCTGAACAGTGTTCTTTTAGTGTCGTACTTCAAAATTGATGCCATTAGGCCTAAAACTTGATTGGTTTTATTGCATCTTTGTTGGATTTCTTTATTCTATAGCCTTAAGAAAAATACAAATGCTCTCTAAATATGTAAAATTCTTCACCTGCTTTAACTGGGGCTCATTAACTTTGATATTGGTGGTTCTTCCTTTTCTGGAGAATGTCATCACTTCTGTTCTGTCTTCGTTGATCTTCATATCATAGTGGTCACATTCAGAGTGGAGTCTATTAACATGTTCTTGTAGTTGTACTGCTGTTGGTGTTATGATTGCCCGGTCATCAGTGAAAAGCAATTAATTTAGTAATTCTCTGATGCTGTCCCCTTGGCTGGTATGTGTATATGTATGTGATGAACAGCAGTGGTGATAGAATGCACATCTGTCTCACTCCAGATCTAACGTAGAACTTTTCGGACATTCCTGTGTGTTCTGTGTACCGACTGTTTATAAACTCTTGCACAAATTATGTTCGTTTACTCCGTAATCATGAGGTACCTTCAATATTTATCTCTACTAACTCAAATTATTCATTACAGCAAGAAATATTAGAAATTCATTCCTGTGAACGTTGATTGTGATGACAGACATGTCTGACTGACTGACAATATGAATACTTTATTTCACAGAATCAAAAAATGTGACATTATCGCTGCCGACAACATGAGCATTATGTAATGTATTTTTGGGCACTTCTATGATGTCTCCTGGCTCCATGATCACCTGCTTACCGTGCAGACTCAAGAGAAACTTTCCAGAGGTGATGGCATCCATTTTGGTCATGCTGTGTGTGTGGTCAGGAAAGTCAGACCCTGGAGAGAACACATATTTAGTGCATCGATACCCCATGGATTCTAGTTTTTTTCTCATGTTCTCATCACTGAGGACTCCATCGCGAGCTGTGTCCCACTTCTGAAGATGTATTTCTGTGGACATTTCCAATGCTTGTTGTTGTTCAGTGATGTTCCTGTCAATAAAATAAACACTCTATGTTAAATTTCAACCAATTTTGTGTTATCTTCTTCTTCGCGTTCACCAGCTGTACACTCTGGCGGAAGGTTCTGGTTGCTCGTCCACTACTGAACTGCAGTCCTACTCCAGAACCTGAGTGTTGCGTGTGCATCAGTTTTACAGATCTCATTCTCTTGAATACAGACTGTCGGTTCCTTGCCTCTCCGGCAGATGCACTCCGACTTCAAAGGAAGCTCCCCAATTAGTCGACTCTTACGACATGCTTTTGGGGAGGCAGTGAGTCTATTCTTGTTTTCCCCACAATGGGGCCCCGGAACCCACACGGGGAAATTTTGTGTTATATTTCTTCCTCTTCTGCAATCATCGTTAAAAAAAAAGGGTGGTTGGCATGTTGTATTGTGGTTTACAGCTAGGCAGCTGACGTATTCAGCAAAAACACATCCAATTTCAGCAAATCCCAAATTAGTCACCTTTCACAACATGCAAGCTAGAGGGCAGTTTTCTATTCTTCCTTCTTCCCTCTGCCTCAATAGGGGCCCTGGAACCCACATGAGAATGTTTAACCTTTGATAAGTCTGGTAACTATGGTGATACAGTTGCTAGCAGACTTGCTTGCTGGTTATGGGTGCTAATCCACTCCGAGGCAGACTTGTTTTTCTTCTTCTTTGCTGTAATGGGGGATATTTTCACCCTGATTAGGAAGGTTGGGGGGGGGGGGGGGGGGGGGGGGGGGCAAAGGTTAACCAAAACCAAAATACTGAGAGAAGCCAGATACTCGTATTAACCGAGGTTTTCAAGATAGGTGATGACCACTAGTTATCACGTGAACCCCGATGATAGTGACCACAGGTCGCCACGTGGAAGTAAAGGACCACCACGTGTTCCCATGTGAAACTAACACGGGGTATAATTTCAGATCCCAGTCTGATCAAGTTAGTATGTGTTGAACTGTCTGAGTGAAAGGACGGGAGAGTGATTGAGAGAATGCCAAAGTGAGACTGATTGATATGAGAGGAGAACCAGTTGACGACATCCATTTGAAGCCAAGACCAGCCAGGCCAGTCTGTATGATGTCAAGGAGAAGAACCAGATACATCTGTGCAAACTCTGGTCAGTGACTGTGTGAGAAGCCAGCATGTTGAAGTCTGCATAATGTGGTGTGTGAAAGCTGTTTCTTAGGACAAGAACAAGACGTTCATGTGAGTGTTAAGATGTCAATAAATTGACGAATCGTGATGCTTAGACGGTGTCGGCTTGTCCCAGTTATGTCAGAATGTGTGCTAAGAGCATTCACTACACACATCATCTCCTAGACAGCAAACCAGTGCAAGCAGAGTTAGTCTAAACACAGCTCATTGCATTTGCATTCGGTTTCCTATGCTCAAATCAGACAGACATCAGGTGGGTTGCCTCTATGAACTTGCATGTCAGTAGCAGGTCCGTCATGGTTCCCCATACATTGCTCTGCACACTCTGCTCTTGAAGCCAGGTGTCTTTCAAAGTTGTAGGTAGAGTGGGCGGGTCTGCAGAATGTGCTCAGGTGTTTGTGGTCCTGTTTGACAGGCACACTGTAGGGACTACAATCTTTTATTTTATGCATGTGGTAGTTGACCCTGCAGTGTCCTGTTCGTAGACGGAAATTGTTATATGCTGTTTTCTGTTGAGTCTGCTGATGGGGTCATGGATATTTACTGTTAGTTTGCTCTCTCCACAATTCCTTGTATTTTCCTTTGATTAGTGTTCTGATTTCTGGTAATGACAATGAATGGGTGTGTTTCTCCTTTGTTCCATTTTTTGCAAGCCTGTCTGGTAACTCATTTCCCGGTATGCCACAGCATGATGACCGATCGAGCCACTCCGGGTTTTTTTTCTGCTCCCTCCAATGTTCCATCGATGTATACGTGTGTCCATTCGGGGTTTTGGATAACAGTTATGTTCAAGGGTCTTTGCATGCAGTATTAGGTCACATTCTTCAGCCTTTCTGTCCATGCCTGGAATTGTTGTTGTGACTGTATAGTAGGCTGCAGGTCTATGTTGTATACCTGGATCATTTCTCATGTTGAAGGATCTTTAGAAAGGATGTCACTGTTTTTTGTGTAGTACAATTTTTATAGATGGTGAAAGCTTTGTCTTTTCAGTCGGTTTTTAGTTATTTACATTATGCGCATAGAGTTCATGCATTAAAATTTTTCTGTTAGGGTAAGCACCTTTTCTTCCCATCAAAGGCTTAAGCTCTGGAGGCCAGAAGTTGCCTCCAGCTCATTGATTGGTGTGCTTCTCATACCTCCATTGATGATTCTGAGACCAGTGTTCTGTATTTTGTCCAGTTTGTGTAGGTCTGATTCGGCTGCAATGGAGTATGCACCCATGCCATACTCCAGTTTTGGTCTAAGTATCCTGTGTATACGTCCTACAGTTTTGGCATCTGCACCCCAGCTTGTTCCAGTAAGTTTCTTCAGTCTGAACCTCAGGGTAGCTTTCCTCTGGGTGTCTTCAATGTGGATGCCCCAGGGTAGTCTTTTGTCAAGTTTTACTCCCAAATATGTGTGGTTATCCTCTTTTAGAAGGATGTTGCCTCCTAGGTACAGACCAACCTGTTCTGGCTTTGAGGAAAGAGAGAAGAGAGTTGAGACAGTTTTAGTCTAGTTTATTGTCTTCTTCTTCTTCGCGTTCACCAGCTGTACACTCTGGCGTAATGTTCTGGTTGTTCGTCCACTTCTGGACTGCAGTCCCGCTCCAGAACCTGAGTGTTGCGTGTGCATCAGTTTTACAGTTCTGATTCAATTGAATGCAGACTGCTGGTTCCTTGCCTCTCAGGCAGATGCACTCCGACTTCAAAGGAAGCTCCCCAGTTAGTCGACTCTTACGACATGCTTTTGGGGAGGCAGTGGGTCTATTCTTGTTTTCCCCACAATAGGGCCCCAGAACCCACATGGGGGATAGTTTATTGTGACTCCCCAAGAGTCTGTCCATTTCCTAACTGTATTTATAGCTTCCTGCATTCTTGTTTTAGTTGTTCCTATGTGTTCGGCTTGGGTCCGTATGTCCAGGTCATGTGCATGTAGGGCCTTGTGAATGTGTCGTGAACTTTTGTGGAAGGTCATTGATGAAAAAAATAAACAGGGTAGGAGAAATAACACCTCCCTGGGAGATACCTTCTTGTAACCTGACTAACTTGCTCTTGTGGTCTTCCAGTCTGACTGTCGCACAGCGTCTGTAAAAAAAAAAAAGTCTCTAATCCAGGCAAACATGTGCTCTTTTATCCACCTGTTTGCTAGTTTTAGCAAGAGGCCTTTCTTCCAGGCCTTATTAAAGGCTTTGGTCAGGTAGAGGAAAGTACCTAGCAGTTTGTATTTTTTCCAGAAAGCATATTCTCTATCCTGTGCAAGATAGAGGTTTGGTTATCAGTGCTTCTGTATCTCCTGAAGCCTGACTGACTGTCATCCAATATCTTGTTTTCTTCCAGGAAATTAAGTAACCTGTTGTTAATTAATCTTTCCATGGTCTTTTTAAGGCAGCTTATGGGGCAGTAACAGAATTTGTTTTACTTGGGCTTTCCTTTCTTGGCTCCTTCCATTCCTTAGGAAGTAGTCCCTGGGCCCAGGATTGATTTATAAGGCCTACCAGCTAGTCCCAAGTGTACTATCATTTCATTTATTTGATCAGGTCCAGGTGTCTTCCTTTTCCTAAGGTTTCATAATGCGCATTTAAGTTATTGGGGACTGAAGAGTTTATTCATTAAATCTTGGTTTTCTTGCTTTTTGTTTAACTATTCTGGGCTCTTAGATTTAATCTTAATTTTTGGGGGGGGGGGAAGAAGAGCTGCTGAATTGGCAGATTGAGCATGCATGGGAACACCTTTCTAAGCGTTATGTGAAATATGTTAAAATATCCAGTCGAGTGGATGATAAAATAAAGCGGTCTGGCCTTTGCCAATTTAGAATCTTTATCTTTTTTTGCCCCACATCTCCAAATGAGGCATAATCTCGACCAGCTGATACAAAGCATGTTACCAACCACTGCAGCACCCTCTAACTGTGGTGTTGCAAGGTCAGGCAGTACCCAGTGCAGAGAACTGCTTGTCAACTACCCTCCCCATTACATACATTTTGTTTGTTCTGAAAACATTTCTGCCATAGCCCAGATGAGTGGCTGGCCAAATAGTTAGAATCAGTGAAGGTTGCATGTGGCCATAAATCCTTAGGCTCAAAGCCGCCCCCCCCCCCCACCCCCCTTTTTTTTTTTTACATCGCAAAAAGTGGTATATAAAATAAAAGAAGCAGTAAGTGGAAGTTTTTGGCCACTTCTTCACACCCAGTCGGTAAGATATACAGGGTGACCTGTACCCTCTACTTTCCAATAGCACTGCGTCTGTGTGCTGTCCATATTTTTCATGTCTCCTTTCTGTTTACTTTTAGGTCTCCCTCTATTTCTCTTGCTCTGAGAGTTCCAGAAAAAGAACTTTCTAATTATACAGTACTAGAAATAATTCTTCTCAGTGTATGTCCTACTTGGTGCCAGTATCCTCTGTTCACTTACTGATTTGCTGAAATGTGTTTAGCTCTCTGTCTAAGTTGTGCATTAGATGATACTATTTCAGTCCTATTCTGTGCTGGCAACTGTTTAATGAATGTTCAATTTACTGTCAGGGTTTTATAATCTGAACTATTTATTACAGCTAAAAAAAGCTCCTCTTGTCGTCTGTGTATATTTTTTTTTCTCAAATCTCTATCCTCCATCTTTGTCTACATTTCTACCCTAATATGTATTTAATTCAGCTTAAAATATGTCAGCTTTGTGGCTAAGTCGATGCGAACGCTTCATAATGCTGGGATGCCGGGTTTGATCCCTGCTACAGGCCATAAGCCTTGCGTTGGTTTTGACAGTGGTATCAAGAAAGCCAACCGTCTAGAATGCAATGGCAAACAACTGGATGTAAATTTGCCTAGAAAAACCACAACAGCTAGGGGCTGTTGAGGTTGGTTCTGCAACGTCCTGTAAAGGATACCCAACTAACCTATAGAAGGAAACTTTTATGGTGAAACAAAATGAGATTAACTGCTACAGTTGAAAGAATCTGTTCTGGGTTTTAACCCAAATGGCAGTGTCTCTCCACAGAACGGCCAGCCATCTTAAAAATGCAGCATGAGAAGCACAATCTCTGTAGCTCAGGCGACATATCTTCAGGAATCTCTGGAAAACAAAAACGGAACCAGTGCAACGACTTTAAGGGTGCCCACATTTTATCATGAGACCCACTTAAAAATAAAATGAGGAAAAAAAAAAAACTAGTTATCAATGAGTAAAATCTCACATGTTACGAATTGTAACTTTCAGTCTCAGACAATTCCAAACAATATAATTATATGTAAAAAAAAAAAAAATCTTGTTACTTAATATTCTTTATATTGTTTTCATAATACGTAATCAACACTCAATAGCTTATGTTATTTAATTTATATACTAATTCAGATAACCTCGAAACGTCAGAACCAGGTTGTTGATCGTTTCTGTTCCTTGATAAAGAAACCTTATGTTCTCAAGACTGACATCCTAACCTTAATTGCGACACTGACATCAACAAACAGAGCCTGACCCCTGAACTCTGAACTCGGCTTAGGTCCAACATGATTATGTCCCGTAGGATTGTTCCTCTTGTTCGTTCCTTCTGTCAGAAAAACTTAGAGGAGGGTCGGGGTCGGGGGTCAGAGGGGGGAGGGGTCAGAATGGGGGCTAGCGGGGGGTCAGAGGGAGGGAGAGGGCGAGCAGGGGGGAGGGGGGTCAGAGGGAGGAAGGGGGCGAGCAGGCCGGGGTCAGAGGGAGGGAGGGGGCGAGGAGGCGGGGTCAGAGGGAGGGAGGGGGCGAGGAGGCGGGGTCAGAGGGAGGAAGGGGGCGAGGAGGCGGGGTCAGATGGAGGGAGGGGGCGAGGAGGCGGGGTCAGAGGGAGGGAGGGGCGAGGAGGCTGGGGTCAGAGGGAGGAAGGGAGGGGGCGAGGAGGCTGGGATCAGAGGGAGGGAGGGGGCGAGGAGGCTGGGGTCAGAGGGAGGGAGGGGGCGAGGAGGCTGGAGTCAGAGGGAGGGAGTGGTCAGAGGGTGCGAGCGGGCGGGGCTCAGAGGGGGCGAGCGGGCGGGGGTAAGAGGGCGGGAGCGGTGGGGGGGGGGGTCAGAGGGCGGGAGCTGGCGGGAGCGGTGGGGTCAGAGGGCGGGAGCTGGTGGGGTCAGAGAGCGGGGAATCAGAGGGCGGGAGCTGGCGGGGTTTAGAGGGCGGGAGCGGGCGGGGGTCAGAGGGTGGGAGCGGGGGTGGGGCTCAGAGGACAGGGGTCAGGGAGCGGGGGTGGGGGTCAGAGGGCCAGGGTGCGGGCGGGATGGGGGGGGGGGGGGGGGGTCAGAGGGCTCTTCTGATCCGGCAGCTTCTGTAATCTGCCTCGTTCCAAACGTACTGGTTTTACTTTTCCCTTGAAGTAAACAAGGCAGGCTGAGTGAGGTATCATTATGCATGGGCAACATATGGTCTCTACAATACTTAATTGACAGCAAAAAGGTAATACTCCTCAGAAACAAGGAAAGAACAACAAGGAACACTCTAATTGAGCAGCTCGAAATCATTTGCAAAAGGTAGCTAGGCAATCTGCCAACAACTACTGGATCCAGCTATGTGAAAGCATTCAAAATGCAAGCAGTAGTGGTAATGTTAGAGGCATGTATGAGGGGATCAACCTATTTGCACCAGGAGAGACGGCTAAATAGCGTTCACATGCGGTGCCTAAGAAGAATACTTGGTATTAAGTGGCAGGAGAAAATCACAAACAATGAGCTTTTGGAAAGAGCAGCTACCACAAAAGTCTTTTCCATGCTCAGTCTACGAAGGCTCAGGTGGCTGGCTCACACCTGGAGAATGGAGGATGGCAGAGTCCTTAAGGACATCCTTTATGGTGAATTAAAGTCAGGAAGAAGATGTCGAGACCGACCTCTACTACGATGTAAAGATGTGTGCAAGTGGGACATGAATGATACAGGTATTGAGATGTACCGATGGGAACAAAATGCCATGGACAGTGTTGTTTGAAAAGGGCATATCAGGAAAGAGAATGAGACTGAAGGAAGAAATGATTGCAGAAAGAATTAGAGTTGAGCGTCTGAATTAAACACAAATGTTGACAACAATGGCCCTAAAATCCCATGCTATCATTGTGGACGACTTTTCTTGACAGCCATGGGCTGTGAGTCTCATGCCTCCTCATGGCGCAATATAACCTCATCGTCTGGAAAGACGGAAAGGTGCCAATGGAATGGAGAGCCGACCGTTTAGGCTAGTGGCAAACTACTGAACGTAAAATTACCTAGTAAAATCACAAACAGGTCAAAAAAATAAAAATACTGGGGTATGTACTTTGTTTTAACTTTTTTTTTATGTTTAGTTTTAACGACTGCCCTTTTTGTTAAAAAAAAAAAAAAAAAACGTTAAGCCAATCCACTAAACTCTATGATGCTCAGAGAAGGACACGTCCGGTTCCGGTCTTTTTAATCTTGATCCTATACAGTAGCAGCGTGCCTCACGTTTCGTGTCTCGTTCAGACTTAATAGTAAGTCTCTTTATGTTTATAAATGGCGTTTATCAATTTTATTAACAGTTGATAATGTAAGCACTGTTGTAGCAATCACTTTAATCAGGTGATTTGTTGTGCTTTGGGTTTAAACCCAAAACTTGTGAAATGCAAACTTCACTCACGTGGCTGTCATCTCACACCGCCATTTTTATATTTTGGAAGTTTCCTGGACTAGTAGTTTTTTTTCCTGACTTCATGGCTAAATTGAGATTTGTTCCTAATCAGGGAAATCTAAAATCATGGAGGCATGCAGTAGTTTTAACTTGAGCAGCTGATAAGACAGGTCATGGTCTCCAGCTATCTACCAGTCGGGAAGTCTGAATGTATAGTATAGTATTTTCAAGATCATCATCTCATCTTAAAGAAATTCGTACACAAGCTATCAAGATGTTCACACAATTATTCAAACAAATAATATAGGTTTTTTTTGGCTTGTCAGTAATAATTTTTCTTGTACAGTATTTATCGCCTTTGCCTAGGTACTTTAGTCAAATTTTTTAAATGCCCTCAACACCAATAAAACCAGCACAGTTAGATAGCTGTAAATCTCTTTCCAATGGTACCTCATTTAGCCTTGTATGTCATTTCTGAGCTGATATATGTAGGTTTTTGTGGAGATGAGTTGTAAAAGACAGCTGCTAAAACTTGTCTGAGAAACAAGAAGTTTTCTCTGCGCAACCAAACTGCGCAACTTTCGTTTTGGCTTTGTTTTCATTGGACAAGATGGCAGACAATTTTTCTCAGACACAGCCACATAATAGCGATTGCCTGAAAAAATGTCACTGTAAATCTAAACAGCCACAGACAAAAAAGAAATTTTATACACAAATGTAAAATTGGACGGAGAATTCAATTATAACTAGCATTACCATGTCTGGTAATGTTTAAGACCTAAAGCCAACTTTATATACTTATCGCTATTTTCAAACTGATGTAACAGAAAAACAGAAGACGTCCGGCTGTCGTAGACATGAGCTGTTAATCGGGTTCCTTCCCGCTGTTTTCAGCTTTTTATAGTGGGTGAAAATCACACCAATCGCAAAATTTCATGAGAGATTAGGACCCATGCCAAAACCCCAACCGACATTTGCGAAGCAAGTTTTGAACGGTTTCCATGGTAACTGAAATTGCCGAACACTGTAGTCGCTACTTTGCCTTTTTAAAAAAAACACCTAGTTGGGTGCTACGATGTGATTTCCGGCAGTAGACGATTTAAAAACTTGCAATGTTTGTGGCAGTCAAAAAGCTCAGCTGTGGAAGAGATTAAGTCTTCAGCACATTTTCGGGGTATCCTCTGAATAACGGTCCCAAATTATCAAGGCCGACAAAATACCCCATAAAGGCATGTCATGTATATTGCCCCCCGTGTGGGTTACGGGGCCCCATTGTGGGGAGACAAGAACATACCCACTGCCTACTAAAAAGCATTCTGTAAGTCAACTAATTATGGAGCTTTCTTCAAAGTCTTAATGCATCTGCCTGAGACAAGAAACCAATAGTATGCATTTAAATAAAATAGATCTGTAAAACTGTTGCACACACAACACTGAGGTTTTGGAGCAAGTCTGTAGTTTAGAAATGGACGAACAACTAGAACTTTCTGCCAGTGCACAGCTGGTGAACGCAAACAAGAAAGAAGATATGTAAATTGTTTCGCAATTTACATATGACTGAGGCCCTGCCGAGATATTTTTCGGTCTTGATAATTTGGAAGCGTTATTTTTAGGATAGCCCATTTTCGTAAAGACAACCGTGGCACACTGTAGCCAGTCTTTATTGTGTCATGGCACAGAATTTATATTTTATGAGGCAGAATTATCTGCAAATTTATTATGACCCTGAATCCTTGTGGATTCCAGGACCCATTTTAGGGAAGAGAAAAACACCCACTGAATGCTGTAAAAGGTGACTTCTATGGATGTTTCCTTCAAAGTCTGAATGTACTGCTTGAGAGATCAACCAGCAGTCTACATATGAATAAGCCAGATCTGTAAATGATTAAATATGATGTGCATGTTCAAGTCAAAGTTCTGGAGCAAGTCCTAAAGTAACCAGAAATGTTATATTGCGTACCAAGTTTACAGCCGATGAATGCTACACACACACACAAATTAACAGAAGGATCCTAGAAACATGCCTGTTGTCAACAGAGAGACTGCTGTTAACAAAGTTCTAATCGTAAATATTTTTGTTTTCAATTTGTGCAGTTCCCAAGAATGCGTTACGTAGCCGCTTACCTTCTCGCTTCCCTGGGGGGCAAAGCATCACCAACTGCAGCAGACATTGAGAAAATTCTTGGCAGTGTGGGAATTGAATCTGAAAATGAAAAAATCAACAAGATCATCAGTGAACTCAAGGGAAAGAATCTTGAAGAACTGATTGCTGAAGGTACATGTCTTAATCTGTAATGTATTCAAACGATAATTAAAAAAAAGAAAGAAAGCAGGGAAAACTTCAGTAAACAATATTAAATGAGATATGTCACTGAATTGAGGATGTACATTGTACAATTTTATAAATATCAAGTTCAGGTACTGTCTAAATGCGTGCTCTCTGTGAATACACGTAATCCCCCACTGTAAAAGTTGCAGGTAACTGAAACAGGTTATGGCTTAATCTTGTTTAATACCTTAATTTCCACTTCATCTGCATTCACCCAGTCCTTCTATAGTGTGTGGATGTCAGACCTGAAACTGACCCTAAACAAAAAATCCATTGCATGCCCTAGGGTTGTCCTTTAAGTTATTGCTAAGAAATGACTGTTTGAAGCCAAATTAAATGGGTCTATTGGCTTGCCAATATTATTCGACTAGAATCATGTTATTGCCTGTGACCCAACATTGAAATATTCTCAGACAGACCATAGCTCTATAGGCTTTGTGTTTCGCAGCAGAACAAACATCGCTTTGTATGTTACATTTTTAAAACGTCAAATGGTACGCTTTGTATTTTGTCGATTTCTGTATTATTCTGTCTAAGATCAGCCTGGTGCCATTTTTCTAAAATGCAAGCGCTATTTAATGTGAGCCGATTGTTGTTGGGTGTTCATTTGTCAGGTTAACAATAGTTAACTGATATTGTAAAGTAGTAGTTAAATTGTAAAATGGTTGATTGTTATGAAATGCAAATTTTCTGTGTCAAAGTCGCAGAATTAGGTTAGTATTTCAGGATTCTTGCACTGCGCTGGGATGCCTTAGAATTGAGTTAGAACGGAGCACTTATGAGGTATTACCCATGTGCCATAATGTTGATTACTGCAGTCCACTAAACCTAAGCCTAGTTTACTATTTTAGAAGTTGGCTTTGAATTTCAGTAACACTAATAAACCATTCAACCTTAGCAATAAAAAAAACAGGGCCGTGAAATACTCATTGGAAATGTCTTGCATACATTTCAGTTAAAAAACTATTTTCATTATTTGGGTGTTTAACTAACCTTGTTGCTGTTCCTGTAAGTTATAACCAGTGCTACAAACATATGGGTGTGTGTGTGTGTGTATATATATATATATATATATAAATAGGCACGTTTAGTTCTGTGTAGTTTTTTCAGGGTCAGTTAATATTTGACGTTATTCTTATTGATTGATGTCATTAATGTGACCCAACATTGAACTGCATTGTTCTCAGACAGACCATCGCTCCATAGGCTTTGAGTTTCGCAGCAGAACAAACAGTGCCACTATTTCAGTATTGCTTGCCTATCAGGATTTTTTTTAACACCAGCATATGGAGTCCTCTAACTCCCAAGTTACAAAGTAAAGCGTTTGTCTTATATAGACAGAGCATACTGAAGAAATTTAAAGCGTGCCTTTCTGTGGTAGTTATTTCCTACTTACCCTCTTTAAGCCCTCAATTTCTGGGTTTTTGTTTTAAAATTATCTCCTCTCAAGCGTATCCTGTGAGATATAGAAAAAGACATCTACCTGTGATAGTAATTGTTGTGATTGATCCTTTCAGGCTCCAAGAAGTTGGCCTCAGTCCCATCAGGTGGTGGTGTAGCAGCTAGTGCTGCCCCGGCAGCTGGTGCTGCAGCCCCAGCGGAGAAAGCGGCAGCTCCTGCTCCTGCAGGTTTGTCGATTTTAAAAACTAATTGGTTCATGACATGACAAAATAGTCAATTGTAAGCAGTGAAATAGATGTATGTGTGAATGGCTCAAATCTTGTGATCATTAGCATTGTGATACAGACTGCAGTATACAGGGTGAGCTTAATATATGTTTATTAGCATGTGTAATCACCAGGCATTATTATGGTTATGCAAATGAAGGCAGTCCTTTAAAATAAAAAATCATATTCAAATAATTTAACCACTTACTAGGACCATGCCATATGTTGTTTAGCACCATCATGGCCAATGTCTTAAGCTCAGAGCCTAAAGTCATGTGAACAGTTTCACGTTTTATTTACCATCTATTTGTACTTTAACCATGTAACCAGCCATATTTCTAAATCACCTAGTAATATCTCTGACGTGTTGGTGCTTATTGAATTTTTATTAGGCTTATTTGGACTGAAGCCTATGACCACTGGATGATACATGAAACCTAAATAGAACAGATTGAGTCAGTACTGGGCATTGCCAGCTCAACAAGTACTCTTATAAATTGCGTATGAGGCTAACAACGGGGCTCTGTGCTGAGCATATCCCACAACACATCTTCACCATTTGCTTGCTATGTGTATTGGGGTCAGCAAATTGCAGCTTTCCAGCAAACGCACAGCACTTAAATTCGGGAGAAATATTTTACATGTAATTTTATTGCATATTCCATAAGAATAGTTGGTTCTTTTTACACCGTCTCAGGGGCCTCAAGATTTGGTAGGGAGTTGCTCGAAATGTCTTGTATATAGTGGGGAGGGGGTAAGGGTTCGTTTCCTTTTTCTTTGTTTGCCCGAAATAGGGGGCAGGCAGCCTCCGTGTATGTATACTGGTGGATTAGGGTTAGCACTGAATGCAGCGATGCTGACAGGTGAAAAAAAAACTGATGAAGATAGAACAAACAGGACACAGTGGTGGTGACGAACGAAAGTAACACTGGACACATAAATGATACCATTTAAAATCTGTGACACCTCTAGAAAATAGATGATTGAAGGTTAGCGTTACTGGGGCCAACTCCCTAGGAATTCCCTACGGAATCTCGGAGCCCCCCGAGATGGGGTGAAAAAAGCAAATAATCTATTTGTTTATAAATTGGATGAAACATCTTTTTTTTTTTATCTTAAGTAGTTCAGAATGTTAAAGGCTGGTGCGAGCTATGTAGTCTTCGTATTAAATTAGTTGTAACTCATTGTAAATTAAATTTTTTTTTAACCTGTTCTACGCTTAAAATTACAGAAGCATGATGTCATAGCTAATGTAATAGTTACACCGTGCATGATTGTTTTACAAGCATACATTTTTTTTGCAGGCAAGAAAGAAGAAAAGAAAGAAGAGTCTGAAGAATCTGAAGACGACGACATGGGTTTTGGACTGTTTGACTAAACAGTGACATCAGTAACAACTCGTTTACTTCGAGAAATAAAGTGTACGAATGAAACAGCTTGTTTATTTGATCTTTAGCATGTGGTTTTGGACAAATAAATTAAAATTATGAGTTATTTTTAATTATTACATACCCCTGTGTGGGTTCCAGGGCCCTTTTGTGGGGAAAACAAGAATAGACCCACTGCCTCCCCAAAAGCATGTCGTAAGAGTCGACTAACTGGGGAGCTTCCTTTGAAGTCTGAGTGCATCTGCCCGAGAGGCAAGGAACCGGCAGTCTGCATTCAATTGAATCAGATCTGTAAAACTGATGCACAGGCAACACTCAGATTTTGAAGCAGGACTGCAGTCCAGAAGTGGACGAACAACCAGAACTTTACGCCCAAGTGTACAGCTGGTGAACGTGAAGAAGAATTATTACATGGAAGAAAACCATTTCAGTCTGGGTAGTTTTGTTGTCCATTTCTAGACTTTGTTGAGGTCTAGAACTCTTTAAATGCCTCCACCTTGAAGTGATTTGTATGTTTTTGTGGCCATAAGAGCTATGTTGACAGTGACCTAGCTTTTGGTAACTTAAGACAGGTCAAAGGTTATTATAAGCAATAATACAAAAATTATTTTTTTTTATATTGCACAGCAAATACAGATACTGTACTTACAAGAATAGAAATAAATGATACAAAATGCACAAATGCATTATGATTAAAGACTTTATTAGCCAGAGATGTTAATACCCAGATACCAACACTGGAGGAGACGAAGGCTACAGTTAGAAATAAGCTATGTATCAATGGGCACCGTATTTAAATTATTACCTAAATAATGTGACTTATATGTAAATATATATTTTTACACACATACATAGAGTGAGAAGCAACGGCGTTTGATTTTCATATTATTGACTTAGATGTGGCCGGAGTTTATATTCTTTCCATGTCTAGTTAGTATTCATACAGAATATTAAACATTTTATGTTTTGCATCCTTCAGTCGGGTTGTGGTAACTAATAACTAGGAACGAAAGAATCCTAAGTATTATAACAGTAACTACTTAGTGACTCATTGTCTGTTTTTCCAAGCACTATCCAGCAAAACACAAGACAAACTAATTGCAGATCTAAGGACCAACATTGGCTTACTCTCCAAGGAAGAAGAACTGGTCTTGCAGTGGATACCAGCCCACTGTGGTATTCAAGGAAATGAGAGAGCAGATAAGCTGGCAAAAGCTGGGAGTAATCTTCCACAACCTCATCCACCGCACAGCTATAAGGAAACCAAAACAGCGCTAAAGCAGTCTTTCAAGCGGGAGTGGAGAAGGCAGAATGGAGATTGCAGACCAGAGAGTGACAGCATAAACAAACTTACCAGGAAAGAACAAACATCAATTTTTAGACTGCTCCTCGTGATTGTGAAGCAGAAAGACAAGACTCCTGAGCACATAGTGCAGTACTGCCCTAACCTATCCCAGCAAAGACTGGATCTGGCCCAAGGAAGCCACATTGCAAGAGAAGCTATGGGGGACCGGTGGCGACCTTAAACGCACAATCCTATTTGTGACCCAGACGGGACTCAATGTTTAGCATGACTAATGTCGAACGCAGAAGAAGAAGAATAAGTAACTAAACTTGTAAATTGTCACTGACGGATTAGTTAATGCATGAAAGCTGCATTAGCTTTTAACAAAAGCAATCGTTCCATGTTGTCAGTATTATGGCCGTGCATGCAGGATTCGTAATCGGCCCGACCACAACTATTTGCCCCCGAAGCGAATAATCTGTTTATATCACCACTGATCAGTGCACATCACGAGAGCTAACAGACTAAAATGGTTGGGGCATATTGAAAGAATGCTAGAAGACAGAAGTAGAACTGTTTACACCTGAGAGAGGAATGGGCGTAGACCACGAGGCAGAAGAGATGGCAAGCCAGAGAGATGAATGGAGGCGAGTGATATCTGCAGCAGTAAACCTCAAGGGCTCAGAATGCTAAAGAAGAAGATGACAATTCTGTGCTACTTTATGTGTAGTAAAAGTTCAGCATATATGAGTGTGTGTGTTTTTTTAAAGATATTTTTTATACACTTCGTATTCGGCCGAATAGTGAAAATCGCGGATAAAAGGTAGGTAAGTTGTACCCCACCTGGACATCACACAAATGATAAACACAAAGTGCCGCCATGCGGTGTGAGTTTCACCCTTGGAGATATACTGGAAACCCCGTTCAGCCATATTCAAGAGCCAGGGTGAGGCTTCAAACTAACGAAAAATTGCATCCCACACGGGGATGACGAAATTTTAACGTCAATGATATTCTCTCTTGTTGTACTCAACCAAAACATCACAAAAGCGATAAACACCATGCGGATGAGGATCACCGTGATGTCACAGAAATCCTGTTTGGCCATGGTTATGGTACGGCTATGATCAGGCCCCCCCCTTACATGGGGCGAATGAGATCAGCCAAGGATATTATTTGTCTATACTTAAAAGAGTTTTACCTGCCGATGAAAACCTTAGAAGATTGTTGGGGTTCACGTGGGAAGATAAAATCAGCACTTTTAGATTACAACAAATGACAAATTTAGAAATCAAAAAACGAAGATGGTGGTGGATTGGACAGAATGAAGAAAAAGAGACGACAGAGACAGGCAATTCAATGGTCACTACAAAGACAGCGAGGAAGAGGCAGGCGCAGCGGCACTTGGGGGCAAACCTTTGAGGCTGAACTCAAGGCTACGCAAAGGACAAAACTTGAGATACAGAGGACAGCTCAGGTTCAAACTGAGTGGCGACAGTTTGTCTCTGCCTCATGTGCCTCTGGGCACAATGTGGATTGATTTAGTGATACAAATTGGAGCTGATGATCCAACCGCCCCCCCCCCCCTTCCCTTTCCGGCCAAAAATTTCTTTGTGGCAGGGCGCTTGGGTGGTTTACAGCCATATGGTAGTTAATTTGGTGTAGCGGCTAGATGTTTGCCTGTGGTCATGGGTTCAAATCTGAATGGAACCAGACTTTTTTTTTTTCAAAATGAAAGGTTGTCCCAGCCTTAACTGAATACTAGGTAAAGTACTGGGAAGAAAATGCGATTTCCTGAAATGAATATTAACGTTTTACGACATGCTTTTTTAGGACCTGTGAGTTTAAATGTCAAGTAAATATAACAGCATATGAGTGCACTGTCATTAGGGCAGTGCTGGACTTAAGCAGAAGCTAACTAAGCTGCAGCTTAGGGCCTCACAATCTGCAGGGGCTTCAGCAAATTCCCATTTTATATTGAAAAATACAATTTTCTTTTAACAGAGCCTTTAAGTGGATTCTATGATATATGCATTCTTTCACACACAGCCCATGCTCCAGTAGGGAAAGAAATCGCTGAAGAAGAAGAAGAAATAAATAATTTACAATTTTATACACAAGGCAGGTTCAATTTATACATCTGATTTTTTTATTTACATATCTATAAACAAGCATTTATGATACATCAATATATAATAAACATACAAAAGTTTCCTGAACGAAAAAGTAAACAACAATGTTGAGAATGAAGACGGAGAATGATAAACAAAATAATTCACTGTTTAAAAGACTAAATCAGCCTTCTTTGTTGTGTAGTTCAGCAGGCATTTCCTAGCAGCCTAGTTCTTCTTGTGATAACATGACCTATACTCTGTCCTGCAAACATGTTGAAGGCAACATCCTCACACAGTGAACATAAACTGCAGCAGAATACAGTAATAAAATCAATCAATCAAGTCCGATTCTGTCTATACAACGATACTGGCTGCAAAGTATATTAACCTCTCACTTACTTTTGCCCAGGCTGTACACTCTTTCAGACTGCTGTTTACCCATCTCTTATACTCCCACTTGTATCACTGTCTGTCTCCAGCTCGCTTGCCCTAAACTTAACAGTAGTTATTGCGTTGATACTAAAAGAATTCTCATGACAACATGTGTGTGACAGAGTTAACAAGACTGATGTGGTTAAAAGGCTTTGATTTCCATCTCTAGATTAGAAAGGCCCAAGTTTATCCTCAGAATCTTGACAAAAATCATTGTTTGTTATGATATAACTCGGTTAGTGAAATCAGACACCTAGCACTCTAAGAGAATAAACAATAAACAGGTCATGTCTACAGGTAAAGCAAATTAACAATTCTACAGAAATTAAAAAAGATGGTTATGAACCTGACTCCCCCCCCCCCCCCCCCCCCCCAATCCACTGTGGTGCTTGATAAGGCGAACATATTTAAGTTTCCGAGATGCTGTTTATCAGTCAATCTTTCTTAATGTTCACATCTTTCAGGATGCCATTATTTTTATTTTCTTCTTGGTCCATAGTATCATGAGAATCTTTCTGTAGTATTTCAATACCAAAAATATATTCTTATACTTCCTTCACTGTATTAACACATTTTATCTCTACATTACTTTCCTTACATAGTCAAATAGATCACTTTCAGTTATCTTACTAAATCATTCTTCCTCAAGGCTGTTTTGTAGCTTGTGACAGTTAAGATTCTGTACGTCTAGATATTGAGAGAATGGATGGCTGGACTTTAGCCTAAAAAACTTAAACACTGTTCTGGTTGCAGCAGCGTATTTTTATTATCCCCTCATGAAAGCCATCTAGCTGCATTTATCATTTATGATTGCGTTCTTGGTAAAGCTTCTCAGTTCTATTTTCTACGTTTATCATGGTATTCTATCATAAAACCCTCGTGCAATATCGACCCAAGCATCCATCCTGCTGCAAAGCAGTTAAAGCCACTGGACGCTTGGTTCAATATAAAAAATAAAATAAAAAGACTTATTCATCTGTACAGCGTTTTTACACCAAGGCAGACAATCATGACAAGCTAAAATTGCTTTCCAGTGCCTGACTATGGAGCTGAGATGCAGCAATTTCCTCCAGTGATTTCTGTATAGTTTTTAACAACATTTCTCCCCGCGTGACAATTTCTTCCAATCTTTCGGCTTCTTCTTGGTTCTCAAGCTCCAACTTCTGTAAACTAGCGATCTGAAACAGAGTCCAACAATTAGGCTCACTGGACAGTTTTTAAGTAATATACATCCTGAAATTTTTTTTTTTCTGACAGTGCCCTACCCTTTTATCCTAAATTATATATCTGCTTTTAATTAGCATGCAGTCGAAATTTCATTGTTTGACTATCCCAGTGTGGG
Organism: Candidula unifasciata; assembly: GCA_905116865.2. Classification (NCBI taxonomy): domain Eukaryota; kingdom Metazoa; phylum Mollusca; class Gastropoda; order Stylommatophora; family Geomitridae; genus Candidula; species Candidula unifasciata. The sequence continues at coordinate 424,283 of CAJHNH020004780.1, forward strand.
TTCTGGGGCCCATTGTGGGGGAAACAAGAATAGACCTACTGGCTCACCAACAAGCATGTCGTAAGAGGCAACTGAGGTCTTTTTTTCGAAGTTGGAGTGCATCTGCACGAGAGGCAAGGAATCAACAGTCTGCATACGAATAAGCAAGATCTGTAAAATGGATGCAAACGCAAAACTCAGGTCCTGGAACAAGGCCTACATCAAGAAATGGACAAACAACCGGGGTTTGTAGCTGGCAAATGCAAGCAACAACACTGTATTACAAAGGCATAATGTGTTCAAATCACCACCAATTATTGGCACTTTAATGGCTAATAGACTGTGGTGGTAGGAGCATACAGGTTGTATTTGTATACAGGATGTTGGTTCTTCACCTCCAAGGCAGATGCACTCTGACTGTGAAGGAAACATCCCAAATAAGTCTACCCTTATGACATGCTTGTTAAGGGCAGTGGGTCTGTGCTGTTTTCCCCTATAATGTGGCCCGCAATCCACAAGGGAAACAAAAAGTTAAATGTGAGTAGAACATGAGGCAGACAAAGAAAATAGCGGACAGATACAGAGAGACTTAAACACTTTGAGTCATCAACTGGAAAGAAGATGTGAACTAAATGAATGTCTGAATTAGACAGACGAATGAATGTCACACTAAACTGCCTGGCAAAGGCTAACCCAGCCAATCATAGCTGGAAAGAAGTCAGAGGTAAAATAGTATAAATATCTTAACTCTTTTGTAAAAAAAAAAAAAATGCAATCATAGTCTATTAAAAAAAATACTTTAAAAAATCAGAAGAAAAGAAAGAATAATTGAAAGCAGAAACACATACAGGCATTTATGGTGAAAAAACTAAACATATGAGAAAGTCTCTCAATGGAGAATAAAATTAGAATCATACACAAGTGGTTCAGGACGGGCAATAGAATTAACTTCAAATGATGATTAAGGTTAACAAATGGTAAACAGTTTTCTGCTAACACTAGTTATCATTGTCAAATGTGATCTTGTGAAGATCCCACCAAGTGGTGCAGTGATTTCAGTCATATGCATGAGGAAAAGTTAGGGTTTTGTTTAAGAAGATACTCTGTACCTCACCTCAGTGCCAGCTGTATGGATCCTCACGCATCTTCGTTATGCGCCATGGATAATGACCTATATCGGCGTAAACCGAGCTGGCAGGGGATCTCAGTGTTGGTGGCTCCAGATATGCTGTGTCCAGAAATCATGACACTCATCAGCTCACCCCAAAGCAGGGTCTGCTGTTTGAGTATCCAACTGTATAACAAACACTGGTTCAGACATCTGTCGGCCGAGAGTCCTTCTGTATAACACATACTGGTTAAAACATCTGTTGCTCAAGAGACCTACTGACTGCCAAATTATGCTCAAATGGTCATCCATTGTGTGTCCTACTGTATGACAGCAAAGGTTCAGATGTCTCATGCAAAGAGATACTACTCTAAGAAACAAAATATATAAACGTCCGCCATCTGGCCACACTCGACATAGTGAATCGATTTTAAGAGGAAGTCATGCTGGATGCATGCTTTCCAGAAATGTTGCACAAAGTGCCCTGGAGCATCTACCTTTAAAGTGCCACTGGCAAAGAGAAACAGATGGGAAAGTGTAATGCCCATTCTATGAAGTCTTGGGCTCTGGACTGCTTCCTGGGCATCACAAATGGGTGCAGCATGCAAAGAGCGGAAATCTTAATATATCAAACCAACCTGAAGCTCTGTAGAGGAATCTTCACTGGGCAAGTTATCTATGAGAACATCAATATCTTTAGCTGTTCTGGTGATGAGTTTTGCAAACAATGCAGCATAATCTGAAGAAAACAAAACAGATGAATAAAGAATATAGTTTGTGAATAAGAACCTTTCATCCAATCTTCACAAGTTTACAAAACTGACTGCCTTAGGTGAATCAATATAAATTAGCAATAACAAACATTCAACTTGGCTGATAACAGTTTACCCAACAAACATCAATGTTCAATACGGGGGGGGGGGGGGGGGGGGGGGGGGAGGTGTGCAAGTAAACAATGTTATGTTATGACAATTGATGTCATTGAATACTGGGCCATCCCATGTGTGCTCAGCCTTTTGACGCAGCAGCCACCCCAAGGTACCTTCTCCCATGAGAAACTGGTTATATGTTTTCTATCTGGACATCAAAAATAACACTGACGTGCTTCACCAAGCTTCTCATTCAATTATGTCAACATTGGAGATTCATTAGTATGGGCCAGTCTAGTGGGTATAGCATTGATGATATATGCTCCATCCATGCATATTCTTGCATGCGGTGGTGCTGGCTGGTCTGCTCATGATCTTTTATTCTGACATGCCTTGGAGTGTATATCCAGATGTGGGAGGTTAAGTGTGACTTAATGAATGTTGTCTCCTCATACAGAGCGCAGGCTGTCTGTTGTGATTTTCTGAAGCATGTTCACGTAGTCTGACATGATCATCTTGTGTTTGGCTGCCAGTTTTGCTGGCCATGCTGGTGCTCTTGGAGCAGCTGTTACCTCCATGATCATGCTTGATGTTGTTGCCTTGTATGCCACACTATCCTCTTTATTGTTTTTCCCCATCCACTGTGCTATATATTATGCCCAAGCTGATTTTGAGCTGCATTTGCCATGTCTGAACTTGTCCAGATCACATACCTGCTGGATTACATTTTGAGGTGTGGCTATTTAGGAGCAACCTATTTTCAGGCTCTGCAAAAAAAAAAACCCCCCCCTCCCCCCCCCCCCCCCCACCCCCTTCCTTTTCCCTCTTTTTAAAAACACCACCTACAGCATTGTGCACTCGGTAGTTGATGTCTCCTGATACTTTCATGCATGACTTTATCTGTGCGGCTTTGTGTTTGGTGGCTGCCAGCGATAAACCCAGACATATTGCAGGGCATGACATACAGTGTCTTTTATGCAGCAGAGTATGGGTCTCATTGCCTCCATTCAAATCTTTCTAGCTGCATTTTGCTGACAGTGAGGAGGCCCAGACCGCAGTCTATGACACCTTAACACGTGGTCCTGATAACGAAGGACAAGTAAGCCTTGTTCAAAATCGACTGCTGTCAACACCTTCTGTGCAGTCAGATCTTTCCCAGACATAAGTTTAACGCTGACTACATGATGTTTGTACGACAAGCATGTGTCAAAAGTCATGCTGTACCTATTCCTATATTGTTTGGTGCCCATACTTATGGCTGACTATGTAGGTGTACTGACTAAGTGAGTGTTTAAGGTAAACCGTGTCACGAAGGTCTTTGTTGGGTTTACCTGTGCTCCTGATTCCTGGCACCAGTTACTGAGTCCGTCTCATTCATGCTGCAACATGGCTGTAATTTCATGCCTATTTTTCCAACAACAACATCAACAAAAAAGTTGAAGCTAGATGCAACTTCATACCACATACATCCATACAAATCGCAACTATGAACCAAATGACGCAGCTGTGAAACAAACCTATGACTTTCAGAGTGTGAGGCAAATGACTTGACCACTTTGCCACGGAGATCCCCTTATTCTTCACTGACAAAAGAAAAAAATCCTTTAGACTTACCCTCTTGGGGAGGAGGTGAAGGTGGTTTGCCACCTGGCTTTTCAAAACCTGGAAAAGGACTGCTAGGTGCATACTGCTGCAAGATTCCAATGCTGTTGTAGAAGTGTTCAGCTTGCTGCAGAAAACAATACAAAGTTGTGCACATAAGCAAGTTAGGTAAACATAACTACTCTTCACTTCCCCATGTGGGTTCAGAGGCCCTATAAAACAGAACAGATTTACTGCCCCCTTAAAAGCATGTTGCAAAATGTGACTAACTGGCAGTTTGTTGAAATTGGATATGTTAGGCTGAAACTGACTTGAGTCTGAAAAGTCAGGTAAAAAATGGCGAGAAGGAATGTTGCATCAAAGCAACTGAAACATGTCTGGAGGCAGGAAAATGAATAGAACCATGTGCCAGACATGCCTGAAGGGCCTCCAAGGGCCTTACTTCCCAAAATACAAATGTTGCAAAATGTGAATAACTGGCAGTTTGTTGAAATTGGATATGTTAGGCTGAAAGATGCAGACATTGCAGTACAGCTGCACACCACAACAAGAGAAAAAAAAAATGTCCTTAAAAGGGTAGATGCAAAAGAAAAGAACTGTTCATGTAACCTTTATTTTACATGTAATAAACCTGAATATTCAGTGAAAAATGGGCCAACTTGAGAAAAGAGAACAAGGAAGACACAAGGATAAATGTTGGCCTTCTGAATTCTATTTTTTTTAATTAAGAGCTTAGGGCTTGAGTTGAGCAACTTGGACTTGAGTCTGACAAGTCAGGTAATTAATGACTTATGGACTTGACCTGACCTAGGGTTTTGTCCAGCGACTCAGCTTGTGACTTGTAGCTTCAACGACTTGGTATGACTCACTCTTTGCGGCCGGCTACTGTGCTATTGGCTGGCAGGTTTTCGCACCAGTCAATCAGACTGCTTCTCGCATTTCTTGCACATGTGAGCTGTTCATTGATGGCTTTCAAGAGAGTTTTATGTGTTCTGTAATTTTACATCAATTTTTTTCTGGGGTTACCTGTGCCTAAAAAATGGTGAGAAGGAATGTTGCATCAAAGCAACTAAAACATGTCTGGAGGCAGGAAAATGAATAGAACCATGTGCCAGATGTGTCTGAAGGGCCTCCAAGGGCCTTACTTCCCAAAATACAAATGTTAGGACTTATTCAAGCTTCATCCATAAAAAAATTCCCCCAAATTTTTCAGGTTAGTTATGTTTGATTCCAAGTTTTATAAAAATTGCTTGCATAAATTATGCAAATCAGAATTTAGTTAATTTAACTAAATGTTGAGATTTCAGTTTGATTCATAAATATTATTTTAGTTCATTCAATTTCCTACAAGATTACATTGCAGTCCTGTTCCAGAACCTGAGTGTTGCATGTACATCTGTTTGACAGATTTGACATATTTGTGTGCAGAATGTTAGTTCCTTGCCTCTCAGGCAGATGCACTTCGACTTTGAAGGAAGCTCCCAATTAGTCGACTTTTACGACATACTTTTGGGTAGGCAGTGGGTCTATTCTTGTTTCCTCTATAACATGGCCCCGGAACCCACATGGATTTAAAAAAAAAAAAATTTTGTGTGTATATGACCGATCCATAAGAACTGTTCCATGCACTATGCACGATTTACAAATGACTTGAAATAGTGAAATACGAAGTGGCTTGACTCGGGAGTAAACTTGGAAACATTCTTGGTGGTCTAGGACTTGATTCTTGGCTTGTGGATTCACTTGGACTTGAAAGGTGGCGACTTAGTCCTAGCTCAGCCTTTTTTTTTTTTAAATTTCCCAAGTGACCAAACCAAAAAGGGTCTGGAATCCACACGAGGAAACAGTAGTGTAAACAACAAAAATAAGTATGTCTGACTAAAAATAAATGAAGTGATGATAGTAATGATACTGATACAATGTTTCATATATCCTTTTGAATCGAGCTATTTAGACTGTCCTGTAAACCTCCGGGACGAATTCTACTAATCTAAATTACTTATATACGACATTACAGTGAACAATGTAACAAAAATAATAACGGAATTAATCAATATTCCATACATGAGTAACCGCGTCTTGCAACTGCGTTAGGCGGTCCGCCATCTTGATGTAGGAACAAAACACGCATCCAGTCCATATATGACCGCTCCCGCTAGAATGTCAGTCAATCAATAAGTTATGTTATCACAATCGACGCCACTGCACATTTGATATTCTCATACGTGCTCAGTACTCCGATGCAGCAGCCACTCCGAAGTATTTCTATTAATTCTTTCTATGAGAAGTAATAAGTATAAGGAACCAACTCCACAATGAAGGATGGCTAGAATAGATCTCCAGCAGTTACCAGCACTCTCTGACTTTCGCCTTAGATTGCTGTCTGTCCATCTCTTGCTGTTATCCTCCCACTTGTAACGATGTCTGCATTTTGCCCGCTTGCCTGTAGCTTGCCCATCCAGTTTGATTTTTATAATGATGGTAATTGTTGTCTTTTCGTGGGGCAGAAATATTTAACTTTTCCTTTTTCCTTGTCCTCAGAAACAAGGAAACAACACTCTGCATACAAAGACGTCAGATCTGTGAAGCTTATGTGCACGCAACACTCAGATTCCAGAACAAGACTAACGTCGAGAGGTGGTCAAACAACCATAATTTTCTTCTGGATCTTTCAGCCAGTAAATACGATAAACAAAAATTTAAAAAGGAAGAATATTTTATGCAATACGTCTATAACAACATAAAACATGTTAAAGACAGACAGCTCTAGAAAACGAACTTCATTGCAGAATTAAACGGTATATTACAAAAGCAACAATTTACACATGATGGATATATACAAAGAATATATATATATATATATATATATATATATATATATATATATATATATATATATATATATATATATATATATATGTGTGTGTGTGTGTGTGTCTGAATGTGTGTATGTATGTATATTCCGGATGATTTCACAAAAAGATATATAAATGAGCTACTATTTGCAGTAGACGATCAGTGGCGTAGCTAGAGTATGGCAGGTAGGCAGATGCCCTGTGCGCCGCTTGATGAGGGAGGTGGCTAAAACAATATATGTTTTCCTTTTCAAGTGGCAGCGTCTTATCTTGAGAGTCCGTGGTGAGTTTCATTTTGCTGGACCCCAGAACAGGGAACTGACGCACAGAAATAGAACGAAGGGAAGAATAAACTGCAAGTCTAAGGTGACAAATAAAGGTACAAACAGGATGGATGATGATGACTTCTACCACATCCAGTCCAGGTTTTGCTGTAATGTGTTGTACGGCTTCAATTCGCTCAGTTCTGTTCTGCACACGTTTTTGCTTCCTCTCGGCATCAAACAGAGCCCAAGAATGTTCTCTTACTGGAGTTTTTACTATAACAGATCGATTTGCTCTTACATAAAAAGCGTTGTGTCAATAATTCTAATGTGCAGTTTGTTTTTGCATTCGGTAAACGCTGGAGGCGAAGTGGTGTGGGCCGTGAACTGTGGTGGGGACGAACACACGGATAGCCAGGGCATTCACTACCAGGCGGATCCGCTAGATGTTGGGCAGAGTTCAGATTTCGGTCGCAATATGTACATCCAGAGAGTAGGGCCGCAGGATCAGCTTTTATACCAGACTGAGAGATATCACGTCAACACTTTTGGTTATGAGTTACCCGTCTATAAAGATGGCGATTATGTTTTAGTTCTAAAGTTCAGTGAGGTATGGTTTGCAGCACCGAATCAGAAGGTGAGACTTTGGTTGACTAAACTAAATAGCAAATACAATCAAATGTTGTTTGTTTGTTTGTTTTAGTATCCAGAAGCCATGAGTTGTTAACCCTTAGGCTCGGTATTATGGATATCGCAACCTTTCGGCCTTGATTCCATGTAAAATTTAGGGATTACAATTTAAAATACCGTAAATCTGGGAAAAATGTAGATTTTCTGCCTACCTCCGGGGGTGAACCCGGACCACAAGGAGTTCGGGCTATAATCCAAATAACGGTCTACAATTATCGAGGCAGAAAATATACCCTAACAGGGCCTCAGTCACGTGTCAATTGCGCACGTCCGGCGACTTCCGCCACCGCCGAGAGTATCCCCCACGCCGCTCATGCGCGTGGATTGGGGCTAAACTAGATGGCTGGGACGAGCAGCAGCTACCGCATTTCCTGCAGCTGCCTTGATTTTATTTGCTCATTTGTCCCAGCCATCTAGTTTAGCCCCAATCCATGCCGCGTGAACGCAATTGACACGTGACTGAGGCCCTGTAGGGTATATTTTCTGCCTCAATAATTTGGGACCGTTATTTGGAAAATAGCTTTAAATTGTAAATATACTTAATTACCGTATTTGCGCATGTTTAGGCTGCAGTATTGTGACCGAAAATCGTTGATGAAAAATAGGATGCGGCTTATATTGCAGATATTCAGCCTACATTCATACTTGAACAAATTTCTATTGATAAACAGGCGTTATATCTGGATTTCCAATTGCCCCTTTGCTGTACTTGTGTGTCTTCTGTAACTTCAAAACATGTCTTTGAAACCAGTTTCTCTTGGTTGGTGTCAGGAAGTTACTGTGACATTGTTGTCTGTAGCTGAATCAAGAGGCTATGTTATGCCGTAAAAAATCACCCTGCCAAGCCTTTGCTGGCTTTAAATTCACTTGCTCATAATGCACTACTTGCAACCTAAATTTACAACTTCTTCTTCTTCTTCGCGTTCACCAGCTGTAAACTCTGGTGTAAAGTTCTGGTTGTTCGTCCACTTCTGGACTGCAGTCCTGTTCCAGAACCTGAGTGTTGCATGTGCATCAGTTTTACAGATCTGATTCAATTGAATGCAGACTGCTGGTTCCTTGCCTCTCAGGCAGATGCACTCCGACTTCAAAGGAAGCTCCCCAGTTAGTCGACTCTTACGACATGCTTTTGGGGAGGCAGTGGGTCTATTCTTGTTTTCCCCACAATAGGTCCCCGGAACCCACACGGGGGAATATACAACTGTAAAACTTGCTCTTACGCGACCCATTCATTACTTACAGGTACTACTGTTTCGGTTTTGGTTTGTTGATGAAAATCTGAGAAAATCATTGTTTCCTTAAATTATCATCTCAGAAACTGGGTGCAGACTATACATGCATAAATTCATTATTTAAATTCTAACATATGTTACGTGAAGTTAGAGAAACACTATCAACACAAATCAATGAATTTGAAAAACAAGATAGGCAAGGAAATTGATATACAAACATTGAAGAAGATTAATTTAAGGTAGGCAAAGGATTCATAGAAATGTCTGAATATTAAGCACATTCTGAGGCAGAGTCGGCAAAGAGTCCCAAAACAGGTTCTGAAGGGGAAACAGATGGATTGAGATCATCAGGATGTCCGAAAGAAACCTTATGAAGAATTTTGGTGAGAGAAGCCAGAAGTTCCAAAGTGGATTCTGTACTTCATATTCAAAGTTTAATTTAGAGTGGGCATCACAGCACTTGGAACATTCCCATGAACGCTCAGTCCCCATATTTAGCAGCAAAAGCAAATTTCCAATTCCAGTGGTACCAGTAGCAGTCTTATTGTATATCCATCTTACCTTTGCCTTGAGTGCAGATCATTGACCAGCTCCCCTGGTTACTCCTCGCAGTACCATTCTTTTCAGACTATAATGATCCATTTGTGCTTCCGCACTGTTCACTAGTCCCCAAGGGGCCCTTACAGCATATTGGAAAGATTGCAGAGGGCAGAATAAAATGGAGGAATTAACCGTGAGCCCTGTACTTTGAATAAATGACACAACAAGATGATAGTGAAGTGCCAGCTCAGCTTCAGTGGCTCTTCAGTTCAAGATTTCAGTTAAAGGCCAAGAAATGAGGGTCAGATTGAGTAGAGTAACCACAGTGAAATGTGCATGTGTATTGCTATAAACAAAAATCCATAAATATTACACCTTGTATAGAATATACTTTATTGAATATTATAACAAGCCAGATTTCTTTACTATGCTCAGACCAAAAGTAAATTATATGACATCTGTTGCACAATATATGCAGGCTGGTGGATGGTCTTGTGCAGACATGTATGTGTGTATGCAGATATACAGGCTCTCCTCAACTTATGACCATGTTCCGTTCCAACTAATAGGTCATAAGTCGAACTGGCCGTAAATGGATTTTATGTTTTTCACCATGTTTTCATTCAGACGGGTTATAAAAGTTGTACATAAAACACAAAATCCAGTCTATGTAGAAATAATTATTGTGAATAATGTTAAAAATACATGTTTCTTTATTGATTTTTTTGCATGTGGTCATAAATGCAGATGGTTTAAGTCACATAGGTCGTAAGTCGGATAAAATGTATATCCAAATTTAGGGAGAGGTGCATACTGGGAAGGGTGCTAGTTTTAACCTAGGACTAGGAAATGCAACCTAAAAACTTAATATTATGGCAGAGCAGACCAGGCCTTTAGCCTTGGTTGGCAGATGGTCTAGGAGTAAAGCTTTTGACATGCGAACAGACTGAGCACTGCTCTTATGATCCAGCACCTTCTACAGCGTGCTTTATTCTAAATGAATTGGTGTTACCTTTCTTTTGGAGTTAAAACACATGGTCTCTATTATATTGACCAGGCTATGTGCTACGGAGAGGAGCAACTTCAACTCCAGCTCTAATTGGTCTAATCTGGCTGTGATTTCTGTGCCCGTTTATAGCACAGTGAAACAGTAATCTTTATCGTCTCGAAAAAACCAGAAATGTGCCAACATTAACTAGCCAGCATCCCAGTTATATTTCAAAGAAAAGTTTTCACAGCTATCCACACGAATCATTTCCAAAGGGAAAAATAGGTTAAAATATCTATCAAATCAGATCCCTGCCGGAAAACAGATGGGTTAAGATACGATCAGAGAGAGAAGCAAGAACATCTTGGTGACTGGGCAGATGTGTAATAGAAGAGAAAGAGTCAGGCACAGAGAAATGAAGAGAGAGAAATGATGCTTGCTGGTACAAGATGGTGTCATAGAAGATTAATAATATATTTTATCCTGAGCATCAGAGACAGATAATAGTTGAGAGACATGAACATCTGGCTGTCTGGCAAGGCACATGATAATGATGTTTTGAGCTCTACCACTGTACATTTAGTGGTTCTATCTTGAGTAGGCAGTTACCTGAGCGGGTTCCAAGGCCCTGTTCTGGAAAATTGCCACTTAACTAACACGTTGTAATAGGTGACTGATCAGGACTTGTCTGAAATTTGATGTGTTTGGCTGAAAGGTGCAAATATCAAAGCCTAGCTGTAAACTACTTCACAACATGCCACCATTCTTTTCAGGGTGAATACAGAAGTACGCAGGGATTAGTGCTGTAGTCACCGTACAAAGACTACTTGACAGATGCCTCTGTAGCTGTTTGATTATATTTTCTAAGCCAGGTTTTTGTTTCTAGAAAAAGTGTGCCTGTACTCTTAATGTCTAAGAAAGGTACCTGTACTCACCTCAAAGTGTCTGTTACAGTAGCACTGACAAAAGTTCCCCTGAATAAAGGTGACGGTACTGTGTACCCATGCGTACTGGGGGGAAAAAATCCCTTACACTAAATTCATACTAGCAGAGAACACTATTAGAGTAACTGTTGTATGCCTAACTCCATTTCCTCCCTCAGCCTAGGACCTAGGAAACAAAAACAGTTGCCTTGATGTGACCCACCTGATTTTGCAGCTGAATTTTGTATCTGCAACTACCGTCACATGTGACCATGAAAAACTAGCAGGAAATATACTTACAGATATAGAGGGATCTGAATTTACCATGATGATAAGTTTTGTTGTGCAGGTTTATGTCATAAATAGGTTGCATTAGATTGCTCTCTTCCTTAATATCCTGTTAATTCCTTTCAGTATCAAGCTTTTAATCTGGTCTGACACCGTTGATCTTTCTTATCAGTTATCATGGTAGGGTTTCTTTTGGACATTCTAGATCCATTTGTTACCCATATCAACACCTATTTTGTGATCCTTTGCTTTGTCTCAAAATGTGCCCAGTATATTACCATTTTCTTTCTTTTAGAACTAACTGTTGATAACAGCACTTGTACAGACATAAAGTTGATTTCTTTACCTTTTCCCTTTACCAGATAGTTGTTAGTTATTTTACCATCACAGATCATATAAATCTATACAGCTTTACAACTATCTTCTTTTAGTTTTTCTTGCCAGTGGTTTTCAATTGAGAATGCCTTATGTCTCTATGAAGGTTGTGATATGATGCCTGTATTTTACTGATCCATACAGCTGAGTCTCCATTGGAATGCCAGTGGGCCAGACCTGGGTACTTTCTGCTGCATGCAGAGAGCATGTCCGAAGCACATGTTCAGTATTTTGTGGTGCTTGTTCACCTGGGCACAATTCTGAGCTCCCACTTTTACCTGTGGCTGCAGAGTCTGTTTTGTCCGGATATAATGGTCTGTTACTTATGTGTGAGGAGGTTAAGGGGGTCTTCGGAAATCAGTTTTTTGGAACGGAAGTCTGTGAATAAGAGATATTAATGTGGGGCAAGTTTCTATTATTCTTGCTCCATCTGCCGAGAATAATTTGTATTGCTTCTGTTACAACTTCATTAATTTTACTTGCAGGTTTTCGATGTAGTGTTAAACGGTGAGCATACCATTGTCAGCGAACTAGACATATTTTCAAGGGTCGGTAGAGGAGTGGCCCATGATGAAATCATTCCTTTCTCAATTCGAGGTGGCAAACTTCATGTAAATGATGAGACATCGCAGATTGATGGAAATAAAATCTTACTGGAATTCATTAAGGTCAGTATTCTGTTACTCAGTGTTATAGGATGAGGTGGGGGGGGGGGGGGGGGGGGGTTTGATATACCATGGTTGGGATATACACTGACCTCTTGTCACCTCCTTGTGGTGTGTGCTGGGCATCCATGAGGCTGGAATTGAAGGGAGGATAGATTAATTGAATTCACTGCGTCCCCAAATTTTCAAGTTGTAGAAAAGCAGCTGATAAATGCGCTATTCATACCAGCTTTGTGCTGTCAATGCCAGACATGGAAGTCCTGGAACATAAATGCAGAATGACAGTGAGCCAAGATGTATCAGAAATGTGGCAGTAAGAACAAGAAGAGACAAGAGTCAGCAATGACGACCTAAGATCAATGATAGGCACAGTACCAGTAAATGATTTTATAGAACATCAAAGAATTAAATGATTTGGTCATCTGGTCAGAATGTAACAAAATGAGCCGCAATCTAGAGCATACTGTTGTTGTTGTTTGTCCATCACAAGTGATGAGGACCACTCTTTGTTTCATTCATCACGAAACTACAGAGTGATGAAGAGTGACTTGTGCAATGAATTGGTTTAAATTGAGAAAGAGTCACTCTCTCCCGTGTTCATCTGGATCGAGTGGCAGGACAAGTTGCGACAACTGGAGATGTCAGGTGCAGTGGATGACCAGGGTGTTCTATGTTCCTCACTGTGCTCTTTACGCCTCACAGCAACCTGCTGGTACTCGCGGTCCGGTCCGTTGAACCATGTATTGATTTCCTCCACACATTCAGCCCAGTCCAGTCTTTTCATGCTTGGATAGGCAGGTCCTGACTCACAGACGGCTGCAAGCCATTTGGCCTGGGGGGGGGGGGTGGAGGGGGGGGGGGGGCTTCTACCACATGCTGGCAGCTACTAGGAGCCACAGGTGAGAGCTGGCTAGGAGCCACAGGTGAGAGCTGGCTAGGAGCCACAGGGAGAGCTGGCTAGGAGTCACAGGTGAGAGCTGGCTAGGAGCCACAGGTGAGAGCTGGCTAGGAGCCACAGGTGAGAGCTGGCTAGGAGCCACAGGTGAGAGCTGGCTAGGAGCCACAGGTGAGAGCTGGCTAGGAGCCACAGGTGAGAGCTGGCTGTCAGGCTTTGACCAAAGGCAGGTGCGCTGTCCTGACAGGCCCCCAAAACCAGAGATGCTACCAATACCTGGCAACCCAAAACCCTCCTAGAGCATACTACATGAGAACAGCAGGTTGCAGAGCAAGAAACATACTAAGACAGAGATGGATGAAGCCAATGAACGCTGGAAGATGAAGAAGAAACATTAGTGCTTATCATTGACACCACCGGTGCAAGTAAGATAACGTGTGAGTGTTGTGTGTTTAAAGACAAAAGGATCAGCTTCGTTACACTGGGTTTTATTTTATATAGCTCAGTCCCTCTGCAAAGAGGCACATTGCCTGTGAGAGCATTGCACAGAGCACAAGCTGCTTAGCTCCAGGTACAGCCTCTATGGATATCTGCAACACATGCACTCATGAACTGTTATACAGTCAGAATTCATATCCACAACCTTCAAAGAAGGAAGCCACTTAACCACTTTGCCACAGAGATCCCAGTTTCATGTATGTGTTTGTAATATAGGTTTACAGCTGCACCAAATTGTCTCAAGGGCATCAGCTCCACACTCTGTACATGCAACAAAAGAGCTTGCACACATCGGTTAGCATTAGCCTTTTTCATTTGAATATTGTATTTCCCTCAGTCCTTGGAGCATTGTGTATTGGTTAATCAAGACTGAATGGCCTGGTTCATTGTTGGTTGTATGAAATATGCTAACTTTCGTTAATCATTTCATTAATAAATATTCATTACTGTTCTCTTTCTTTAAGGGAGATCTAGACAACCCAAAGGTGAATGCTATTTATGTAATTAAAGGCACAGTTGATGGTGAGTGGATGTCTTCTTTTCCACTTCCTCTCATCCTCCTCCTTTCCTTTTCTCCTTTTCTTCTTCCTCCCCGTTTCTTTTCCTTCTTGCATCTGTTCTTAGAAGTCATAGATAGCATGAGATATTTGAATGCATTTAATTTGACACGTAACCCTTTCACATCAGTGTATTATATATGCCAACGCGAGAACCAATCCTAAATCCCTACCATGCGCTTCCTCAAGGCTGGGCAGATCTCTAAAGGTAAAGTCAATCTATGTTGCAAATGCTCCATCAATACTTGACTGCAAGGGACTAGTTACTGGAGGGCGACCTGCCTGGTTTTGAATAGTACCCCGAATCAATCCGAAAGACCGCCTGAGTCAGACATGGTCCTGCACTCTGCGGAAAAATGCCAGCTCAGCCTGATAGAGCTTAGCATGCCATACGAGTCGCAGATGGAAGATCTTCATTTCCACATTACTGAAGCACCTGGGCTTGTGAGGAAAAGTGCGAAAACGAGCGCTAAAACAACTGGGCGAAGCCTTATAAAGAGCCTCGAGCTGGCTGTGGACACAATGAAACGTCGTGGGGGATATACCTGTGTAGACTGGTCCGAGCCTCTAGTGGAAAGGAACTTTTTATCCCTAAAAGCCATTGTCTGAGTAATATCAGCCAGTGTCTCTCTGCCAATTACGAAAGTACAACATGTGTTCGATGATCGAATCGTCCACTTGTCACTCTGGTCCAGAAGGTAGGCAACTAATTTGCTATCGCAGCAACAGTATATCATGGTGATCTCAAGAGAGGAGAAGAAACACCAGATCATGATGGGTCAGTATGCGTTGGAGCAGGTTAACCAGTTCAAATACCTTGGAGTTGTATTAGACCAAAATGGAGGCATTAAGACTGAGCTGGCTACACGAAAAGCAGCTGCTGGGAGACTCTTCCAGGCCATAAACCGAGGGTTTCTTAGCAAAAGAGAAATTGGCAAGAGGACGAAAATGGCTGTTTACCGCTCTACATATGTACCAGTCCTGACCTATGGGTGTGAGTCATGGGCAATGACAACAGCTCACAGAAGCCAGCTGCAGGCCTCGGAAATGAGATACCTGAGAAAGGTGGTCCAAGTGACAAGAAGGGACAAAGTCCGCAATCAGACAATACGTCAAGATCTTGATACCCAGCCCTTACTAACCCGAGTGGATCAGTCACAGTTACGATGGTTTGGACATGTGTGCAGAATGGGAGAAAATCGGCCACCGTGGCAAGCATGGGAGGCTAAGAACCAGGGAACCAGACCTCCGGGACGACCCAGGGTGCACTGGGAAGACAACATCCGACAGTCCCTGACTGACAGAGGACTGGAATGGAACAAAGCCAGAAAGAAAACTGCTGATAGAGACGTCTGGCGATCTCTCTGGCAAACCTCTACACCCCAAGGTAGAAGAGGAGCGACTAAGTAAGTAAGTAAGCAACAGTATATAACACCAAACCTCACAATACCTGTTGCCACCATTTCATCTCGTCCGATGTGCGATAGGCGCAGCAGTAGAGTCAGAGGCCTGGGATCCAGGTTGGCCTACCCTCTGAGATTGTCTAGGAGGTTAATGGCTGAAACAATTGTCGACGAGGGACCCTTTTACTGATAATCAGTAAAGTTCCTGTTGTGCATGCTCCTCTGTGGAGTTCTTTTTATATCAGTACATGGGATGGATGGAGATATATATATGTGTGTGTGTGTGTATATATATGTATATGTGTGTGTGTGTGTATATATATGTATACATATATAAAGGGAGTCGCCGTGGCCGAGCGGCTAGGCGCTCGCCGCGGATCGGAAGGTCGTGGGTTCGCTCCCTGGTGGAGACGGACTTTTCTTCAAATAGGACCTTGGCTCCCAGGTCGACCCAGCCTTGAGTGGGTAACGGGTGCAATCCCGGGAAGTAGAGGCGGCCGGCGTGATGCTGACCACATCACCCATCTTGTGCCGTTGGTCTATAAAAATATAGGTCTAGCCCTATATGCCCTATACGCCTAAAGGCGTGGAAAGGGTCCTTTACTTTACTTACATATATAAATATTCTATAGCCAGTATCTAGTAGAAAATATGATGAGTTACATTCTTGCATAGTTGTGTTTGTTAAGAATTTTATCCACTTGCTGTGCAATTTTATTTCGTTACTTTTTCTTATGCTATACCCATTCTGAAATTACCAAAAGTAGCCTTTAAAAAAACAGAATTATGTTTATGTCAGTTGGAAAGGCATGACAAAAGACTGATTGGAATTTGCATTTTTTCTATAAATGTCACTAAAAAAAGAATTATGTTTATGGCAGTTGGAAGGGCATGACAAAAGAGTGATTGGAATTTGCATTTTTTCTATAAATGTCACTTAACTGACCCTTGTGCAGTGTTCATGTTCACAAGACTTATAGTTAATGCTATTTTTATGTGAACCAAAGGGCTTTTTAAAGCCATGATAACATCACATCTTCTCCGTAGTCTCAGTGATTGAGGTCACAGCATGAATCTTCCAAAGTATATTTTTTTGGGCCTTAAGGAAAGTATTGCTCTTATTGCTTTACTCTGTTCCTGTTTATTGATTATTTCTTTTACATATCTTTATATATTTCTGGAAAAAAATATATGTAAAGTTTAGCACATTTGTTTGTGACCCGTGTAAAAAAAAATTGGGGGGGGGGGGGGGGGGGGGGATTTCCACAGTTCATTACTCAGTCTTTTTTTTTTTCAAGAGTTTTTGGGGCAGCTGAGTTAAGGAGTAGATGGAAAGTACAAAACATATTAATGGAATGTATGAGACATTTTCATGCATCTGTTCTGAGAATTAATTGAAATTGTGAGAAATTTTCCGGGCATCTATTCTGAGAATAATTAATGCAAAGAAGGAGATATTTTCATGCAACCATTCTGAGAGAGTTACTTTCTTCTACAGATGTACCGAAGCTGCCCCCCATCCCCAACCCTGACCAAGCAGATCATGATGTTGTTGATGAAGACGAGGATGCTGGTGATGATGAGGGGTCCCAGCCAAAAAAGGCCCCGCGCAAACCTTCAGGCCCTAAAGTGAGAGATCCTTATGCAGCTGAAGATACAAGCACCATGTTGCTTCCAGTTTTTATAGCCATAGGAGCATTCATTCCTTTAGTTTATTGTTTATGTAAATTGCAGTAAATCTTTAGTCAGCACAATGGAAACATTGTCTGTGTAAACTGAAGTAAGTCTTTGTTCAACATAATGGAAGAAGTACATTGTCTGTGTAAACTGAAGTAAGTCTTTGTTTAACATAATGGAAGGAGTAAATTGTCTGTGTAAACTGAAGTAAGTCTTTGTTTAACATAATGGAAGGAGTACATTGTCTGTGTAAACTGAAGTCAGTTATTGTTCAACCGAAAGGTCAAGTGTAAACTGTCTATGTAAACTGAATTCAGGCTTTGTTCAGCATAACAGAAGGAGTATTTTGTTTATATAAATTGCAGTAAATCTTTAGTCAGCATAGTAGAAACATACTGTCCATGTAAACTTGAGTAAGTTTTTGTTCAAATGGAAGGAGTAAATTGTCTGTGTAAGAAGAAGTCAGCCTTTAGTTAACAAATAGGTCAGGAGTATATTGTCTATGTAAACTGAAGTCAGCCTTTGTTGACTATAAGGAAAGAAGTATTGTTTTATGCAAACTGAAGCCAGAAATGGAAGGAGTATTTTGTCTGTGTAAACTGAAGTCAGTCTTTAGTCACCAGAAATGGAAGGAGTATTTTGTCTATGTAAACTGAAGCCAGTCTTTAGTCACCAGAAATGGAAGGTGTATTTTGTCTGTGTAAACTGAAGTCAGTCTTTAGTCACCAGAAATGGAAGGAGTATTTTGTCTGTTTAAACTGAAGTCAGTCTTTAGTCACCAGAAATGGAAGGAGTATTTTGTCTGTGTAAACTGAAGTCAGTCTTTAGTCACCAGAAATGGAAGGAGTATTTCGTCTGTGTAAACTGAAGTCAGTCTTTAGTCAACCTAACGGAAACAATCTGTCTCTGCAAATGTCTTTAGTGGACATAATAGGAATATTTGTCTTCTTCTTTCTTTGTTCACCGGCTGTAAGCTCCAGTGAAAAGTCCTGGTTGTTCGTCCATTTAGACTTTGGCTTTGTGTCAGGGTCTGAGTTTTGCATGTGCATCCGTTTTACTGGCTTATTTGTGTGCAGCTGGTTGTTCCTTGCCGCTCAGGCAGAGACACTCTGACTTCAAAAGAAGTCCCCAATTAGTCGACTTCTATGACATGCTTGGTGGGGAGGCTGTGGGTCTATTCTTGTTTTCCCCGGGAGGGCTCTGGAACCCACATGTGGAGGAAGATCATAGCATCTGTGTAAATTGCAGAAATCTTTACTCAGCATGACAGAAAACGTTTACCTTCTCTGTAACATAGTTGACAAAATGGAAAGAATCAAATATCTAGGTAAATTTCAGTAGGCATCAAGAATGAACTGTTGTAGAGTTTCATCGTAAATTGTTCTCTTGCAGTGAAAACACAGCCTGAAATGAACAATACTGATTCTGAAAATTATCTTTACAACTTTTGTTGTATGACTCTGGATGTGTTGCGAATCATTGACGGTGCTGACCTTAAATGTCTATCTTTACTCTCATCATCATATGCCCTTGTGGGAAGCGCACAGTTGTGGTTCGCCACTTGACATGATCACCAGTCTTGGATCAAGTTCATTGTATTTTTAAAGTTTATATTTATGTTTGAGTTATTTGGCCAAGCCACATATTTGTTCTGTTCATATCATGCCCAAAGAAATTTTGGGTGTCTGTGTTGCATTTTCTATAAACTTTTTTCATGTCCGCCATTAAAAGGGTGTCGACACATTGTGTTGTGGTTTACAGATAGGCCTTTTAGTCCAACATGTCCAGTTTTAGCTAATTAGTTGCCTTTTACAGCATGCTAGCTGTGAGTCTGTTTAGTTTTTTTCTCCTTCCCAGAATTAGGATGTGGAATTTCTCTGATCGTTGTGTGGAGTTAATTTATTCACTTCAAAGTATTTTTGTTTTTTGTTTTGCTGATTGTGTTTATATTATGTCAGTGGACTGGAAAGAGTAATAGCAGAAAGCATGTGCCAGGAAGGAGTGGCAAGTGTGCATGAAGGTAAACACAGAATGTAAGCGATACCCATGGGTAGGAAAGAGCGTGAGAAAGCTGGCCAGGGACCGTCTGAGTTTCTTTCAGGCAGTCACTGTTGAGAATGACGTTCTGCAAAGGACCTGCTACCAAATAATGATTTATATTTTCCTCAGAAATTGATCTCTGCTGCCATCAGATGTTTCTCAGCTTGTTTGCAGCTTGTCAGTTACTTTTAACAAGTTTTGTTGTTGTTGCTGTTGCAATCTCTATCTCTCTATTTTTAGTTAATTATTCTGTTGGTTTATATTTTGTGTTGGAATTAGTTTGTCAGAATCTTTATCAGTGTAGTTGTTTGTAATTTGTCATGAGGGCAGTTATATCATCACATAAAATAACTGTCATGCATGCTGTAATTGTTCTTGATCATGCTGTGTCACTTCAGAAATCAGCATTTACTGTAAATGTTAAGTGCAAGAAGGTTGCATGCTTGGGTGATTTTTATCAGTTGATTGTTTTCATTTCCTTACTGAATACTAATCGATCCTTACTGTGCACTCTGAACAGAAATGACATTTAAAAAAAAACAAAAAACAGAAAATTAGTATTAAAATAGCATTTTAAGCAAAGGTAATGGATCCTTTCCGCACTTTGAGGTGCCCTTATCAAGAATACTGGTCTTCTGATATGCTTTCTAGCATAAGGAATGAAGAAGAAGAAATAGGAAGACATGAGGTGCAACAGGCATGTGGTGCTTGCTGCAAATGTTTAGAGACAGTTCGTCGATGAGGTCAGGATCATGCTGGCAGCCTTTTATTTCCCCGGGACACTTCCTGATGCCAGTTTTTGGGTGGGTCGACCTGAAAGCCGAGTCCAATATTTTACCCTTTTGCCCAGAGAACCTGAAAAATTGACATTTCTGATTAGGGGAATTCTGCGTAAATTTCATTTTTCTGACTTGACTGTAATGATCTGTTTGCAAGACACATAGTTAATGTTATTAGCTGATTTTGAACCTGCAAAACTGTTTACAAGGTCAGGAAATGAACACATTAACCAAAAGTAGCATTTAAAAGGGTTTTTCTTTGAACTGAATAGCTTTATAAAGCCAAGTGGACTAAAGATTTTTGCGTAGGCCTCAGTGATAGAGGTCACAGCCTGAGTCACCCAATATATTTGTGATTTTTTTTTAGACCCTGGGAGATTTATTCCATATAATGCCTTTTATTTTATGTTTATGGTTATTGATTATTCCTTTCCTATATCTTCATATATTTTTGAAATATTATTTTAAAATCTATATAAATACATTTTAAATGAATTTCTTAGTGATCAGTGTAAATGTTTTGTTGTTTCTGGAATTCTAACGGAGTCATGACTTCTCTGGAGCAAAAGGTTTAAACATGGGCCTTGCTGTGAGTTTTTAACCCGTGGCCAGCGGGCTAGCAGGCAAACTTATGTAACTACTGATGAATGTAGCAGCTGTTGTAGTGACAGCTATACATGTACAGAAAGGGGAAACATGCTTCTAGCCTACAATAGCTCCACTCTAGATCAAATTTGGAGATATACAACAAGCCAAAGGTGATTGCAGCTGACTCTAAATTATTTGTACTGGGATCTACAGAAGGAGATTATCAGAGTGGAGAGAAAATAACTTTTACTGCCCTTTTAGGGCAGTCATTATTGGCTTGTGGATTTAATGTTGCATAACTAGTGCTGTCCTCACAAACTGGAGGTAAGCTTGTGGATTTATGGCTGCATAGCTAGTGCTGTCTCCACGAACTGGAGGTAAGCTTGTGGATTTATGGCTGCATAGCTAGTGCTGTCACCACAGACTGGAGGTAAGCTTGTGGATTTATGGCTGCATAGCTAGTGCTGTCACCACAGACTGGAGGTAAGCTTGTGGATTTATGGCTGCATAGCTAGTGCTGTCACCACAGACTGGAGGTAAGCTTGTGGATTTATGGCTGCATAGCTAGTGCTGTCTCCATGAACTGGAGGTAAGCTTGAGGATTTATGGCTGCATAGCTAGTGCTGTCACCACAGACTGGAGGTAAGCTTGTGGATTTATGGCTGCATAGCTAGTGCTGTCTCCATGAACTGGAGGTAAGCTTGAGGATTTATGGCTGCATAGCTAGTGCTGTCACCACAGACTGGAGGTAAGCTTGTGGATTTATGGCTGCATTGCTAGTGCTTCCAGGTAATCTTGACAGAGTAAATTTTCCAGGTAATCTTGACAGAATAAATTTTCTAGTAATTCAAGAACAGTCCTACTATACCTAGATTTTAGCTTGATTTAATTTGAAAAAATATCGCCTACATCAAAAATTGCTGAAAAATATTTGCGATTAGGTCGATGTTGTTTAAGATGAACAGGCTGCATTGAGACGTTTAAAATCTTGTTGCTGCTGTCTCTTTTCTGTAAGTATTTGTGAACTTGTGTTTGAGAAAACTTTGCTAGGAGCTTACAGATTATTTGGATAGAAATGTGAAAATTTTCTCATCTGTTGATGTGTGCACATTATTTTAACGAAAAGTTAATTATAGTTAATATTGTCTGAGGAAAATGCATTAATGAGTAATTTGTATACGTATTTTAAAGTATAGATTTATGATGTGAATTTTTCTGTAAATGTAAAGGCATTTTACTTGTGCGTTGTTTCTTTTAACTACAAACAGCTGTTTTCTAAGTGCCATACACAGCCAGAATTGTTTATTGCTGAACATGTAATCATTTATAGCAATTGATCACTTTTTTCGTGTCTGTTTATGCATATGTGCAACGAATACTGTTCTCACTTCATAGTGTGACAGGAAAGTCTGGAAAATGTCATAATTTGTCTTGAAAATTTTTTTTTTCCATGTTATGGTGAATGTCAGATATTTTGAGGAATATTTATTGAATGTAAATATTTTGTAAGTCACAAATAATTTTGTAGTATGTAACTGCTGGTTACACTGAATTTCCCTGAAGTAGATTCTTCTTCTTCTTCCCATTCACTGGCTGTAAATCCCCATGTGGGGTTCTGGGGCCCCATTGTGGGGGAAAACAAGAATAGACCCACTGCCTGCCCAAAAGCATGTCATTAGAGTCGACTTATTGGGAGCTACCTTCAAAGTTAGAGTACATCTGTCTGAGAGGCAAGGAACCAGCAGTCTGCATGCAAATGAGTCAGACCTGTGAAACAGATGTACACGCAACACTCAGGTTCTGGAACAGGACTGGAGTCCAGAAGTGGACGAACAACCGGAACTTTTGACCGTAGTTTGCAGCCGTGAACGCGAAGAATAAGAAGACTGGCTGTGAACTCTGGCGGTAAGTTCTGGTTGCTCATCAACTTCTGGACTTGAGTCTTGTTCCAGAACCTCAGATTTATGTGCATTTCTGTTTTACAGATCTGGCTTTTTTGTATGCAGACTGTTGTTTCCTCGCATCTCATGCCGATGCACTCTAACTTTTAAGAAAACATCCCTAATTAGTATACTTGTACAGCATGCTTGTTAGGGGGCAGTAGGTCAATCCCCCCCCCCCCCCACCCTTTTCCCTGCCGGAATGAAGCCCCATAGTCCACACGAGGAAGAACTGGATAGATGCCCCAGACAACAGAACACATGCCCCAAGACTGTTATCTTTACATACAGGGTGTCCTCAAAATAGTAAACAATCTACATCACAGATATGTTCATAACACAAAATCTTCAGATCCGCATACGAGCATCTGACAGCTACACAACAACGGCTCCCTCATGGGTAAAAAAGACAAGTTAATAATGTTCTTGTTTGATGCTTGGCACATGCATTTGTTACCAGTTAATAATTGACAGTACAAGAGACAGAAGGCTGTGGGCGGTCATGATTCCAGTGTCACATGACTCAGATGATAATGCATGTACCAGTGTTTGTGTGTTCTTTTGTTGATCATTTTTTTAACCGATTTTTTACTTTGTAATGTTAATTGTTGATTTATCCAGCATAATATGTTCAGTAAATGTACATAAAAAAAATATTGTTTGCATGTGTTGGGGAAAAAAAAACAGTCTCCCAGACTGCTTGTATGCTTTCTCAGATTTCTAATTGTCAACATCTTGATCTTTTTCCTCCACTTGTATTGCTGTTATCACCAGCTTATCTGCCTTCAGTTCCCCCAGTAGGCTTTTTCCTTCTTCACTCCTGGGGAAAGTTGTAATTGTTTGCCCACTTCTTGTTTCAGAAGTTGATTTTTGCGTGCAACTACGTTTTACAGATCTGGCTTATTTTTATGCAGACTTTCTTTTCTTTTTTTTGTGTGACTCTCGGCATATGCACTCCAACTAATTAGTCCACTCGTACACATCCTGGGGAAGGGGGGGGGGGTGTTGGCGGTGAAGTCGGCAGCGGGACTATTTTTTTAAACCAATAATGGGACCTTGTAACCCACACAGGGAGGGTTTTTACAACAGAGGCCAAAATTGTTTCTTGTCTCATTGTTAATTCCCCACATTCCCCTCTGCAACTTTATTTTTATTCATAATCTCTTCAGAACCTCTGTATTTTGTTTAAAGATTCTGTTTGCATGGAATAGAATATATTTGCATATAATCCTGACAGCAAGTTGAGGGTGTGTGTATAATTGATACTTCAACAATTGCTACAAACTCTGTCACTGCAGACACAAGGAGTATGGTTCCATTGCCAGGCAGGTGGTTAAGGTGATCGCTTATTTGCAGTCACACATCAGATGAGATCGATACCTGAGATACATTCCTGTATAACAGGGTTTTCAGATGGCTTTTCCCTTTCTTAATAATCAAGCAACCCACAAACCAGTTTTTGTAATAATTAATCAAACCATAGATCCCCTTGTACAGTAACCATACATGACACAGATCCCAGTACATTTTGCTGATGTTTAAAACAGCAGACTTTAATTTGTAATAATTCTTGGGGAATTTAATATGGTTTAAAGGTATCCTCTGAGATGTATCTTAACCCTTTTACTCTGTAAGAATCATAAACAATTACCCTTTTCAAATTAAAAAAAAACACATCTTTATAATTGTGTGAAACTCTGCCATGTGCAACCAGAGAGTGAACAAGCAGATAAGATCTGGAGTCTTGAGCAGTTTTTATAAAAATCCGAGTGGTTTAAGCCTAGATAGCCGATGTAACTGGCATGCATGATGACCACTGTGTGCTTTTGTAAACGACATTTTTTTTTTTTTAAATAATGGAATTAATCACTTAATACAAAGGGAGCTAAGAATTAACTGCTTAACTAACTGCTTTACTTTCCTTTGACCATCAACATATAGTTTTGTTGACTTAGCCATATGGACCTCATGAGGATATTATGACATCAGAGTTATAAACTATGTGATTTTTTTTCGCCCCACATAATATCTCAATAAATTTTTCTAGGGGGTTAGTTATAAACATAATCATACCCACAGCGTCTACACTTTATGTAAATTCAGCCAGGACCGAAGCTGTCATATAGATGTAATAGCCAGTGCTAATTAAAAAAAAAAAAAAATACCCATAAATCTGGGGAAATGCCTTTCTCTGAACAACAGGGTTAAGCCACTTCCTTTAGTTTAAGTTGCCAAAATCAGTGATTCATCTGTTCAAAGAACACTGAAATGTAGCTATACTGTAATAAATGTGTTGAGATTTAAACTTACATAACTTTTCCTTACAAATTACTGCTGCTAAAGAAATGATCACTAGGCTTTCTTCTACAACCCCCCCCCCCCCCTCCCTTCCACTCTCCACTGCTCAAGGGGTTATTATCTACTGCTGCTTGCCCTTGAGAGCATTACACCAAGCATGAATTCCATTAGTCCAGAAACAAAACATGAAGAGCTGAGTCCAAAATCAAATTGAAATTTTCAGAGCACACACCAGTTGGTACAACAACTCGGCAGGTTTTTTATTGTCAATTTTGGTTCACATGTAATTTTCTCTGTGGACAATACTTTATCTATTTTTTTTTACTGTGTCTGTGAACAGACAGGATTAACTGTGTCTCTGGATAGACAGGTTTAACTGTTTCTAGACAGACAGGATTAACCAGGTCTTTGCACAGACAGGATTAACTGTGTCTCTGGATAGACAGGATTAACTGTTTCTAGACAGACAGGATTAACCAGGTCTTTGCACAGACAGGATTAACTGTGTCTCTGGATAGACAGGATTAACTGTGTCTCTGGATAGACAAGATTAACTGTTTCTGGACAGGCAGGATTAACCAGGTCTTTGCACAGACAGGATTAACTGTGTCTCTGGATAGACAGGATTAACTGTGTCTCTGGATAGACAAGATTAACTGTTTCTGGACAGGCAGGATTAACCAGGTCTTTGCACAGACAGGATTAACTGTGTCTCTGCACAGACAGGATTAACTGTTTGTAGGGATACAAAATAAGTATCCTTACTTGTAAATGTAGTCATGTGCATACAGTGGTTGTGGGTTGTTTCTATTTCTGTTTTATTCTCTCTCCAGGATGGTGGAATTACTGTTATACTATTTATATAGGTGTATGTTTTTATTTGTTCGTGTTTTCGAGAAGTTGGTATCACTGTAATATAGTTTAAATGGGGTCATATGTTTTCTCTTTCTTTTTTCATCATTTCTAGAAATTGGTGGTATCACCGTTATACAGTTTATATGGGAGCTGTGTGTTTTATGGTTCTTATTTCATCATTTCTACAAGTTAGTGAGATGACTATTATGATTGATGTCTACTTGTGGTGTATGTTTTTAAACATTATATCTTAGTCGTTTTCTAGAAGTGAAATGAAATATTGTTTCTTGAAAAATTTCACTTGTAATACCTTTTCCTGACCCATTCATATATGATTGTTACATGGTCAAAGCTGATATTTTTAGTGTTTACTTATATTGAAACCAGTTTGGATATTGCCAGTCCTTCAGTATTTTGTGTCAGATTGTATGATGTATTCTATGGCAATGTTGTGCCTGCAGAGTTTTCATGGAATGTGCCACCCCACCATTGGCACTCTCAAACACACACACACAGAGTATTTGTATGTGACGTAGATGTGGATTGTTCACTGTAAAGGTGGTGATAGATGAGACAGAAATAAGATATTGTAATGTGCCAGCATAATCATCATCACCCCCACCACACACACACATATCCACATTCACACACACACATAAAGAGAGAGAGAAAGCGAGAGAGAGAGAGCAATCAGCATACAATCTGCAAAGGAAATTCGGGTACTGGGACAACTAACAAAAAACCACTTTTGAAAAAGAAGGCTAGGCCAATCAAATAACTTATGTTTTTTTTTTTGGAGTGATGTGGACAAACAAAACCTTGCACAGTTTATTGCCAGGCACATTTCATGTGATCTCATCAGGTGCTTCACAAGAGTTTCATCAACAAATAATGAAGCACCAAAAAATGAACTCTTTCCACTGGAGGCACAAAACACATTGTCTTGTCTAGTTACACTAGGCATTACTGGAATTTCAAGATAATCACATGGTTACCTAGAAGTGTGACATTTACAACATACTCATTGTATTTGTACAATGTGGGATTGTTCATTTTTATTGTCACAGCTTCGGCTTATTTAAATAATTGCCTGTACAGTCTGGTAAATAACATGAAAGACACAGCAAATATAGGTCTAGCACTTGACATTTGTGGGAAAAAGGATATGGATATAATCAAACAAAAAGCGAAGGAAAGTCCATAAACCCAGTACCAAAATTTAAAAAAATAAAGAAATCACTGCAGTACACATCAGAAAGTGGATAAAAAAAAACAAACCACACAATTACTAATACACTGCAAACATTAAATACTGCAAAAACTGAGGGTATTAAATTGTGAGGCAAAATCACTAAATTATATCTTCTAGATAAAATCAGTGGTTAATAGTGTCTTACAGTTGTGTAGGATATAGGTTATCTGTGAAAAAACAGTAAAATTGTTAGATGGAATTATCAAAGGAAGTTCTTGATAAGACCAGATCTTGGTTTCATAGCAAGCTAGATTTAAAGTATGTTACAGCATTGAAGACCAAGTCAACTACCTGTCACAAGCTGTAGAAGATGCCTTCCAAAAGAAGAAGGTCCTGGTGGTGTGGGTCAGCTTCACATAAGCTTTTCACAATGTGTAGAAAGATGGCCTCATTGCACAACTAAAGAGAGGTGGAATCGGGGGAAACATACCAAGTTGGATCCAATCCTTCTTACTACACAACAGGAGAACTAGAGTCCTTCTTTTTGGCCTGCCGAGCAGACAAATGTTGATTCATCAAGTAGTGCCACAGGGAGGAGTTATCTCTCCCTCTTTCTTGTATGTGTCAGTGACCTGGTGAAAGACCTCCCTACAGTCGTGAAAGCTGCCCTGTATGCAGATGATTTGGCATTCTGGTCTACTGATGAACACACCACAGTTGCAAATCTTCTTTTTCTTTGTTCACCGGCTGTAAGCTCCAGTGGAAAGTCCTGGTTGTTCGTCCATTTGGCCAGTGCCTGAGTTTTGCGTGTACATCTGTTTTACTGGCTTATTTGTGTGCATTGGTTGTTCCTTGCTGCTCAGGCAGATGCCCTCCAACTTCAAAGGAAGCCGCCAGATAGTGGACTCCTAAGACATGCTTGTTGGGGAGGCACTGGGTCTTTTCTCTCTGGGCCCTGAAACCTAGACAGAGAAGTGGCAAATATAAAAATTCAGCGAGCAACAGATCTCTTAATGACTTGGACAGAAAAGTGGCATGTTGCCATCAATACAGACAAAACATCCGCTGCGCTTTTCTCTAAGGGGAAAAGCTGCTAGTATTCACCTAGGAGCATCCTTGCTAAAGAAAGTAAGCTTCCCCACTTATCTTGGAGTGACATTTGACAAAAGGCTCACGTGAAGAAAACATAGAAAAGCCAGGAGGTGACTAGGACTACTTAGAAAACTGGCAGGTACAAGTTGGGGAGTGAATGTAAAACCCTAAAGAAAGTTTATAATGGAGCGATAAGACCCCACTTTTTGTTTGATGCAACAGCTTAGTCATCAGCTGCTAATTTCCATCAACAATCGTTAGATAAGAAAACATAGAAAAGCCAGGAGGTGACTAGGACTACTTAGAAAACTGGCAGGTACAAGGTGGGGAGTGAATGTAAAACCCTAAAGAAAGTTTATAATGGAGCGATAAGACCCCACTTTTTGTTTGATGCAACAGCTTAGTCATCAGCTGCTAATTTCCATCAACAATCGTTAGATAAGAAAACATAGAAAAGCCAGGAGGTGACTAGGACTACTTAGAAAACTGGCAGGTACAAGTTGGGGAGTGAATGTAAAACCCTAAAGAAAGTTTATAATGGAGCGATAAGACCCCACTTTTTGTTTGATGCAACAGCTTAGTCATCAGCTGCTAATTTCCATCAACAATCGTTAGATAAGAGTGCAAAATCAAGCCCGTAGACTCACAGGATCCATGACAACTGCACCAATCCTGGAGATGCAGAAAATTAACCAAGCAAACTATCTCAAACAGTTGTGGATACATGATTACACAGATGGATCAGCAACCTGTGCGGTTACAAAATGGGATGCTGACATCTTTATCACATGTATAGACAACCACCGCCACACAAAGTATTTACCCACTGGTGAATTCTGTTCCAACTACACAGCAGAGATCCTAGCACTAGAGCAGGCTGCTGAAATGTTACACAACACCAGTTCTGACTGTCACCAACTGGTTGTCTTTACAGATGCACTGTCGGTGCTCTAAGCCCTTAAAAAGTGGTAAACTCCTTCACTTGAGATCTGAACGTAGCAAGG
This sequence comes from Candidula unifasciata, assembly GCA_905116865.2. Taxonomy (NCBI): domain Eukaryota; kingdom Metazoa; phylum Mollusca; class Gastropoda; order Stylommatophora; family Geomitridae; genus Candidula; species Candidula unifasciata. The sequence goes on from CAJHNH020004780.1 coordinate 453,478, forward strand.
GAGCTGCTTAAAAGTGGACTGTACTCCAGTGGATGCTATCCCTCTGTGGCATACAAGGAAACAAAACCGCAGATAAACATGCTAACAAACAGGCAGAATGTTACCAGGAAGAGAATGTAGTAAATACTTTGAAAAGGACCAACCTGTCTATCATAAGTGAACAGTCTGGCCAAAGATGAACAGCACTTACTTGACCAGCATGGGCAGGTTATTACTCTACGCCTCCGGACAGGACATAACAAACTTAACAAGCATGTGCGCAGGCTTTGTCTGAGTAGTTCACAGTTGTGACTATGTGTGCAGACTACAGAACATGTCCTGCAAGAATGTCCCTAGTACAGCCCATTAAGAAGGAACTACTGGCCCACTGAGTCAGCATTGCAACTCAAAGCTGTATGGAACTAAAAGGGAACTCCTAAAAACTGTCAAGTTTTATCACAAGAATTTGTCTGTCGGTGTAAATCAGAAAGGGATCACAGGAAGAAGAATACGGAAAAAACAGACACATATACACACAAAGGAACTAGAGAATGTAGTTAAAATGAAAGAGAGTGCATGGAGTCTGCTGTATGTGACAGCAAAATATAGGATGACTTGGCAAATGTGTTGGCTGAGGCCCTATGCTCCACTTGGGAATGGGGGGCAAAAGAAGTTCTTGATATATCTGCCTATTTTCTTCAGCAACATTCAGTTCCAGGGCAATTTTTCTGTTATGGTCTGTCAGACCCAGTTGTTGTGGTAATTTTTGTTGGTCATAATTTATGTTGATTGTTTATGTTTAGTCTATCTCTGTTTTTTCATAATTGCTTCTAAATTTGTTTTGTAAATTATTCATCTAATTTTTGAAAGCTTATTTGCCAAACTGTTTATAATTATTTAACACAGTTTCCAAAATAAAAAATGTCATGTATAGTTGTTGATTGAAATGTCACTGTTACTTGTGATTCATTCTCACAGATTCCATAATTTTATAATTTATTGAATTAGTGATTGTTACTTTTCTGGTGTGACTTATTAGATGCTTTATTTTACAATTAATTTAATTCTTTGGACGTAACTGTATGCCTTTTCAAGGACAATACATTCTTTTGGGAAAGGTAATGTGTTTTTGTAATGTTTTGGTTAAGTGTTACCAACACAGACTTAAATCTGATTGTCCTGAGAGGGCTAAATCTGGTCACTTTTGGTTGTAACACAGCCCAGAATGTAATATTGCTATGTCTGCTGTGCCCAGTTCTCAAAAGGCATAGGCTAAATTCCATTGGTTATATCTTCTTAGTGTTTAGGAAGCCTGACTGTGAATGTCACAACTAAATATAGCATGTAGAGGGGTTTCCTTGGGAAAACAGAAGCTTTTTTAAAAGCCAGGTTGAATTAAATGTTTCCCATAACCTTGATGATAGAGGTCATGGGGTCGTGCAGGGGTCACCCGATACATATGTGTTTCAAGCTGTGGAGAAAACATTCCATTTTAATGCTTTCCTCTTCTCTTGATGACTCCTTTGTTATATTTCGAGGAATAAAAAAAAAAAAATAGTTCGATAAATAAATAAATTGTGAAATAATTTATTCAGCAACCATGATGCTGACCACATCACCACCAAGTGCCGACTGGTCTATAAAATACATGCCTAACCTTATATGCCCAGTACGCCTGTAGGCGTGGAAAAGGGTCCTTGACTTTTAAAAAATTTAATAGTTGCCTTATTTAAAAAAAAATGTTGTATAAAGGATTATATTTGGAAATTCCCATTGATTCATGACCTATTTGTTTTTAAAAATTTGCAAGACAAAAGTTTACAAATGTAATGGACATATGGTGTTTTCTTCAGGATCCCAACAACTTGAGCCTTTTTGCTGCAGATATTGTCTGCCTTCATTCATCTCTGACTGGCCTCTTCGCTGTTGGTGGCTCCAAGTGTTTGTGGGTCTGCCTGCTATTAACTCTCCACCATCTTCTTGGTCTGCTTTCATTCAACTTGTGTGTGTACATAGTTTGTGTCTGTTATCTGACATGCTTCAGGTTCCCCTCTCTAGCCCCATCTTTTTGTAGATCAGTGTCCCCATACAAGTTCCAGCGCCCAATTTTGGCAGAAAAAGATACGCAATGCTCCTTCAGCAAGCATGTCACAGAAAGCAACTAATTCGGGGTGTTTCCTTCGAAGACAGAATGCATCTGTCCGAGAGATTAGGAATTAACAGTCTGCATGAAATATATTTAATCTGTAAAACAGACGTGCACACAAAACTCAAGTTCTGAAACAAATGGACAAACAACCATAACTTTCTGCCGAAGTTTACGGCCAGTAAACGCTAAAAAGAATAGGAATAGACAAGTGCTTTTGATGGTTTATGTGGCGTCAGTGTTATTGACACTAGTAAGAACACACAGATTTTACCAGAAAGAAGACAAATAGCTAAACAGAAATGGATGACCCAAGAAATTTTCAAAGTTAATGGGTGACAGAAAGCAGTATATGAATGACAAAGAAAAATATGACAAGATAAATAAAGAAATAAGGCATAAGTTTATGAAGGCAAAAGAAGAGTGGCTAAATGAACAATGCAATAAAATTGAACATAGTCCTGTTAAAGATGCAAAAAGTGTGCATAAACAAATTAACGATCTAACTGGAAGCAAGATACGAGTAAACACAGGATGTCTGAAATCAAAAGCAGGAGAGATCTTAATGGAGGAAGAAGATATAATAACCAGATGGAATGAATACATAAGACAATTATATGATGGAAAGAGCAGAATTACCAGAAGAAAGAAATTTAGAAGGTCCGTCTATACTAAAGGAAGAAGTTAGCGATGCTATTAAACATATGATGAAAGGAAAGTCAACTGGGCAGATAAAATTTCAGTAGAAGAATATAAAAGTATTGAGGGAATTTGGGGTAGAAATATTAACTAAACTGATGAATGACATTTATAACACTGGGTAAATTCCAAGTGATTTGATGAAATTGTATTTATTGCGTTACCTAAATGACCAGGAGCAATTGAGTGTGAAGAATTTCATATAAACAACCTAATAAGTCATGTCACCAAATTACTACTTAGAATTATAATGAGAAGAACAAAAAGAAAAATAAGAATGGAAATGAGTGAAGAGCAGTATGGATTTATGGAAGGTAAAGGGACAAGTAATGGAACATACATATTATGAAAACTGATAGAAAGATCAATGGACATACAAAGGACTTATATTTGACAAAGTTAAACATGAAGAGATGATAAAAATGTTGGAAGACATTAATGTAGATGGAAAAGATCTCAGAATAATTAAAAACATTTACTGGAACCAAGTAGCAGCAATTAAAGTGGGAAACAGATTGGGTACTTTTTTGAACAGATAAAGCAAGGAGTAAGACAGTGGTGTGTCTTATCCCCAGACCTTTTCTCTCTATATAGTTAAATAATTTTGAGGGAAATTGAAGAAAATGCAGGAGTAAGAGTCTGAGGATACAATATAAACAATTTGCGTTATGCAGACGTTGCAGTTTTGATAGCTGAAAATGCAACGGATTTACATAAATGCTGGATATTGTGGGGATGGAGAGTCCTAAGACAGGACTTCCATTGAATATTAAGAAAAGGAAGTAATGGTTAAATCAAAGAAGAATATAACTCCACTTTGTGATAAGTCAATTGAAGGAAAAAGACTTAACCCAGTCAATAAATTCAAATATCTGGGAACAATCGTATCATCAGATGGAAAACGTGTGACATATATTAAAAGCAGAATAGGTCAAACGAAAGCTGCATTTAAGAAAATGAAAAATATCTAATGCAATAAATCGCTCTCATTTAATGTCAAAAAGAGGGTGCTAAAATGTTACATAGAACCTGTTCTGGTGTATGGCAGCAAATCTTGGAATGTCAGTGAACAAATTAGGAAACACTTGGAAGCAACAGAGATGCGGTTTCTGAGACGAATGTTACGAATACCTTGGACGGCCAGAGTAACTAACAACGATTGCTTGAAAGAAGCTAATGAAAGCAGATCTCTATATACAATAATAAGAAGGAGACAAACACTGTTCTATGACAACATAATGAGAAGAGAGACATTGGAGAATATCGTGATAACTGGAAAGATCAGTGGAAAATGGGATAGAGGCAGACCAAGAGAGATGATGCTGGATGGGCTGAGACAATGGCATGGAAGGATATCATCAAGAGAGCTGTTCCAGGGATCGTGATTTGTGGAGACGCACGAGAGCCTACGCCAGTTGGCAGGGCACATGATGATGATGATGAATAGACAAATGCTCTTGTTATTGAACCCAGTTCCCTGGACATTTATTTATTTTAAGCTGGGAGGAATGGAAGCACAGGTCAGATTCAGGAATATACATTTTGGTTTCAAACCTGTGACCGCCGCATGAGGAGCAGCTGGCAGAATGGCTAAGCTCTCATGTGGAGACAATCTTTGTTGTTTGCTATCAAAGTCAAAAATAAAATCATAACAATACAATATGGCAGCTGCACTTGCCCTGTGACCCGAAATCCTCAGGCTCAAAGGACCCCTACCCCCAACCCTAAAACACAGTCAGTAACAGCGATTTTTTTTCTTTACCGCGAGTAGAAAGAAAATCTGGGTCCACTGGTGGGTGGCGGATTGTGCAACGGCCTCTAGATATAGAGGTTAGCTGGGAATACCCAATAAGCAGCCGCGGACCAACTGGTGCCCCCCCCCCCCAATAGGGCGAGGCGGGATTTCAGGGTGGGATCTGAAATCCTTGTAAAATACCGCATATACCCGCTGACAACCGGGCCGGGCGCTATAACCCCTTTCCCCGGGTAGATGGAACCCGTTAGCTTTGGACAGCAGTCCATCTAGGAGACGGCAAACTCCGAATATAAACCCTTATGTTCAAGGTGGGCCAACGTGCTGAGAAACTGGATGGCCACGGGTGAGCTGGTCGTGAACGTTGGACTTCTGGCGGGCGTGCGGGGCGGCACCAGGCGTATGGACTCCTACGGGACATCCATTGCCCCTTCCCTAGCAGGCAGGCAATACCAGAGTGACAAGTCATTTCCTGCAGTACTCTATTTTTCCGCATATGGATTTACAAAATATACAAATAAATCGTCGCCGAAGCTACGGAGCACGTGCTCTGCGCGTGACACATTTTTCAGCAGTTCATGATGAGAGAGTGAGAATGTGACGACGAGGGAATGGGGAGAGAAGAAGGCATAGAAATAGGAGGGCGGGTGCTAGGAGAACAAGACGAAAAGCGGAGAGATTGAGCTTCAATCATGTAAGAGTAGGATACTGGAACTGTGGGAGTGCTAGACAGAGAGGACCTGCACTGGAGAGGTTGATGTTTGATTTTGGTGTCATCATTCTCCAGGAGCTAAATACAGACATCTATCATTGCCCTGGGTACGTTAGTTGGACAGGACAGATGTGGACAATATCTGGTGGTGCAGGAGGAAGTGAAGCATGTGGTGCTTGACTTGAGCCAGTGGAACCACAAAAGAAGAGAGGTTCAAGGGATACAGGTGGAGATTGGTGGCTCAAGTTGGAACCTCATAAATAGATATGCCTCGGTAGACTGTTTTGTCAGAAGTCACAGCCACTGGCTTGACATTTATCTCTCAGTCATCGGTTTTAGATGTTAAATGGACTGTCCTGAATGACCAGGGGAGTGGTCTCCTACCATATTCAGTCCTGATTTCTAAACCCAGTAAAGTTAAGGCTGGGAGAGCACATAAGACCTTCCGGTATAAGTGGACCAACAACCTTCTTGGACGCCTCAGACAGAGAGCATGCAACATAACTACCAAAACTAATTTTCTACAGCCCCCATGGTGGACTCCAGAAGTCAAACAGGCGTGGAAGTCAAAGAAAGCCCCAGTGAAGCAGCTAAAGAAAATACGACAGACACCCTCAAGTTCACGAGAGGAAGTGGAGATGGCGGAGAATGTGAAAAAAAAAAGATAAAGTAGAGGTTTTCAAGCGCTGTGCCGCAGAGGCCAAAAGTGCAAAGTGGGAAACTTTTGTGAATGATATGGGAGGTGATAAAACTGGGGACATTCTGGAAACTGCAAAGGCAGATGCAAAGAAAAGATCGGCCTATGACAGTCGAAACAATTATAGAGACGATGGTGTGCGAATGACAACAGACAAGGAGAAAGGGAATGCTTTTCTCTATAGGTTTATAGCTCAGACAGATCATAGTGATGTAGACATCAGGGATGCAGTTAGAAAAGAGTTAGCTGCCACCTTAAAGAATACACATTATGAAAACATGATACAAATATAAGATATTGAACACATTTTGAAAAAAGCATAGGACACTGCACCAGGGCCTGATGGGGTCCGGTATGGCCACATGGAGGCTTTGAGCGATGTAGACCTGGCAGAGATGGCCGACTGTTTTAACCAGAGCATTAAGACAGCATCAGCACCGCAGAACTGGGTGCACAGCTATCTAATCCCACTTCCAAAACCTTTTAAAGATCATTCAAAAGCCCAGTGGCTTTGGAATCATCACCTTATAAAACACATTTGGGAAGGTCCTGGAAAAGATAGTTGCTGCAAAGCTGCAAGAATTTTTGGAAAGGGGGAAGCTTCTTCTAAGAGGTCTGGGATGCTACAGGCCAGGAAAGGACGTACGGGCAAATGCAGCGACTTTTGCTTTTGACGTCTATGAAGGGTTTCAGAACAGACAGGAAACTATGTCGGTAGCACTGGACATCTAGGATGCTTATAACAGAGTGAGATACGACATATTGATGACTGCACTGAAGGAGAAGGAGGTCAGTCCATGGCTGGTGAAATTGGTTGCAGCTGTCCTATATTCACTCATCTTGGACCTGCTGCCAAGACGTTTCCTCTCTGCATTTACTACCAGAACTGGCAGAAAGGGGTGGTACCGTCAGCCTGGAAGGAAGCTCTCATCCAGCATATCCTTAAAAAAGGGTGGAGACAGAAGAGACCCAAAAAGCTACAGACCTATCAGGCTTCTTAGTTGTGTAGGAAAATCGATGGAGAAATTAGTAAATAAAAGAATAATGTGGTTCTTGGAGACAAACTCTGTAATCACCACCACACAGACAGGATACAGACAGCACAGAAACACAGAGGACCAGTTGACTTATCTGGCATAGGAAATAGAGAATGACTTCCAGGAAAAAAAGAAAGTTCTTGCTATCTTCTTTGACCTCTCTCGTGCTTTCGATACAGTTTGGAAAGAATGCCTACAACTAAAACTGCTACAGACAGGAGTTGTGCACAACATGTACAAGTGGATCAAAGACTTTCTTTTCCAAAAAGACGCAGAGCCAGATTCAGAATTGATGGACACATCGGCAAACTGGCAAAACTAAGAGAAGGAGTTCCCCAGGCAGTGCGATAGCACCAGCTCTGTTGCTGGTTTACATAAATGATATCACAGCAATTTGCCACCAGCACGTTTATAATATCCTACATGCTTATGACTTTGCAGTTTGGACAGCCTCCGAATACACTACCACAGCCTCATATCTGTTACAGAAAACTGTGGAAAAGGTAGAAGCCTGGACCGAAAAGTGAGGTCTAAAGCTAAAGATTTTAAAAAGCATAGCATAACTTTTTCTCTCTCTCCCCCCCCCCCCCCCCCCACCAAAAAAAAAAAAAATAATCAAAATTTGGATGAAAAACCAGCTCATTCCACAGACGGACACTCCTACCATTCTTGGCGTTACACTTGATTCGCGACTAACTTACAGGGGAAAGCATTCAAGAAGCTTGGAGTGATGAAAAAATTAGCGGGTACCACATGGGGCGCCAACTCCGGAATCCTAAAACAAGTATATACTGGAGCAGTCAGGCCAGTCATGGAATATGCCTCCACTGCATGGGCTGCAGCAGCCAAGACAACAATGGGAAAACTGGACAAGGTTCAGAATATGGGATTAAGGATTGGTCTCGGAGCCATGAAAACCACCCCCATCAGAGAGATAGAGAGGATAGCAGATACTGAACCACTCTAACTCAGAAGACAATACAAAACTCTTTTACAGTATGAGAAATTTAAAAGACTTCAAAGTCATTCGTTGCATTTTAAATTTCAAGAGAGAACAAAAAACACACTGAAGCGTCAGAGCCCCAATCACCTTGCTAGAGAACTGTACAGACATCACCGAGATCTGCTTGAAAGAGATGTAGCACTGTGCGAAAAACTTAGGCCAGAACCAAGGACAAGCAAGCCAGAGAAAGCAAATCATCTTGCTATGCTTGATGAGAAGTATCCAAACACCACTTGGACTCAGGTTTTCACTGACGGCTCTGCTACAGAAGCAGCCAGAAAGGGGAGTTGTGGAATATACATTAAACCCCCTAGCAGTAGAGCAGAAACTCTCTCTCTACCAGCAGGTGACATCTGCACTAACTTCAGAGCTGAGGCAACTGCGCTTTTTTCTGCAGTCCAACATCTCATTAATCAAGAACACAGAATGCACCAAATTGTTATACTTAGTGACTCATTGTCTGTTCTCCAAGCACTATCAAGCACACAAAAAAAAAAAAAAAACAAGACAAACTAATTGCAGATCTAAGGACCAACATTGGCTTACCCTCCAAGGAAGCAGAACTGATCTTGCAGTGGATACCAGCCCAATGTGGTATTCAAGGAAATGAGAGAGCAGATGAGTTGGCAAAAGCTGGGAGTAATCTTCCACAACCTCATCCACCACTCAGGTACAAGGAAACCAAAACAGCGCTAAAGCAGTCTTTCAAGCGGGAGTGGAGAAGGCAGAATGGAGATTACAGACCAGAGAGTGACAGCATAAACAAACTCAACAGGAAAGAACAAACAACAATTTTTAGACTTTGGACTGGACACTGTGGTCTTCGAGCACACCTGTACAGGATAGGCATAAAAGAATCTGCTGCCTGTGATTGTGGAGCAGAACGACAGACCCCTGGGCACATACTACAGTACTGCCCTAACCTCTCCCAGCAAAGACTGTGGATCTGGCCCAAGGGAGCCACATTGAAAGAGAAGCTATGGGGGACCGGTGGCGACCTTAAACGCACAATCCTATTTGTGACCCAGACGGGACTCAATGTCTAGCATGACTGATGTCGAACGCAGAAGAAGAAGAAGAACGTCGGGTTGCTCATGTCCCAGGTCTCACGATAAATGGTATAAACGTCAACAGAGAGAGCAAACTGAAGTATCTGGGAATTACATTCCAGTGGTGTGTATGCGATTCATACTTGGTTTGCCCACTGTTGCAAGTAGGCACAAGGTGTTGCAGGCGAAGTCATATCGCAGGGTAGCTGCAGACACAGACTACCCTTTGCATGAAGCTTTGGGTGCAGTTAAGGGTCAGCAGCTGATAAGAGGAAAGTCATGGATGGCTCAGGCAGAAGACACAATCAGACAGGTTTGCATCCTTGAGAACATTAGGCCAGGAGAGGAGTGGATCAAAGTGCCACCTGAACAGTCAGACTTGTGTAGGGTCATAATCATACTGAGCCGGGAAAGCAGAGACTGGCCAGCAGGTGCCACAGAGGTGGAAATTCAGCAGTTAATTCAAGATAACGCTCGCTCAGAGGATTTGATCATTTACACAGACGGTTCAGTGTCAAGAGGCAAAAGAAGGACTTGTGGCTTCTTAGCAAAAGTTAGTGGTCGACGTTTGGTGCAGGGGAGCCTAGCATATGATACCACAACATTCAGCTTAAGAATGGAGGTGGAGGCGGTCACTGCAGCTTTCCGCTGGCTAGAGAACACGACACACACACACATCGTGGTTTGACACAGAAAGCATGCCGAGGAAGACCAGAACAGGCATGCTTCGTGCAGAGTGGCATGCTTCGCTGCGGAATACACGAGGGAGGAGTATTGTATGGACATTTTTTTTTACCGGAGTGTTGGGAAACGAGCAGGCGGACAGACTGGCTGGCTCTGCACAACTTGGTGGAATACTGATACATGATAAGGCAGACGTGATTGGTGCCTTGTGGGAGAGTGTGTACAATTATTGGGAGCAGATGGATCACCACAGTCTGGTGAGATTGATGCAGTGGGGAGTGACGAGGGGTTCTGGCAGATGCTCGAGACTCAGAGGAAAGGCAAGACGGACGTTTAATCAGAATGCTATTGGCACCATTAGTATCGGAACTCTTCTCTGGCTACTGAAGATGGGGAAGGAGCGCTTATAGGAATTCACTGAGTGCTGTGATGTCGGTTCTTGAATCAAATCAAATCAACCAACCAAATCTGGTCTGACAAAAGTTAAAAACCTGGCCGACCGCTGCTTGCCGTACGTGATCGAGTCCAGTCAGTCACGTGACAGTTATGAACTTATGGCGGGTACTACAACAGGCTTCTGCTGGTCACTCGCCAACATGGAAACAATTGTCCGAGGTCCCGTTGTTGAGCGCTGTCGGTGATTCTGTTCAAGCCAGCCATGGAAGTCTATGTTGAACGTAATATTCATTTGGTAATGTTTTTCTGTTAACATTTCTTAGTTTTGAGAAAAATATGAATGAATTGACATCACTGCACTGACTCTCACTCGGAACTTCCCTATCTTCAGTAACAACCAACGAAGAGAGAGTCGACATGCTAATAGTCCCAGTTGCAACCTGATTAAAGTAAGATCCACCTCTATTTCCCCTTCAATGTTGAATATATTCCAGAACTTCCACGCAGCCCATGTTGAATTAGTCTCTTAGTTTATCGGTTCTTTGTGTTCTAATGACCTTTTTATGCTGGGGTTCAGGCCTCTGGACCCTGACGATACTCATGTTAAAAATGTTGGCACCTGAGTAAACATGAATAACCCTGCCATAGAGCCTTCACCACATTTAGTAGCTCACCACCCAGAGAAGAGGCAGCAGCTAATCTGTCAACTTGCTCATTACCTCGCACACCTGAATGTCCTGGACAGAATATCCACTGTATGCTTTTGATCTGAAACTGTATGCTTTTGATCTGAATCTTTATGCTCTTGGTCTGAATCTTATTAAGTTGTGCAAGCCATTCAGCGCTCCGGACACAAGATTCCATTTTCTGAAGCAAGCTCTGTGGGTCTATTACTATTACAGTTAAAATATATCTCAAGAGACTGGAAAGCTGCTATTACTGCACCCACCTCCATTCTCATAGTGGATGTTGTAACTTCATGTGTGAGGCTTTCTGTTTTCCCCACCTTGAATGATGTCGACATCTCTATCTTTTGTCATCATCTACTCAGCCCTGCTGTTCGTGTTAGTCTTTCTTACTCTTATAATTACATGGTGTCAGGACTGTGCATGTCTGCTCTGTTATCTAAATGTAACGAGTACATTTTAAAAGAAGGGATAGAAGAGAGCAGATATATAAAAGTAGAGAGAGACAGACGAGATGAAATAATTGTTAAAGGATGTATGAGAGGACAAAAGGTTCTCCTATGTGGAGAGTGTAGTAATAAGTCTACACCCAAAACGATCAGGTAATAGTCAGTGGAGGTTTGAAAGAGAGAGTATGAAATGGTAGTAAGGCTACGACAACTAAATAATAGTAGCACTCCTAAACTCGACAAACTAATGACGGAATAAAAGAATAACAACTAACAATAATGTTTAATAAGGAACAGAATTACAGTCATATATCTCATATTAAATTAGCCAACCCAGATAGGTCTACTCTACAAATAATGAGCCCAATACCGTCTACAATCTAGCCTATTCGCCAACCCAGTACAACCATGACAGAAACTATCATGTCACCTGTTAAATATATTCAAACAACACATTAGGTTCACAATCCTAAGCATATCAACAACATAAATCTTATTTTACATTGCAAACAGCTGCTCTTCTTCATACAGATAGTTCCTACTTCAAACAGGCATTCTTATACCCTTGAATAAGCTTCCATCCTCAAACCCACATGTACTTCTCATTCAACACATATTACTATGTTTAACTACTATACATGCACTTTTTACTTTTACCACATGAACATCCATGCATTTACTCTTCAACAACAAGAGTCTGGCTACAGACCTGGCCTTGCATCCCTCACTCACTTCATCTGATACTTCTGTCCCACCCCTTTGCAGGTAAAATCTGTTATACTATCAAGCTGGCCCCCAGTTGCTTGACTAGGACTGTGTAAGTTTGGTTTCCCAGCTAAATGACTCACTTTCACATATCTTCTTATATCATTCTCTCTTCAAATCAGTTCTAAATGTTAACAGCATTATAATTGCATCATGTTGATACACATGGCGTTATTATTTCCTAGCAGCGCTGTGCTGTTCAATATGATGCTTCATAGTTATTGGATATTAAAATCATCACCATCAGGTGCCTTGCAGGTCATTCAGTAGTTACTATATCTTCTAACAGAAGCCTATGTTCTTTATACAAACAGAAAACAGAAAACATGCATATAAGTAACTATTCTTCTAACACAGCAGACCAGGTTAGATACCTTAATAGGTCATCCTCAGGTAACCCAGTTAATTGGCAAGTGGTATGCTCTCTGCTTATGAAATCCAATATTGGGCCTCTTGGCCTGAATCCCACGGTGTATACCTTCATGCTGCCTGTTGGGACCATTTCTTGTTGTTTGGCTTTCCTTTCCTCCACTATTCCAAGATTATGTCTACTCCCAGAAATCATTATAAATACATATGGTTACTCATACATTGTATTAATGTGCTTGGATCTGTCAACACAGTTACGATGGTTTGGACATGTATGCAGAATGGGAGAAAATCGGCCACCATGGCAGGCATGGGAGGCTAAGAACCAGGGAACCAGACCTTCAGGACGACCCAGGGTGCGCTGGGAAGACAACATCCGATAGTCCCTAACTGACAGAGGACTGGAATGGAACAAAGCCAGAAAGAAAACTGCTGATAGAGACGTCTGGCGATCTCTCTGGCAAATCTCTACACCCCAAGGTAGAAGAGGAGCGTCTAAGTAAGTAAGTAAGTACGTAAGGATCTGTCAACATGGCATTACCTTTATCTCCTATTATATAGCATACTAATCATCATCATGTGTCACGCCAATAGCCCAACATTCGCTATAATAGTGCTCTATGTTATCTAATTAGCGCCACATAACTGAAGCTACTTACAAATAATCCAGCAATGTTTCGTGCATTATCTGCCACAGGCCACAAAGCTTCCATGGGTCTGTCATGTCTCCAAACCAGTGACATCTCACAAGCAAGACTTTGCTCCTATGGCACTGTTCTCTTGCCGGAGTCTTTATCCCGATTGTCCTTACCCAGATCACATCCTCAACTAACCAAACCAAGCCGGTCTTAGTTCATCAAACTGTATTTCCTGCAAAGAGGGATTTCCAAGCCATTTTGCATAATTGAATGGAAAAACCCCAGGAAATATAGTGTATCTTTGTTCATTGTCCCTTAGGTCCTGCCTCTTTAAATTTTATGACTGGGATTCAACCTTAGTTAGCATTTCTTTGTAAGTTTTACCTCTGAGTTAGCCCCGCAAGTTTCTAGGTCATTGACTTCAGATACCCTCTTGTAAACGTTTAACAGAAACTTTCAGTTCATTGACTTTTGTCTAAACTTATTCTTTGTATGGCAGTATCTACCACTGCCACATAAACCTGGTGTTTGGTGTTATAATTACATGGTATCAGAACTTGTCTCTTATATAATATAATCTAAACCTGGTGTTTGGTGTTATAATTACATGGTATCATAACTTGTATCTTATATAATATAATGTAAACCTGGTGTTTGGTGTTATAATTACATGGTATCATAACTTGTATCTTATATAAAATAATCTAAACCTGGTGTTTGGTGTTATAATTACATGGTATCATAACTTGTATCTTATATAATATAATCTAAACCTGGTGTTTGGTGTTATAATTACATGGTATCAGAACTTGTATCTTATATAATATAATCTAAACCTGGTGTTTGGTGTTATAATTACATGGTATCATAACTTGTATCTTATATAATATAATCTAAACCTGGTGTTTGGTGTTATAATTACATCGTATCATAACTTGTATCTTATATAATATAATCTAAACCTGGTGTTTGGTGTTATAATTACATCGTATCATAACTTGTATCTTATATAATATAATCTAAACCTGGTGTTTGGTGTTATAATTACATGGTATCATAACTTGTCTCTTATATAATATAATCTAAACCTGGTGTTTGGTGTTATAATTACATGGTATCATAACTTGTATCTTATATAATATAATCTAAACCTGGTGTTTGGTGTTATAATTACATCGTATCATAACTTGTATCTTATATAATATAATCTAAACCTGGTGTTTGGTGTTATAATTACATCGTATCATAACTTGTATCTTATATAATATAATCTAAACCTGGTGTTTGGTGTTATAATTACATGGTATCAGAACTGGTATCTTATATCGTATAATCTAAACCTGGTGTTTGGTGTTATAATTACATGGTATCAGAACTTGTCTCTTATATAATATAATCTAAACCTGGTGTTTGGTGAAATAATTACATGGTATCAGAACTTGTATCTTATATAATATAATCTAAACCTGGTGTTTCTTCTTCTTCAGTATTCCAAGCCCATGATGTTTATTGCTTCAGATATCACCTGCCTCCATTCATCTCTCTGGTTGCCCTTTTCTTTCCAGTTAGTGACACCGAGTGTTTGAAGCCTGGATATTATATTTGCAGTCTTCTTGGGCTGTCTCTTAGTCTGTGACCCTTCAGCTTCCTTGTGTATACAGTTTTCACCTCTCTGACATCTGACATTCTTTTAATATGCCCCAGCCATTTCAGTCTATTAGCCCTCATGATGCCAGGGATCAATTGTGACTTGAACAGATTATGAATTTCGTTGTTGCTTCTCACTCCCCATTCCCTGCTGTTTTCATCTTTGATGGGTATGTTTTCACTTGCTTCCAATTAGCCTTGACAATGTGATGCTTGATTTGCGTCAGTCTACCAATTAGTGATGTGATGCAGAGCCAGCCTGTTCATTACCCAGTATACCTGCAGCCCCTGGAGAAAATATCCAAAAGTTGCTAACCACCTAGGATCTCTGAAGCAGTGTTGCCACTTTTCATGGAGCATGCTTGTCTCTACCTTTTCTTGTATTATGACAAATAAAGATTTTAGCAAATTGATTCCGAGGCATAGGGAAGTATTATAATCAATGTTATGCAGCAAGGCAAAGGATGATCAGTGTGAGATCAAAACCCTGCTTTATATAATGTTTTTGACTTTGTTTCCAGCAAACCAGAACTGGCCAGGCTGTGGCTGCAGGTGGGACGATGTATATGGAAGCTAGCGGAAGAATTTTGCTATGCAGACATCATTGTCAAGGAGCAGTTTCAAGCACTGGCCCTCATGTTGAATGTGAGTGCATTTCTGACATGGTCATTTAGATGTGAATCAATTCTCAGATTATTCACATTGTTTCAGCAAGAATAGTATCTCTGGCATTGTCATTTAGTTTTAAATGGTTTCTCAGATCACACAGTTTTAATTAAAATAATGGATTCTCTTCCCTGCTGGGTTCCGGGGCCTAATTTTGAGGTTAAAAATTGACCAACTTCAGCCTTGAAGATTGTCGTAAATAGTGACTAACTGGAGTTTCTAAAGTGTTGTTTTTCATAGTAAGTTTAAATAATGTGGACACACAGAGTACACTGCACAGTTAGGGTTTTGCTAAAATCTAATGGTTTAGGCTGAAATGTGGCCTTACTGTAAAGCACAACACAGTCTTCCAACTACTCTTGTAAGGCCAAACACAGAATAAATGGGTTCTCAGAATACACATTTTCTACAGGTGTTCTAGGTTTTTAATGGGTATTCCCATTACACACATTTTTTTTTTCAAAAACAGCAGTATTTATACTGCATATAACTTAAGTGGTCCAGTAATTGTGTTAGCAAGAATCGAAAGAATCTTTCCTATTTCAGTTTCTGAGTGTGTGTCCAGTCTTTTTACATGGCAAAATGTCCGAATGATAGTCTAGATTCCTAGGTATGCTTCCATTTATGTTACATTATGATATACACAGTTTTCATATGTGCCCTTTAGGTTTACGGTGCTCACAACTAAATGATGGTTCAATTCCTCCCCTTCTCACATCACCTACCATCACAAACACACACACATATACAGAGACTACTTGATTACCTTGACCACCATTTCCATACATGTCAGCGTTGAACCACCATTTTCATACATGTTAGTGTTTGACCACCATTTTCATACATGTTAGTGTTTGACCACCATTTTCATACATGTTAGTGTTTGACCACCATTTTCATACATGTCAGCGTTGAACCACCATTTTCATACATGTCTGTTTGACCACCATTTTCATACATGTTAGTGTTTGACAACCATTTTCATACATGTTAGTGTTTGACCACCATTTTCATACATGTTAGTGTTTGACCACCATTTTCACACATGTTAGTGTTTAACCACCATTTTCATACATGTTAGTGTTTGACAACCATTTTCATACGTGTTAGTGTTAGATCACCATTTTCATACGTGTTAGTTTTTTTTTTTTTTTCATTTCTTTTTTTTCATCGAACACCGGCTGTTAATTCCAGTGGAAGGTCCCGGTTAATCGTCCACTTGGACTTTTGGCTTTCACCTGGACCTGATTTTTGCGTGTACAACCGTTTTTCATTTCCCTGCCTCTTGGGCAGCTGTACGCCGACTTCGAAGGAAGACGTCAGTCCTATTTCTAGGGTGACTGTGGCCATTGTTTTGTGTGGGTCGAGACGTTGCCTGATTTGTGTGGTGTCCATTTTGTCGCCTTCGCCGCAGGTATTGCCCCCGGAGTACCCCTTTGGGGCAGCCCCCTGTGGAACAGTTGGCCCTCAAGGGAAGGCAGGGGCAGATCATGGGCATTCCCCGCCATCCAAAGAGGCTTCCATGCATGCAGAGCCGGCACATATCGCTCTGTTTCTGGGCTCACCCAAGGAATCGTCACGTCCTGCACATGCCTGCTTAACCTCACAACCGTATCAGGCCTCCCGCTCGACAGGGGCTGCGCCCTCTGGAAGTCTGCGGGGAGCAGCCTTTGGGTTTTGGACCTTTGTGACCACACAGATAGGTACATTCGCCCGACAGAATTTCACATCCTGAATCAGGCGTATCGTTGTCAGTTTTTCCCAACACTCGGGCGAGTGAGGTCTTTGGGTGTGTGTATTCGGTCTCTTTCAGTTCAGTGCAAATTTTGATGGTCAGATTTTGATCCGTATGATCTAGTTTTGTCGGACATTTAGGCTTAGCCATCTGATGGATGGTTGCTGTTTTGGTGTACCCCAGCGCGGTGACGACGACACTGAGGGTTAGCCGAGGATGTACGTGAGTGGCCAGCCTATGGATGGTTTTGTTGTGGTACACCTCAGCGCGGTGACGACGACACTGAGGGCCAACCAGGGATGCACAAGGATGGCCAGCCCATGGATGGTTGCGTGACGACGACACTGAGGGCCAACCGGGGATGCACAAGGATGGCCAGCCCATGGATGGTTGCTGTTGTGTTGCCCCTCAGCGCGGTGACGACGACACTGAGAATTAACAGAGGATGTGCAGTGAGCAATGTTCTCTATACTCAGCAGTCTTTTAACCAAGGGTTGTAATTTTAGCTGTATGTTTGTCAACCCTACTCATGTTCCTAATGAGTTTTGATAACATGTTTTACCCAAGCGTTTGGGGGCGGGCTGATGAGAGCCACAAGGACACATCACCTCTGGGGGCCGCCAAACTCCGAGATCCCCTGACAGCTCTGTTAATGCTCATTTGAGACATTATCCGTGGCGCACGACGAGGACGTGCTGTAGGGGTCTTGCGTGAGGATCTGTACAACCAGGATAGTAAAGGACTGGCGCCCGAGTGACGTACGGAGTATCTCCTTATACACATCATGATGGACTTAACTTCCCCTCACGCCTGTGACATAAATCACCGCGCCACTATACGTGTTAGTGTTTGTCCATCATTTTCATACATGTTAGTGTTTGACCACCATTTTCATACGTGTTAGTGTTTGACAACCATTTTCATACGTGTTAGTGTTTGACAACCATTTTCATACGTGTTAGTGTTTGACAACCATTTTCATACGTGTTAGTGTTTGACAACCATTTTCATACATGTTAGTGTTTGACAACCATTTTCATACGTGTTAGTGTTAGATCACCATTTTCATACATGTTAGTGTTTGACAACCATTTTCATACATGTTAGTGTTTGACAACCATTTTCATACATGTTAGTGTTTGACAACCATTTTCATACGTGTTTGTATTAGATCACCATTTTCATACGTGTTAGTGTTAGATCACCATTTTCATACGTGTTAGTGTTAGATCACCATTTTCACACATGTCAGTGTTTGTCCACCATTTTCATACATGTTAGTGTTTGACAACCATTTTCATACATGTCAGTGTTTGACAACCATTTTCATACATGTTAGTCTGCTTCCTTTAACTTTGTAAAGCTACAGAATTTGTCCTTCCCTAATGTTCGCTTCCTTAAACTTTATAAAGTTACAGAATGTGTCCTTCCCTAATGTCTGCTTCCTTTAACTTTGTAAAGTTACAGAATGTTTCCTTCCCTAATGTCTGCTTCCTTCAACTTTGTAAAGCTACAAAATGTGTTCTTCCCTAATGTCTGCTTCCTTCAACTTTGTAAAGTTACAGAATGTGTCCTTCCCTAATGTCTGCTTCCTTTAACTTTGTAAAGTTACAGAATGTTTCCTTCCCTAATGTCTGCTTCCTTCAACTTTGTAAAGCTACAGAATGTGTCCTTCCCTAATGTCTGCTTCCTTCAACTTTGTAAAGCTACAAAATGTTTCCTTCCCTAATGTCTGCTTCCTTCAACTTTGTAAAGCTACAGAATGTGTCCTTCCCTAATGTCTGCTTCCTTCAACTTTGTAAAGCTACAGAATGTTTCCCTCCCTAAAGTCTGCTTCCTTTAACTTTGTAAAGTTACAGAATGTTTCCTTTCCTAATGTTTGCTTCCTTTAACTTTGTAAAGTTACAGAATGTTTCCTTCCCTAATGTCTGCTTCCTTTAACCTTGTAAAAAGTTACAACATGTTTCCTTCCCTAATGTCTGCTTCCTTTAACTTTGTAAAGTTACAGAATGTGTCCATCCCTAATATCTGCTTCCTTTAACTTTGTAAAGTTACAGAATGTGTCCTTACCTAATGTCCTCCAACTTTTTTGTGATCTTGTATAGTAACTACAGCTTCCGATTTTTGTGTTGTCTGGTGTTTCCTGCTATCTCT
Source organism: Candidula unifasciata (assembly GCA_905116865.2). NCBI lineage: Eukaryota > Metazoa > Mollusca > Gastropoda > Stylommatophora > Geomitridae > Candidula > Candidula unifasciata. The sequence goes on from CAJHNH020004780.1 coordinate 472,742, forward strand.
GTTTCTTCCTGTAGGTGCCAGTCAATAGACAGTAATTTTTCATTCACTTCTGTTTGTTTCAGGTGTGTGTGGTTCAGGCTGGACCCTCTGACACACGAACATGAAGACTACAACTGTGCATTCCTCTGGCGGATGATTAAGAATATCAGACAAAAGATGTTCAGGGTCCCAACGACGAGTCTGCCAAAAAGGTAATGATGATGAACAAGATTCATACAGATCTCTACATGAAAAAGACTGTAGCCTGGTATCAGCTTGAAACCAAAACAAATCCAGGTTTATGATTGCTTGAATGAAAACCGTGAACTTTTTCAGTAGGACACAGCGCACAATAACTTTTTTGGTCATTCCACAGATAAACTAATGTAAGTGCTATCTTCTGTCACAGGCAGTCAGTCAATGAACACTTTATATATGCATTAATATGTGAACTACTGCTGGCTTACAGTGCCTCATATATATAAAAATAACACTGGATGTAAATGTGCCTAGAAAAACATCAACAGCTAAATAAGGCTGGGGTTGGTTCTGCAGTGTCCTGTAAAATACACAACTAACTGTGTATACAAATATGTTGTTTTTAAGCTCAAATCCTAGCAGTAAAAAGGTTTAAAGTAACAGAATAAAAGTGTTAAGGTAGCATCCCTATTAATAAAACATTTGTGAGATTTCAGTGAGTGTTTCTGAAGTAGCTGGCTGGTGTAACCATGATGGGTGTGCCTTTCTGTGGAACTTAGGATCTGCCTTGTAGGTCAGCCACCCCGATTGAGATGTTTTAATCTCAGGATGCTATGTAAAAACTTTAGGGGACAGACTGATTGATTTTGTCTGAACTAGCTAAGGATGGTGGATGTGAGGCCGCCTCATGGCTAAAGATGGTGGATGTGAGACTGCCCCATAGCTAAGGATGGTTGATGTGAGACTGCCACATGGCCAAGGATGGTTGATGTGAGACTGCCCCATGGCTAAGGATGGTTGATGTGAGACCACCTCATGGCTAAGGATGGTTGATGTGAGACTGCCCCATGGCTAAGGATGGTTGATGTGAGACCGACCCATGGCCAAGGATGGTTGATGTGAGAATGCCTCAACCAATAGAAAATGTTAGCTGCAAAAAGCAGCATGCTAAAACAATTTTATTTCAAAATATAACTAATAGGGCAAATCGTTTTTGTTTGTTTTTAAATGAAAATTTTATAACAAAGCACATGAAGGTAGAGTGACTGAGTGTTTTAATGCCATCCTATAGCTAAACATCAAATGATGTGTGTTTGTTACATGAAAACTAACTTGAGAATGTTTGATTGGCTGTCCTTGGCTAGTTTGAGAAATTAGATAACTTACCTTCCAGTAGGAGCTTTGGGGCTCATTGGGCAGCGAATATAATTAACAAGCATGATACAGAATGGAGGGTTTGCTGAAATCAGATTTGTTGGATTGAAAGGTACAGATATCGCAGCCTTGCTGTGAGCTACAAGACACCATGCCAGCTGTATCTTTAGGGGCACAGGAAGACAACATGGCAGCTGTACCTTTAGGGGCACATGAAGACAACATGCCAGCTGTATCTTCAGGGGCACATGAAGACAACATGCCAGCTGTATCTTCAGGGGCACATGAAGACAACATGCCAGCTGTATCTTCAGGGGCACATGAAGACAACATGGCAGCTGTATCTTTAGGGGCACATGAAGACAACATGGCAGCTGTATCTTTAGGGGCACATGAAGACAACATGGCAGCTGTATCTTAAGGGGCACATGAAGACAACATCCCAGCTGTATCTTTAGGGGCACATGAAGACAACATCCCAGCTGTATCTTTAGGGGCACATGAAGACAACATGGCAGCTGTATCTTTAGGGGCACAGGAAGACAACATGGCAGCTGTATCTTTAGGGGCACATGAAGACAACATGGCAGCTGTATCTTTAGGGGCACATGAAGACAACATGCCAGCTGTATCTTCAGGGGCACATGAAGACAACATGCCAGCTGTATCTTTAGGGGCACATGAAGACAACATGCCAGCTGTATCTTTAGGGGCACAGGAAGACAACATGCCAGCTGTATCTTTAGGGGCACAGGAAGACAACATGCCAGCTGTATCTTCAGGGGCACATGAAGACAACAGGCCAGCTGTATCTTCAGGGGCACATGAAGACAACATGCCAGCTGTATCTTCAGGGGCACAGGAAGACAACATGGCAGCTGTATCTTTAGGGCCACATGAAGACAACATGCCAGCTGTATCTTCAGGGGCACATGAAGACAACATGCCAGCTGTATCTTCAGGGGCACATGAAGACAACATGCCAGCTGTATCTTCAGGGGCACAGGAAGACAACATGGCAGCTGTATCTTCAGGGGCACATGAAGACAACATGCCAGCTGTATCTTTAGGGGCACATGAAGACAACATGCCAGCTGTACCTTTAGGGGCACATGAAGACAACATGCCAGCTGTATCTTTAGGGGCACATGAAGACAACATGCCAGCTGTATCTTCAGGGGCACATGAAGACAACATGCCAGCTGTACCTTTAGGGGCACATGAAGACAACATGCCAGCTGTATCTTTAGGGGCACATGAAGACAACATGCCAGCTGTATCTTCAGGGGCACATGTGTGCGCGTGCACACTGGTGGGGCATAGTGTGCTAGGCTGATTTGTATAGACCAATTGGCACTGGTTTGCTGAACTGGTCAACCTCATGCCATCCAACTTTACGTCCCCTGACTTCAACTGTTGCCCATTTCAGGCTGGGCCAGTCCAGGAGCAGAGGTCACTTTTGGGAGGTAAAGGTCTGATGAGGATTTGAACCCAAGATTTCTGGGCTGGAAGCGTGCTTCGAACCTCTACACCAGTGCTGCTCCCTTTTGGCTTATAGTGCTGTTAACTTTATTGTTTAGTCATGCAATCAGAAGTCGGGAAAGGGGGGGGGGGTTTGGTAAAAATTACACCCGCTGCCTTTACTTCCTAGGACATTGCCTGGTACCCATTTTAGGGTGAGTCAACCTAGGATGCAGAGTAAATTCAGGATGCTATATTAACAAATGAAATTGAGAGATGTGCAGAGAAGAAATGCCCTGCTTACTGCCCATGCCCTTCTAGGACCATAAATACATGGCCAGCTTTTAGGATTTTCATAACTATTCATTTTTCATTTAATTTTAATACACCCCCTTTTCATAAAAAAAAAAAAAAACTTTCAGGCTATAGATGTCAACACCTTCTAATTATATTCCTTCCTTCTTTCTTGATGTCTGCACCTTTTGGTCTTGATATCTGCATATTTTGGTCTTGGTCTTGATATCTGCACCTATTGGTGATATCTGCACCTTTTGGTCTTGATATCTGCACCTATTGGTGTTGATATCTGCACCTTTTGGTCTTGATATCTGCACCTATTGGTGTTGATATCTGCACCTTTTGGTCTTGATATCTGCACCTATTGGTGTTGATATCTGCACCTTTTGGTCTTGATATCTGCATATTTTGGTCTTGGTCTTGATATCTGCATATTTTGGTCTTGATATCTGCACCTATTGGTGTTGATATCTGCACCTTTTGGTCTTGATATCTGCATATTTTGGTCTTGATGTCTGCACCTTTTGGTCTTGATATCTGCATATTTTGGTCTTGGTCTTGATATCTGCACCTATTGGTGTTGATATCTGCACCTTTTGGTCTTGATATCTGCATATTTTGGTCTTGGTCTTGATATCTGCACCTATTGGTGTTGATATCTGCACCTTTTGGTCTTGATATCTGCACCATTTGGTGTTGATATCTGCACCATTTGGTGTTGATATCTGCATATTTTGGTCTCAAAATCTGCATATGTTGGTCTTGATATCTGCATCTTTTGGACTTGATAACTGCACCTTTTGGTTTCGATATCTGCACCTTTTGATCTCAATATTTGCACCTTTTGGTCTTGATTTCTGCACCTTTTGGTCTCGATATTTGCACCTTTTGGTCTCGATATTTGCACCTTTTGGTCTCGTATTTGCACCTTTTGGTCTCGTATTTACACCTTTTGGTCTCGTATTTACACCTTTTGGTCTTGATTTTTACACCTTTTGGTCTCGATTTTTGCACCTTTTGGTCTTGATTTTTGCACCTTTTGGTCTCGATATTTGCACCTTTTGGTCTTGATATCTGCACCTTTTGGTCCTGATATCTGCCCCTTTTGACCCAACCCATCCAATTTCAGCAAGCCACTAATTAGTTACATTTTACAGGCTGCTTGATGGGGGGCAATGGGTCTGTTCCCCCCCCCTATATGGGAGCCTGCAACCCTACACCCGTGGGTTTACAGACTATAACACCTTCATTTGATATATTCTACTGTCCTCAGTTTGTATATGTGTGTTTTCAAATTGTTTAAAAAATTTGAAAACTTTAAAAAAATGTATTAATGTTTTATTTGGTACTGTTTGAATTAGGAATCTCTACAAATGAAGCCATCTAAATCTGCATGGATTGCCTGGCTTTTGAGAACTGAAACCTCCAGCTAAGGTCAAGAGAATATTGAAGATAAAGCAGGGAAATGATTATTTATGTGTCTGTTACATTTTTGGTGGCAACATTTCCTGGCAGCGTCAGAGACATCGAAAATTTGAAGTGAATGGCATAGGTGTAGGCACATGGGGGAACACCTTTGGAATTTCCCCGAGTGTTTATAACATTTTGTTAACTGGTAATTTAGTCATCATCATCTTGTGCCATTTTATGTCACACATGGCTAGCAGTCTATTCCTCCACTTAGTGCAGTCCTTTTGACATCATGGATGGAATTGAGTCCAGTGCCTTTGGCCTCTCTGATCAACATTCGTTTTAGGGTTTCCTCTGGGTGTCTTGGCTTCCTCAGTCCTTGTATTTCCCATTTCAGTGTCTGTCTGGTGATTCTCAGCCTCGGTGGCTGACAAGGGTACACTTTCATACTGAAGAACTTCTTATTGATCAATATTGGAATCACAAAATAGGATTGCTTTCTAAAGTGGAGGGTTTAAAAAAAGCACAACATACCCTTAAATTTGTTGCATGTTGACTACAGCTTGTATGTATGTATGGTTTTCTGTACATAGATTTGTGTAAACATAAGAGGTATATAAGGCAATGATTGATGTTTATATTAGTAATCTGTTGGGTATTTGTGTATCAGCTGATCTTACAGTCTTTCTGTTGGCTCAATATGCCCTCTCAGACAGGAAAAGCTTTCTTTATTTATAGCTTGTCATTGTGTAATTATAGAGATTAATTGGAAGGTTATTGCCTTGTTTTTGTTGTAGGTGAACATTTGCTGCTTTTACTGTAGTCATTTTGTTGAGCCTGCAGTAGCAGGGTTTAGGATTCTGTGTTAGATGTTGCAATTTTTCCTGTACCTGACATACTTTGTCATGTTAACTCTTTGAATTGATTCCACGCCTCAATGGAGGTTATTTGTAGACTGAGTCTAATGTACGGCTGGCGTGTCTTTTTTCCAGTGTTCATTGTCATGTTGTTATATTTGATGTTGTCCAGCCATTGCCAGATGATAGAGAGGTCTGTTTGTCTTCAACAATTTTACTGTAATTAAATGTACAGAATAGTGTCTATGAGTTGCCAAGTGGCCCTGTATATCATGATAATTCTTGTAGGAATCTTTGTCTGAGATGTGTTTGTGAGGTGGCAGCAATATATTCTCTATGCTTTGGTTGTGACAGCAGTTATTGTCCACACCTTGTATAAAACAAAACCAGCAAAATTATGCCTGTTATTTGAAAACTGAGCAGTTCTGTAGGTAACTCTTTGGAGAACATGCAAGAGACAGGCTGTAATGTTGAATTAAGAATCAACATCATAGTACTCGGGACACTCCCATATGCGCTCCGTCCCCATCTCGGCAGCAAATGAAGAGTTCCAATTCTGATGGCACCAGTAACAGTCTGATTGTATATCTGTCTCACCTGTCCCTTTGGTGTTGAGCGTCGGCCTGATCTCCTGGTAACTCCTTGCAGCGCCATTCTCCTCAGACCGTAATGATCTATTTGTGCTTCCGCAGAGGGCCTCACAATGTCTGCTTGTCATACGTCAGTTCACCACCAAGTCGTGCAGAACCTGCCAGTCTATCTGCCTGCTCATTTCCCAACACTCCAAAGGATGCTAACCACTCGGGACCTCTGAAGTGATGCTTGCCACTCTGCACGGAGCATGCCTGTCTCCACCTTTCTCAGTTGGCTGTAAATAACACAAAAATAACACTGCACAAGTTGCATTATAAATTTTTGTATATTATACTCTCTCATTGTGAGTAGATATGTGAGGTTCTTGAGCTGTTGTCAGTGAGTTGTTTAGCTGCACTAGATTTGTTTAATGTTTTGCAAAATGTTATTTTTTTTACGGTTGTACCTGAAACTAATTATTTTATTGTTGTGGCAATTGAGTGAAACATACGCTGAGGATGCATGTTACTGACCATATTTTTAGTTTTGCTTTATGCATGTTTCCAGATGGATAGCTATGTTTCTGATTGTCAACTGATGAGGAAACAGTAGAAGTAGACAATCTACATTTCCCTCACATGTTATTAGAAGAGTGGACTGGAGAACTTGGTAACGTCTGAATAAATTGATAGCAAGGAGATAACCCGAATGGCTTAACCATATAGATGGTGGAGGGGGGAGGATGGAGAGAAGAACCTAATCTGAGGTTCTGGTGATCACGTGGAAAGGATAACATGACAGCCTGCAATCATTGACACAGCACATGATGATGATTATTTTGCATGTTGTTTTTATTGATACTTGTTGATGTTAAGTCAGTGTGATGAACATATATTTGTTGTCAGATAATGGATGCACATTGCACTTGTGTGAACCATACAATTTGCCAACATTGTTGAGCCAGGAAAGACCTGCAGGACTGGATTCCATCCATGATATGGAAACAGTTGCACAGGATAAAACTGGTTGGCAGAATAAACTGGGCCCTGTATGATGTATCGTCATCATAAACCGCTTCTCCCTTGAAGCGTTGTGGGGAGGAATCATTTACGATCCAGTGCACGCTGACTGTCACTGGCTGTAATCATGCCGTTAAGGAGTAAAATGTCTTTATTATTGTTGATCTATGTTTTGAATATATCGGCACAGATGATGATGATGATGCTCCATATAGAAGTTGTTCGCAGACAAATGATAATACTGAAAATTATTTGTACTCAGTTGACGCAGCAAGTGAAGATAAGTTTTTGGGCAGACAGATAACACTGAAAATTGTTCGTATCAGATTAAAACTGCAGGTAAAGATCAGTGAATGATAAATCTAGAAAAAAACTATTGCACATAAATTCTTAGCAGGAGATTTCACACTGAAAATTTATTGTAAAAATGACGGAAAGAGAACTTCAAATTATAGTATTGGCAAAGAGCCCTTGACACATAAGTGGCGCATCGGGAATATGAGACAAGTCATTTGAATAGACCAGTTGGTCCTCGATGGGTGATGTGGTCAGCATCATGCTGGCAATAAAACTGGTCGTTGATCAAAAATATTTCATGTGAACTTCAAATAAAGCGACTGGAAATAGTTATTTCCGTCGCAAGAAAGTTGTAACTTTTCTCTGTATTTGTCATAAAACTTTTTCTCTCTAATCCCTGTTCTGCCTTTTGGCGCCTGGTTTCAAAGGGACATCTGGTGTGAACTTTGAGGTGTGCTGTATGGATGCTGATTTTCAGCTACACATGTTAAACCTAAAGATATGTGGTTAGCTCAGCTGTGGCGTGTGTTTTGTAGCCTGTGATAAAGGAGTTCAAACTTGTTCCCAGTCTGTGGCTGAATGTGTTTTGTAGCCTGTGATAAAGGAGTTCAAACTTGCTCCCAGTCTGTGGCTGAATGTGTTTTGTAGCCTGTGATAAAGGAGTTCAAACTTGCTCCCAGTCTGTGGCTGAATGTGTTTTGTAGCCTGTGATAAAGGAGTTCAAACTTGCCCCCAGTCTGTGGCTGAATGTGTTTTGTAGCCTGTGATAAAGGAGTTCAAACTTGCTCCCAGTCTGTGGCTGAATGTGTTTTGTAGCCTGTGATAAAGGAGTTCAAACTTGCTCCCAGTCTGTGGCTGAATGTGTTTCTTCACTGCTGTTTGTTAATTCTCCATGATTGTCCACAGTACTGCTGCCAACAGGGGATTCTGGGCTTTGTCAGTGAAGAAGACAAGCAGCACTGATTAGTTTTTTCTGTTTGTTGCCAGAGTGTCCTCTGCATCGTGGTTTCTAACCTGCCCAGTCACAAGAGATGGTAAAAGGATGTTGCAGATTTGAAAATTCACATGTTTTTGCCTTTGTCAGCAATTATACACTGTGTATGCAAAAGGCTGTTCAGGAACCATGTAATGGGATTTCTATCTGTGTGTGTTGATTACAAAATGTATTTTTAAGCGTAGTATTGTTGACATTCCTGCAGCATACTTGAAATGTGCAATGAGTTCGTTTTTTTTTTCCATTCAGAACTTTGGTTTTGACAATTTGTTTTTGCATCTTTGCTTTATATTGTGACCTTTCAGATTGCATTGATCAGGTCCAGGATGAAAATAGATGAGACTGGAGGTCTTAGCATGGAAAGTTCAGCAGGCAGAGAATCTGTTGTTGTAGCAGGCAGAGAATCCGTTGTAGCAGGCAGAGAATCCGTTGTAGCAGGCAGAGAATCCGTTGTAGCAGGCAGAGAATCCGTTGTAGCAGGCAGAGAATCCGTTGTAGCAGGCAGAGAATCCATTGTTGTAGCAGGCAGAGAATCCATTGTTGTAGCAGGCAGAGAATCCGTTGTAGCAGGCAGAGAATCCGTTGTAGCAGGCAGAGAATCCGTTGTAGCAGGCAGAGAATCCGTTGTAGCAGGCAGAGAATCCGTTGTAGCAGGCAGAGAATCCGTTGTAGCAGGCAGAGAATCCGTTGTAGCAGGCAGAGAATCCGTTGTAGCAGGCAAAGAATCCGTTGTAGCAGGCAGAGAATCCGTTGTAGCAGGCAGAGAATCCGTTGTTGTAGCAGGCAGAGAATCCATTATAGCAGGCAGAGAATCCATTATAGCAGGCAGAGAATCTGTTGTAGCAGGCAGAGAATCCGTTGTAGCAGGCAGAGAATCCGTTGTAGCAGGCAGAGAATCCGTTGTAGCAGGCAGAGAATCCGTTGTAGCAGGCAGAGAATCCGTTGTAGCAGGCAGAGAATCCATTGTAGCAGGCAGAGAATCCATTGTAGCAGGCAGAGAATCCATTGTAGCAGGCAGAGAATCCATTATAGCAGGCAGAGAATCTGTTGTAGCAGGCAGAGAATCCGTTGTAGCAGGCAGAGAATCTGTTGTAGCAGGCAGAGAATCCATTGTAGCAGGCAGAGAATCCGTTGTAGCAGGCAGAGAATCCGTTGTAGCAGGCAGAGAATCCGTTGTAGCAGGCAGAGAATCCGTTGTAGCAGGCAGAGAATCCGTTATAGCAGGCAGAGAATCCGTTGTAGCAGGCAGAGAATCCGTTGTAGCAGGCAGAGAATCTGTTGTAGCAGGCAGAGAATCCGTTGTAGCAGGCAGAGAATCCGTTGTAGCAGGCAGAGAATCCGTTGTTGTAGCAGGCAGAGAATCCGTTGTTGTAGCAGGCAGAGAATCTGTTGTAGCAGGCAGAGAATCCATTGTAGCAGGCAGAGAATCTGTTGTAGCGGGCAGAGAATCCGTTGTAGCAGGCAGAGAATCCATTGTAGCAGGCAGAGAATCCGTTGTAGCAGGCAGAGAATCTGTTGTAGCAGGCAGAGAATCTGTTGTAGCAGGCAGAGAATCTGTTGTAGCAGGCAGAGAATCTGTTGTAGCAGGCAGAGAATCCGTTATAGCAGGCTGATTCGTGGCAGGCTGCAGTAGTCTGGTGGCCAGCTGAAAAGTCCTGGGTCCAAATCCATATTGCTGTCGATTTTTGTAATTGGCCTGCCAGGTTGAGCCATTTTGACATGGCTACCTCCCTGTGTGGGTTCTGCCCCCATTGGGGAAGGGGAAGGAGGAAGGGTAGTGCCTCCATACCAAGCTTGTCTTAAAAGGCCACTATCTCAGGATTGTTCCTCTGAAGTAGGAGCACATCACATCTGCCTGAGAGGTGAGCAAATATCAGTCTGTATACAAGTAAACCAGATCTGTACAATGAATGTACATGCAAAACTCCAGTTCCAGAACAAGACTAGAATCCAGAAGTGGATGAACAACCAGAATTTTCCCGCCAAGGTTTACAGCCGGTGAACACTAAGAAAAAAAAGAAGAAATGGCCACCAGAAAATGTCCTGGTCAGTAAAGGTGGTCAGTAGAATGGTGACCTTGTTACCCATCAAGGGCCGATTGGTCTACACAGGTCGGGTTCTAGCCCCATAGGTGTCATGTAGCAGTGGCGGCAGTAGAGTCCTTTTAGTTGATTGAGTATTGCTTGCTGGTGGTGGGGGACAGGGAGTTGTGTCATATGGGGAAGGGGGAGGTGGGGGACAGGGAGTTGTGTCATATGGGGAAGGGGGAGGTGGGAAACAGGGAGTTGAAGGTAGGGGAAGGGGGAGATGGGAGACATAGAGTTGAAGGTAGGGGAAGGGGGAGATGGGAGACAGGGAGTTGAATGTAGGGGAAGGGGGAGGAGGGAGACAGGGAGTTGAATGTAGGGAGAGGAGGGAGACAGGGAGTTGAATGTAGGGGAAGGGGGGGACAGGGAGTTGAATGTAGGGGAAGGGGAAGACAGGGAGTTGAATGTAGGGGAAGGGGGAGGAGGGAGACAGGGAGTTGAATGAAGGGGGAGGAGGGAGACAGGGAGTTAAATGTAGGGGAAGGGGGAGGAGGGAGACAGGGAGTTAAATGTAGGAGGAGGAGGGAGACAGGGAGTTGAATGTAGGAGGAGGAGGGAGACAGGGAGTTGAATGTCATTTGTTGTTTTGCTGTTTAAGGAAGGTCATTTGTATGAGAGATGAGTGAAACACTACATGAGTCAGAAGGCTGACTACAAACCCCACATGGTATGGACTATAAAAATGTTTTCCTGGCCATCTTGACAGATGTTTCAACTGTGGTTTAGTGGTAGAACCATGGCCTCACTGGTTAGCATTTGAATTGTTCAGTGCCACTTGTTTCCGTTGTAAGATTATCTTCTGTTTTTGAAAGATTAGCTAAATGAGAAATGATTGAAAATGCAGAAGGCTGCAGGCAGACGTGACTATCACCACCACCTGGTCTGGACTGTAAACAGATTTCCGGGCTGTCTCTAAATGTTTGACTAATAACTTGGGCAGTGATATTTTTCGGTTGTTTCGTTCATGATTGTAACTTGGTATCAGTGTTTTTGAGTGGGATGAGGAAGCACATTATTCTCTATATGATTGTACATAGCTAGAGCCACTTTTTAACCCGCCACAGATGAGGGCACATTATTTTCTATATGATTGTGCATTTATATAGCTATTTTTTAACCCGCCTCAGATGAGGGCACATTATTCTCTCTATGATTGATTGTACATAGATAGAGCCACTGTTTAACCCGCCTCAGATGAGGGCACATTATTCTCCAGATCATTGATTGTACATAGCTAGAGCCACTTTTTAACCCGCCTTAGATGAGGGAACATTTCAGTTGTATTTACTGTATTTTTCTGTTAATGTTGACCAACCTGTTATCTGTAACTGAAAAGCAATGATGTATTCTAATTGTATTCCAGTGCATTGATTTTCTTGCAGTCTTATTTTCTTTTCCTAAAAAGTGATTAAACGAAGATCTATTAAATGCCACTTTAGGTTCCTTTATCAGATAGGTGTCAAATATTTGATAATATTTTGGCACACCTGGTTTTTTGTATGTCTTATTATGCCTAGCTTTATCTAGCTTTGAGAAAGGAAATAACAGTTTTGATTTGAAAACAGTCACTGTCTTGCTTGTAAACTTGTTTCATTTGGCTTTTGTTTTGATGTTACTTTTCTCTAAAAAAGGTAACTGTGAGCTATGTGACCACACTCTGGGGTTTTGACAGCATTACTGCAACACACAAGAAAACCTAAAACCTTCCTGAAGTAAAAGTATTGGCTGTATAGACATATCATCATCATGTGCCCTGCCAACTGGCGTAGGCCCTCATGCATCTCCACAGATCATGATTCCTGGGACAGCACTCTTGATGATATCCCTCCAGCATCATCTCTCTTGGTCTGCCTCTACCCCTCTTTCCACTGATCTTTCCAGTCATCATGATGTTTTCGAATCTCTTCTCATTACATGGCTAAAGAATAATGTTTGTCTCCTTCTTATTGTTGTATATAAAGATCTGCTTTCATTAGCTGCTTTCATTGTCTGTGTTCGTGTATCCTGAAGTCTTGCTTTTGTTTGCTGGGTATATTCGTTAATCAAAATACTTGATGAAATGTGTAGCTGGATTCTGCATCAGCTTCATAAAAGCATTTAGAAAAGCTTTTCATACATTGTGTAATTCCTGCATAACATTTTGTCTCTTGCATTTCCTATAATTCCCGAGTAATATCATTCCCAACATGGTGTATTATGTAGATATGCCAGTTATTGTTTATTCCCAACATGGTGTATTATGTAGATATGCCAGTTGTTTATTCCCAACATGGTGTATTATGTAGATATGCCAGTTGTTTATTCCCAACATGGCGTATTTATTAGATATGTAAGTTGTTTATTCCCAACATGGCGTATTTATTAGATATGTAAGTTGTTTATTCCCAACATGGCGTATTTATTAGATATGTAAGTTGTTTATTCCCAACATGGCGTATTATATAGATATGTAAGTTGTTGTTTATTCCCAACATGGTGTATTATGTAGATATGCCAGTTGTTGTTTATTTCCAACATGGTGTATTATGTAGATATGCCAGTTGTTGTTTATTCCCAACATGGTGTATTATGTAGATATGCCAGTTGTTGTTCATTCCCAACACTGTGTATTATGTAGATATGCCAGTTGTTGTTTATTTCCAACATGGTGTATTATGTAGATATGCCAGTTGTTGTTTATTCCCAACATGGTGTATTATGTAGATATGCCAGTTGTTGTTCATTCCCAACACTGTGTATTATGTAGATATGCCAGTTGTTGTTTATTTCCAACATGGTGTATTATGTAGATATGCCAGTTGTTGTTTATTTCCAACATGGTGTATTATGTAGATATGCCAGTTGTTGTTTATTCCCAACATGGTGTATTATGTAGATATGCCAGTTGTTGTTCATTCCCAACACTGTGTATTATGTAGATATGCCAGTTGTTGTTTATTCCCAACATGGTGTATTATGTAGATATGCCAGTTGTTGTTCATTCCCAACACTGTGTATTATGTAGATATGCCAGTTGTTGTTTATTTCCAACATGGTGTATTATGTAGATATGCCAGTTGTTGTTTATTCCCAACATGGTGTATTATGTAGATATACCAGTTGTTGTTTATTCCCAACATGGTGTATTATGTAGATATGCCAGTTGTTGTTTATTCCCAACATGGTGTATTATGTAGATATGCCAGTTGTTGTTTATTCCCAACATGGTGTATTATGTAGATATGCCAGTTGTTGTTTATTCCCAACATGGTGTATTACGTAGATATGCCAGTTGTTGTTTATTTCCAACATGGTGTATTATGTAGATATGCCAGTTGTTGTTTATTCCCAACATGGTGTATTATGTAGATATGCCAGTTGTTGTTTATTTCCAACACTGTGTATTATGTAGATATGCCAGTTGTTGTTCATTCCCAACAGGGTGTATTATGTAGATATGCCAGTTGTTGTTTATTTCCAACATGGTGTATTATGTAGATATGCCAGTTGTTGTTTATTTCCAACACTGTGTATTATGTAGATATGCCAGTTGTTGTTCATTCCCAACAGGGTGTATTATGTAGATATGCCAGTTGTTGTTTATTTCCAACATGGTGTATTATGTAGATATGCCAGTTGTTGTTTATTTCCAACACTGTGTATTATGTAGATATGCCAGTTGTTGTTCATTCCCAACAGGGTGTATTATGTAGATATGCCAGTTGTTGTTTATTCCCAACACTGTGTATTATGTAGATATGCCAGTTGTTGTTCATTCCCAACAGGGTGTATTATGTAGATATGCCAGTTGTTGTTTATTCCCAACATGGTGTATTATGTAGATATGCCAGTTGTTGTTCATTCCCAACACTGTGTATTATGTAGATATGCCAGTTGTTGTTTATTCCCAACATGGTGTATTATGTAGATATGCCAGTTGTTGTTCATTCCCAACACTGTGTATTATGTAGATATGCCAGTTGTTGTTTATTTCCAACATGGTGTATTATGTAGATATGCCAGTTGTTGTTTATTCCCAACATGGTGTATTATGTAGATATACCAGTTGTTATTCCCAACATGGTGTATTATGTAGATAAGCCAGTCATTCCCAACATGGTGTATTATGTAGATATACCAGTTGTTATTCCCAACATGGTGTATTATGTAGATAAGCCAGTCATTCCCAACATGGTGTATTACGTAGATAAGCCAGTTATTCCCAACATGGTGTATTATGTAGATATGCCAGTTGTTGTTTATTCCCAACATGGTGTATTATGTAGATATGCCAGTTGTTGTTTATTCCCAACATGATGTATTATGTAGATATGCCAGTTGTTGTTCATTCCCAACAGGGTGTATTATGTAGATATGCCAGTTGTTGTTTATTTCCAACATGGTGTATTATGTAGATATGCCAGTTGTTGTTTATTTCCAACACTGTGTATTATGTAGATATGCCAGTTGTTGTTCATTCCCAACAGGGTGTATTATGTAGATATGCCAGTTGTTGTTTATTTCCAACATGGTGTATTATGTAGATATGCCAGTTGTTGTTTATTTCCAACACTGTGTATTATGTAGATATGCCAGTTGTTGTTCATTCCCAACAGGGTGTATTATGTAGATATGCCAGTTGTTGTTTATTCCCAACACTGTGTATTATGTAGATATGCCAGTTGTTGTTCATTCCCAACAGGGTATATTATATAGATATGCCAGTTGTTGTTTATTCCCAACATGGTGTATTATGTAGATATGCCAGTTGTTGTTCATTCCCAACATGGTATATTATGTAGATATGCCAGTTGTTGTTTATTTCCAACAGGGTGTATTATGTAGATATGCCAGTTATTGTTCATTGCCAACATGGTATATTGTGTAGATATGCCAGTTGCTGTTCAACTCTCCCCCCCACCCCTCCCATAACACTCCCTGAAGCTCACATAGGGGTGACCTTCTAAAGTTTAGGTTTTCTTAGTGTGTGTGTGTGAATGTTTTGGAATCCATCAAAATGTTTGGCAAACACTTCCTCCCTCCCTCTACCCGAGACTCACATAGGGATGACTGTCTAAAGCTGAGGGTATTGTTTTTATGTGTGTAAATATTTTGAAATCCATCTATATGTTCCGCAGACACCCCTCCCCCTTTTTCCCGGAACTCACAAAGGCGTGACATTCTATAGTTGAGGATTTTGTTTTGTGTGTGTGTGTGTGTTCCGCTGACACCCCCCCCCCCACTCTTCAGAGCTCACATAGGGGTGACATTCTCAATTTGAGGTTTTGTGTGTGTGTGTGTGTGTGTGCAAATATGTTGAAATCCATCATGTTCTGCAGACTCACTCCTCCTCCCGCCCCCTTCTCCACCCCCCCAGTTCCACAGAATGGGAAACAATTGTGAATAGACTAAATAAGTGGAAGTCACCACAGTGTAGTGGCTGGACGCAAAATTGGTACTAGGTAACAGTCCTGAGAAGTAAAGGCAATCAGTGTGACTCGTTAGGTACAGATTTGAAAGGAAAAAAAAATTATTTGTTTTATATGAGGAAAGAACTGGCAGTTAGATGGCACCTCAGACAATATACTTCTTCTTTGTCTTCACCAGCTGTAAACTCAGGCGCAAGGTTCTCCTTGTTTGTCCACTTCTGGACTCTAGTCCTGGTGCAGAAATTGAGTGTTGCCTGCACATCCGTTTCACAGATATGACTCATTTGCATGCATACTGTTGGCTCCTAGCCTCCCAGGCAGATGTAACACATACTATAAAAACTGATAGCTGTATAGTTAGTTACATTTGGATGTATGTTCTGTAGTTAGTCGATAACCAGATTTGACTGATTGGTAAGTTTAACATTTTGAACACACCACACAGTACCAATAAACAGTTAGTTTATCTACACGTCATCAGAAGGGGCATGTAGACAATATGACATGACATGCCACTTCAGGGCGTATGACTTGACTTTGTGTTTTTATTTTAAGAATGTAACATTTCCTAGTAAATAAACATGCACGGGTGAGGTTGGAAAAGGGGGGGGGGGGGGGGGGGGGGGGGTGAGAGTGGCGATGTACATGTATATATTTGTACACAAAAAAAAAAACCACGGGCGGTCAGTTTTTTTAGACCCTGGGGAAAAGAAGGTAGCGGGAGAGGGGGAAAAGAGGGAGGGGAGAGGGGGGGAAAAGAGGGAGGGTAGCGGGAGAGGGGGGAAAAGAGGGAGGGTAGCGGGAGAGGAAAAAAAAAGAGGGAGGGTAGGGGGAAGAGGGAGGGTAGGGAAGAGGGAGGGTAGGGGAAGAGGGAGGGTAGCGGGAGAGGGGGGGGGGGGGAAGAGGGAGGAGAGGGTAGCGGGAGGGAGAGGGGGGGGGAAAGAGGGAGGGTAGCGGGAGGAGGGGGGGGGAAAGAGGGAGGGTAGCGGGAGGAGGGGGGGGGGGAAAAGAGGGAGGGTAGGGGGAGAGGAGGGGGGGGGAGGGGAAAAGGGGGAGGGTAGCGGAGGAGGGAGGGGGGAAAGAGGGAGGGTAGCGGGAGAGGGGGGGGGAAGAGGGAGGGTAGCGGGGAGGGGAGGGAAGAGGAGGAGGGAGAGGTAGGGGGAGAGGAGGGTAGGAAAAGAGGGGAGGGTAGAGGAGGGGGGGGGGGGGAAAGAGGGAGGGTAGCGGGAGCGGGAGAGGGGGGGGGGAAAGAGGGGGGGTAGTGGGAGAGGGGGGGGAAAGAGGGAGGGTAGCGGGAGAGGGGGGAAAGAGGGAGGGTAGCGGGGAGAGGGGGGGGGGGGAAAGAGGGAGGGTAGCGGAGAGGGGGGGGGGAAAAGAGGGAGGGTAGCGGGGAGGGGGGGGGGAAAGAGGGAGGGTAGCGGGAGAGGGGGGGGGGAAAGAGGGAGGGTAGCGGGAGAGGGGGGGGGGAAAGAGGGAGGGTAGCGGAGAGAGGGGGGGGGGAAAGAGGAAGGGAGGG
>CAJHNH020004781.1:0-31629 GCA_905116865.2 Candidula unifasciata
ATAGTCAATCAGTGGGAGTACCAAACTCCGATAAAGGAAATGCAGCAGTATTTGTTCTCGATTTCAGAAGGACATTTTGTGGCTTCTTTACCAAAACCATATGTGAACATACGTGTCCAAATACTGGGGGGATACTAATTTCTGAGTAAAAACAAAGAACTTTTTTTCAATTTTAATTTAATTTTTTTTTTAGATTTTTCCTTGGAGTTTAGGAACTGTTCTGGATAAGAATGGACAGTTCATCCTTAGTTCTGCCGGGAGAGATTTACACTCGTTTTCTTCTACACAGCCACTGCAGGCAGGTTGCAGGGCTCTATGGTTTCAGGTTCCAGGGCTCTAGGGCTACAGGTTCGATGGCTGCCGGCTGCCTGCAGGCAGCTCCAGAGTTGCAGGCTCCATCGTTCAGGCAGGGTGGAGGCTCCATTCAGCCTAAAAAGAACCTATTCTACCACTCTTGTCATCATATAGTTAAGTGATGCGTTCGTTTTTAAACTGCAATAGTTAATTAAGGTCAATTAAATTTTTAGTAATGTCCACAGCAAAAGCTAGATCGTGGGCACACCTTCTCTTTCATACCATCTGTGATTTAACCTTTCATCTCCAAAAACATAATTATTTTTTGTTTCAACAAATAACATCTTTTCTTCTCTCGCAATTTGTGATTTTATAATCAGCGGACTTATGTGTAGAATGGAAAATATCCTAAACTGATTATCCATATCTTACAGCAACTGGCTAGATTGACAGTGGCTGAGAACGTGGTCTCCGATATAGTTTACCGTCTCTGTGGCCAAGATATGCACATTATCCAATTTTAAAATCTCTGAAGACAAAATGTGCTCATGAGAAAGTACAAATAATGATTCTGGATACCAGTTTCAAATTTTTCTTCAGAACATGGCAGCGACACCATTATGACTGCCAGCCATGTTCGAAGGTCCGTCGGTAAACAAGCTTGCATGTTTACTCAAATCCGTAGCAATTCTTGTGTTGTAGATGAAACAATGTTTCTTTGCATTTATCATTATCTTGCAGCAAGTCCTTCGCAGAACCTCGCTCTCATTACGGTCTGCCTGAAAAATAACTCGGCCTCTCGTCTGATCTCCCGCCTCATGTACTTTCATATCAAAGGAGTCATATCCTGTGCCCATCTTCTGTTGGTCGGCCCCTGCCCCTCCTTCCTGGTACCATGACTTTTGCTATTATTTCTTCCAATCCGGCATGGCGCTTGACATGACCAAAATATTTCCGCTTCCTAGAGAGGATGCTGTTTATTAGCCAAACTTTCTTAATGTTCAGATCTTTTAGAATGTCAGTATTTCTCCTAGTCTTTGTCCATAATATTCTGATAATCTTTCTATAGTATTTTAGGTTAAAAACCCCTATTTTCTTTCTTAAGGACTGGGAGATAGACCACAACTCACATCCATTTTTTGCTACAGGAAAGATGCATGCTCTCAATAATTTACTCTTTTCTACCTAGGTTTTCTAAAGCCAACTACGACTGCAACTCCTGTCTGGCGCCATTAAAACAGTGCTGTCTGATAAGGCAGTCCACGATGGTTAAACTCATCAAACTCTACCGGGGTCCAGACAGTCTCAGCGGTCTGCTGAGAACGTCCTTGAACTCTGACCCTGTGGCACCAGTTCTGCTTAAGAACCATCTGGATGCCGTTGACAGACGTTTGGGAAAAGTTTTGAAAACTGTTAGTGATTGTATCAGTAACAAGGGATCTTGGGATAATGTTGTTATTGATGACGAGTTCTAGATAAATTGTCTCTCGCTCTCCTTCCCTGTCTGTTTGTAGGTCTGTCTCTGTGTATGTGTGTTTCTGTGTGTGTATGCATGTATGTGTGTGAGTGCGTGCGTGCCTGTATATATGTATGTACGTACGTTCGTACGTGTGTGTATATGCATATATGTATGTGCGTATGCATGTTTGTATGTATATATGTATGTACGTATGTGCATGTGAGTGAGGAGTAAATGAGTGCGTTTATAAGTGGGTGTGTGTATGTGTGCGTGGGCATTTTACCGTCCATGCTTTTGTCTGTTTTCCTTCATATTCATGTTATGCATATTGTTACATGAACATAACATGCTTTATTAAAAAAATATAATTTCTGTGTGAAAAGTGGGTTTTTGGTAGGGCTGAAACTAGGCTAAACTAGCCTTTAACTGTAAAAACAAAGATGATTGGCTTTCAAACCAGACCAAAATAGCCTTTAACTGTAATAACAAAGATGATTGGCTTTCAAACCAGACCAAACTAGCCTTCAACAGTAATCACAAAGATGATTGGCTTTAACATAGGCCAAAATAGCCTATATCCTAATAATATAACTGTGGACGACCTGCAGCACTTTGAAGGACACCTCAAGTGTTACAGTTGTGGACGACCTGATCATGACCCATCACCCATGGCGCATCCATTTGTCTAGACCAGTGGTCGGCAAATACTTTAGTCGATAGAGCCAAAAATCAGCACCAGGACGCTAAACAAGTTTTGAGAACCAAATTTCTTTTCAAAAACCTGTCCAGAACCTGTCAAGAACCTGTCAAGAACCATGTTGAATCGATTTGTGGTCGACTGGCCGGGCCGCACTCAGGTCGCTAAAGAGCCGCAGTGGCTCACGAGCTTCAATTTGACGATCACTGGTTTATACCAACGTGAGTCTAGCCATGTTACGCCCAATGCATCATGTGCGTGAAAGGCGTTCATTACTTTACATTGCATTCAGACAGACAATTAAAACTACTACTAAACTTAACATCTGTTATTCTAATGTCAAACTAGAGAACTAAGACGCGAAGAAAATACACTGACGTTAGATAGGACACATGTTGAGAAAACCTGATAATAATATAACTATAAAGTTTTTTGCACTGAACCCACAGGGGCATAGAAATAAAGGCAGAAAAAAAAAAAACACATGAAGAAGGGAGCTAGACTGAGGTTAAACAGATAGGGAGGACATGGGAAGAGTTGCATGCGACAGCGAAGAATACAACGACTTGGTGTGAGTTAGCTAAAGGCCTATGCTTCAATGATGGATAAAGAGACAGAGGAAGAAGAATGTATTATATATGGTGTGTATGATAATGTAATGTTCGACTGGTACACATTATAAAGGGGGAAGAAAAGAAATAGAGTCTTGGGGATACATTTAAAAAAATGTCTAAAGCCATAATTACAACCACAGGGATTGCAATAAAATTTCGCTTTATTGAACAACAATTAAAAGGCCAGCATGACTGAAATAACGAACTTTAGCAACTTCCAAACGCCGCAGCATATTATCTCCTTCCTCTCTTTCTTGTGCCGTCTATCCCCCAATGGAATCTAGGCCCTCAACTAACTCACGCCAAGTCGCTCTATTCTTTGCTATTGTGTGCAGCTCGTCCCATGTCCTCCCCCATCTTTTCAGTTCACTTTCTAGTTCCCTTCTCCATGTTTTTGCCCTCTAGTTTTTTTTTTTTTTTTTCATTGTTCTGGTTTGTGTTTATTTCTATCCACGGTGGATTCCAGTGCAAAGACATTCTGGTTATC
Source organism: Candidula unifasciata (assembly GCA_905116865.2). NCBI lineage: Eukaryota > Metazoa > Mollusca > Gastropoda > Stylommatophora > Geomitridae > Candidula > Candidula unifasciata. The sequence continues at coordinate 3,552 of CAJHNH020004781.1, forward strand.
TGTTCTCGGGTTTTCTCAACGTGTTTGCTATCCAATGCCATTCTAAATAGCCAAACCACTTGATCTGGTTTCCCCCCCCCCCCTCCCCCCCCCATAATGAATCTAGTACAATGTGTCTGACAGTGTCATTATTCTCTCTATCTCGGATGGTTAGGGTGGCGCCTTTTCGTAGGCCTCTCATCTCGCAGGTGGTGATTTTGCTCACATTATAATGCCCATGTTTGGCACTGGTAGCTCAAATGTTGAGCGATGTTGAAACATTGTTGAGCGATGCTGAGCAATGTTGAACGACAACAGTATAAATAATAAAATAAGATCACACAAATGATTTTATTCTCGCTGAGGTGAAACGAGCAAGGAGAGATACTGGAACATTGCTCCCTTTCGTCCCCAATCCTCCTATTTGTCTTTTAAAGTTTTCCAAGTATCAGTTGGATACCATATATACCCTTAAATGTGAATACTTGCAGCGAGTCATACCATATATAGACAATATCTACTGGAAATTTCTTTCTTTTTGTCTGAAGCCTCTTTACTGCCTGTACATTTCGCATTTTTGAGCCGTGTGAATAAATCACGGTGCCGTCTCCACAATGAAGGTTGGCTATAGTGTGCTACTGTTGTCTTAGGGAAACACTGTGTGATGAGGTCCCAGTCTCTTCCACGGCCTGACTCTCGTAACGCTGTCCGAAAACCACAGGATTATACTTTTGCTTCTTGTGTGCACTAGGATAGTGAACCATAGTACATCAGAATGGTGGTTATGAAGAATGATTGGGTACAGTTCTAGCGACGTAAACAGGCATAACGTAATTATGTCACTCAGACAAATGAAAAGAAGAAATAGAAGAAGTTTTGTTTAGAATTTTATCAAGTTTTTTTAAAATATTTATTTTTATGTTTGTTTCGTTTTAAACAATAATAAGAAATCCACAAGGCAGCATGTACAATAGGAGTCTACCAATCCTCAGTAGAAGATCCCTCGTCAACAATTGTTTCTGCTCATAACCTACCTCCTATACAACTTCAGAGGGTGAGCCGACCCGGGTAGTGTTGCAACTTTGGATGTTTTACATTAAGATCTAAATGTTTTACTTTGCATCTAGATGGTGTTTTTGACGTCTAGATTGTAGATGTAATTCTCAATGGTTTTTTATTTGGAGTTAGATATTTTATTAAAAAAATGTCTTTCCGTGTGTTTAATAATTACTATATGAAATATTTATTAAATATAAATAAATTTAAAAAAATTGATTAAAAAAAAAAAGAATCTGTTAGAAAAGGATAGAACATCGGAGTTATGGTGATTAACTGCCAATGTATATTATATTGCGACAGCTGACTTTACTTTCCTTGTTATTTCCCTACATTTAGTTTAGACTTAGAAAAGCTGTAGGGTCACGTACGCAAAAAAGTCCGCCATGATGCAGTTTCGAACTTAATTATTAGCACTCGCAGAGACAGAAGGAAAAAAATAACCAAATACAAGGGGAAACAAGTCGACACAAGGGGGACACAAAAGAACACATAGGGACAAAAGGGGGGGGGGGGCCAAAAGAGGACACACAGGGACACACGTGGACACACGTGGACACAAGGGTATACAAGGGAACCCACGTGGGTTCTGTTGTGTCCACGTGTATCCCGTTGTTCATGTGGGTACTGTGTCCCCGTTGGTCCCCTTGAGTCCCCGTGGGTCCCCGTGTGCCCACGTGGCTCCCCCTGTGTCCACGTGTGTCCCCTTGTGTCCAAGTGGGTCCTTTTTTGTCAACGTGGGTCCCCTTGTTTTCAAGTGGGTTCCCTTGTGTCCACGTGTGTTCCTGTGTGTCCAAGTGGGTCCTTTTTTGTCAACGTGGGTCCCCTTGTTTCCAAGTGGGTCCCCTTGTGTCCACGTGTGTTCCTGTGTGTCTCCGTGTGTCCTCTTTTGCCCCCCGCCCGTGTCCTTATGTGTTCCCTGGTGTCCCCCTTGTATCGACTTGTTTCACTTTGTATATGGATTTTTTCCTTCTGTCTCTACGAGTGCTAATCATTAGGTTCGAGACTGCATCATGGCGGATTTTTTTTCACAACAGGACCCTCGTGGACACAACGGGACCCACATGGACACAACAAGACACACGTGGACACAAGGGGACACACGCGGACACAAGGGGACACACGCGGACACAAGGGGACCCATGTGTACACAATGAGACCTACGTTGACACAAAGGGGCCACGAGGACAAAGAGGGACCCACGTGGACACAAGGGGACCCACGTGGACTCAAGGAGACACACGTGGACACAAGGGGACCCAAGTGGACACAACGGAAAACATGGGGACACAACGGGACCCACGCGGACACAATAGGGCCTACGTAGACAAAAGAAGACTCACGTGTTCACAAGGAGACCTACGTTGACACAAAGGGGCCCACGTAAACACAAGGGAACCCACGTGGACACAAGCAGGCCCGAGACCCACGTGTACACAAGGAGACTTACGTTGACACAAGCTAGCCCACGTGGACAAAGGGGACACACTTGGAATCAAAGAGACCCGCGTGGACACAACGAGACACACATGGACACAGTGGGACCACAACGGGACCCACATGGGCACAAGTAGGCCTACGTGGACACAAGGGGACCCAAGTGGACACAACGGGACCCACGTGGACACAAGGAGGCCCTCATGGACACAAGGGAACCCACGTAGACACAACAGGACACACGTGGACACAATAGGACCTACGAAGACCAAACGGGATCCACGTGGACAAAAAAGGACCCACGTGGACACAAGTGGACCCAACATGGACACAGTGGGACCACAACGGGACCCACATGGGCACAAGTAGGCCTACGTGGACACAAGGGGACCCAAGTGGACACAACGGGACCCACGTGGACACAAGGAGGCCCTCATGGACACAAGGGAACCCACGTAGACACAACAGGACACACGTGGACACAACAGGACCTACGAAGACCAAACGGGATCCACGTGGACAAAAAAGGACCCACGTGGACACAAGTGGACCCAAATAGACTTACGTAAACACAAAAAGACCCACGTGGACACAAGGGGACCCACGTGGACACATCAGGACCCACGTGGACACAAGGGGGCCTACGTGGACAATAGGGGGCCTACGTGGACACAAGGGGATCTACGTGGATACGGGGACCCATGTGAACACAATGGAACCTACATGGACACAAGGGAACCAACGTGGACGCAAGGGGACACAGATATGGACACACGTAGACACAAAGGGGACACACGTGGACACAAAGGACCTATGTGGACACAATAGGGCCCACGTGGACAAAAGGGACACACGTGGACACAATAGGGCCCACGTGGACACAAGGAACACACGTGAACACAAGGCGACACACGTGGACACAAGGGACACACGTGAACACAAGGGGACACACGTGGACACAAGGGACACACGTGAACACAAGGGGACACACGTGGACACAAGGAACACACGTGAACACAAGGGGACACACGTGGACACAAGGGACACACGTGAACACAAGGGGACACACGTGGACACAAGGGACACACGTGAATACAAGGGGACACACGTGGACACAAGGGACACACGTGAATACAAGGGGACACACGTGGACACAAGGGACACACGTGAATACAAGGGGACACACGTGGACACAAGGGACACACGTGAATACAAGGGGACACACGTGGACACAAGGGACACACGTGAATACAAGGGGACACACGTGGACACAAGGGACACACGTGAACACAAGGGGACACACGTGGACACAAGGGACACACGTGAACACAAGGGGACACACGTGGACACAAGGGACACACGTGAATACAAGGGGACACACGTGGACACAAGGGACACACGTGAACACAAGGGGACACACGTGGACACAAGGGGACACAAAAGGGCACTAGACGATACAAGAGGACACAAGGGGACACATGGGGACATACAGAGACACTCAAGAAAACATAACACATGAAAGCTATAGTGACCCACGCCCACTCTATTTATCAGTCCTAATGGCTAATCACGTGACATTATAGCACATAGGCTGACGAAAAGTGTTGAGTCGATGTCGGTGCCTTGTGTTGCATTGTGTGGTATTTTAATTTGCTTCTGAATGTATTACAAATCGACGAGCGAATATCATGAAGTGGTACAAGACTTTCCAACTTTGCTGTGTTTGATTACAGCAATTTAAATTCAAATTCAAGGGAGACAGTAGTGTTGCCACTTTGGATGTTTAACATCCAGATCTAGATATTTTCCCTTGCATCTAGGTTGTGTTTTTGACGTCTAGATGGTAGATGTAATTCTAGATGGTTTTTCATTCGGAGTTGAATATTTTATAGATTTTTTTGTTCTTTCAGTGTCAGTTTAATAATTTTTTTTCAACCTTTATATGCGTCTTCCACTTTGGAAAACCTTTCAACATGCCAAAAATAAAGCAGTATGGGCAAAATTTCGGAATGAGTGGCTGCAAGATGACAAAATTAAAGACTGGGTGATGGCAGTTCATGGAGATACGATTAAGGCTCGTTGCAAGTGTGAAATTAAAGCGAAAATACAAGACTTAAAAAGTCATGCAGAGACTAAAAAGCACAAAACTGCAGTTCCATTCAAAGATATTACACCGCTGACATCTGTTTTCAGAACTAAAGCGATTAATGAAACATCAAAAGTTGAAGGATCTGTCGAAATGTTTTTAAGTTGTCATTGGGCAATTTTGAACTGTGACCATTTGATTGATTTGTTTAAAAACACTATTTCTGACAGTAAAGTTATTGATGGCGCATTTATCGCAGCAAGTGTACACACATTATAAGAAATACTTTATTTTCTTACTTTGATCAAGATTTGATCTGTGACGTTTCTACAAATAAATATAGTTTATTATTAGATGAATCGAATGGCATTTCTGTACTTAAAGTGCTTGGTGTGTGTATTATATATTACAGCAACAGTTAAGACAAAGTAGTTTCTACATATTTTGGACTAGTTAAAATGGAAAAGTGTGATGCAGAAAGTATAGTTCAGGAACTGAAGAAACTTTTGAACTTGACGAAATTTGGCTGCAATTGGTACCGATAATGCCTCGGTGATGATTGGTATCAACAATGGCGTTTCTGACAAATTGAAGGAAGATATCCCATCTTTAATCCTTATAAAATGTGTGTGTCATTCCTTGCAGCTAGCATTATCACATGCTTCATCTGAATGTTTACCAAGGGATTTGGAATACCCTTTTGCTGAAACATATAACTGGTTTTCCAAATGATATGTAAGACAACAGCAATACAATAACTTGTATAAAGCATTAAATGTTGGTTTCGCACCACTGAAAATTCTGTCAGATTGCAAAACTAGATGGTTGTCAATTCAACCAGCTGTTTAAAGAATTGTGAGTTAACGACACACTTCGAAATAAAGACTGGTGTTGCCAAATTCTAAAGCTGATTTACTTACTTACACTATAGAGAGCTATTTGGCCCATAAGCCATACATTGGATATCTAATCGAATCAAAAATTGATGATTTGAAAATAAAAGAACTGTTAACACAAAAGGAAGAGAACAACTTAAGAAAACACTGTCAAAATTTCCTTACCTCATTATTCAAGCAGCTGAAGCAGACTTCCTGAAAATCTAGATGTATTGAAAAATATTTCACTCTTTTCTGTGAGCAACACACTTCAGCCAGGAAAGGACATACCTAAATATTCTAACGTTATAAAATTGTTAGGGGCTACTGATAATAGTGTGGCGGAAGCAAAAATATGAATTAACCGAAATAAACTAGGTTGACTGGACAAACAAAACAAAAACTGACGCGTTTTGGAGCGAAATGAGACCATTTTAAAGATGCCTGAGAAATCAGTCCATTCTATAAGCTCTTTGAATGTACCTTGTCTGTCATGATACTACCCCAGTCAAATCTAACCTAAGAAATAGGATAAAACTTGCCCTCTTAAATGCTTTCTTGACTATAAAATTTGACCTGATGAGAGTAGGAAAATGCTGTTCAACTTATCAGCTCACTGATTGGGTATTAAAAGATATTGGAACAGCTAAAGCATACCAGAGTCATTTTGGATCTGAAGCTATAACTTCATCATCCAAGGTAAGTTTATCCTGTGGCTCTTGTGAGACAGACATCATTGAAGAAGAGGACATAATTATATAGGTTACGTCACATCAATTTCCTAATGTTTCATTTTGATGTTTTTTCTAGATGTTTCCATGGCAAATCTAGATATTTCTAGATATTTTTTGACCCTGTTCTAGATGTTTTCTGTCCCAAAAAGAGTGGCAACACTGGACCTGGGTCATGACTCCCATGCCTTGATCTTCTCTTACTGTACTTTACCAGATGTTCTCGGACAGGGACAAGACGAAAATGGTGACTATGCAACGGGTACTGTGAGATTCGAAGTTAGATATATGTATTGTTGCTGCGGTAGCTCGTTGGATCAGCCGGCTACCTTAACGACCGAGTAACAAGCTCACGGTTGGTTCACCGGACACATGTTAGAGTTTGCAGTTGGCAGAGGGACACTGGCTTATATTTCGGACACTTTGGCTTTTAAAATTAAGAGATAGACTTTCTTTTCCACTAGAGACCTGGACCAGACTACAGAGGCCCGTCCTCCACGACGTTCCGTTACGTCCAGAGACCTCGAAGCCTTTTCAGCAGCGTCGCCTAGTAATTTTAGTTATCATTTGCGCTCGTTTCGTCCTAAGCCCAACTGCTTTAGTACATTGTTTGTGGAAGTGGAGATGAGACCTCTTACGCCTACCTCGACGACGAAGACTTTTACTGCGAACGCTTCGTCTCTCCTCAGACCGGCAGCGAGATCACTGTATTTCTCGAGTTGATACATGTGATTTTCGTCAATTCACGACTCATACGGCACGGACAGCTCAATCAGGATAAACTGGCGTTTCTCCGCAAGTGTAGGACTAAGTCGGGTCGCAGGCTGGTCTTCCGGATTAACTCTGGGTACTTCTCGCAACCAGGCAAGTGGACAGCTTGTAACCAGTCCCTCACACAATTAGGTATTGATGGAGCGTATGCGAACTTGTTGAGTTTACCTTTATTTTATAAATCTGCACAGCCTTGAGGAAGCGCAATGGGGTCACTGTAGGACTGGCCCACGCGTTGGCCTTTGTCCTAGCTTGGTCCACAATGTCCGCTAACTCTCTTAGGTCTTTATTATGGCGCCAAGTGTATCTTCCCTGGCCTGGGGCTTTTCTGCACGCGGACAATATGTGCTTAAGCGTCTGCTCAGCTTTGCACAGTGGGCATGTCGGGTGAGTAGTCGCTTGTCACTTTACCATGTTGACGCCAGACGGTAACACATTGTATGCAGATCTAACAAGAAAGCTCAGCCGCAGCGGGGCCATTCGCGAGATCTCACAATATAAAAACAATGCCGAAAATTGTTATGTAGCAGCATTCCTACTAATGGTAGCTAAGGGCCTTGACTGTGTGTATGTGTGCGCGCGTGCGCGGGTGCGGGTGTGTGTGTGTGTGTATGCGTTCGCGCGGGAGCGCTTATATTTTGACAGGCCTGCAAAGAGTAGGCAGTACCATGCGTCGTCCCAGGATGCCTTTGCTTCCCAAGATAATCAAACGAACTCAATATATAGTTGTCGGCTTGTGGTGCGGCCAGGCTATGCGGCTCCAGCAGTTTTTTCTTCGAGATGTCATAAACAAAGAACTTAATTTTTTTAAGCATTTGTCGCAACTCAGGATAGTTCCCTGGACCTCATCATGGAGAAAACAGGAATAGACCCACTGCCTCGCCTGTAAGCATGTCGTAGGAGTCGACTACTTTGGGGCTTTCTTCGAAATCGGAATGCATCTGCCTGAGAGGCAAGGAACGTACAGTTTAAATTAAAATAAGTCAGATTTGTAAAATGGATGTGCACACAACACTCAAGTTCTGTAACAAGATTAAAGTGCAGAGGTGGAAGAACAACCATTTGTTTTTTGCCAGAATTTACAGCCGGTGAACGCGAAGAAACAGAAAAAATAGAGCAATCGTCACTGAATATGTTGGTTATATGTTCGAGAAAAGATATAAAACAGAACGAAAAGTATATTAGCAAGCTTCACAATATAACAACTACAAATAAAACCTGAACGTTGCGGCAATTGAGCCTTCATCAGCTCATACAAATTAAACAATACTACACAGATACACGAAATCACTTAGCTAGTATCTCGAAGCAGCCGGGTCGGTTGTTTCTCAGCAGGTTATATGTTCGAAATCACGACGATTTATTTATTTTACTTCTTAGAACATTTCCTAGCACCCGTCTTTTACTGGGTCGACCTGAAAGCACAAGTCAGTTTTTAAACCTTCGTCTAGACAGGGATTGAAAACTGCACATGTCGATCTGCCAGCAAGGAGAAAGTAAATTATTTACTATTAACATCCATAATTCCTCCTTCGCAGAGGATATAACTGTGGATATTCGCTTAAAATGCCATATTCAGCATTGTGTACCCTTGAAGTAATTTTATTCCAAAAGAAAGTGAATTGTAATGATTTCTGCCGAGCTTATAATAGTCTGTGAGGTATATACAACATCATAATGTCGACCATATAACCTATCGAAATCTGGCTAATCTATAAAATATCAAGTATCCTGAACGTCGAAAAGCACGTGCTGTACTGAAAGAGCAAATAGTAGAATGGGGCGTTTCCAAAGAAAAGAAAATTAGACGACGACCGTGCAGTTGGATCCCAGTTGTGATAGATGACATAATTTTGATTACCTGCTCCGTTAAGTGACTTTTGTTGTTGTTGGTGCCGTTGTTGCTGCTGATACTGGTACTGTTGCTGCAGAAACTGTTTCTGCTGCTGACATAGATGCTGTCTGGTTTCCCCTCCCCCTCTCTATGTATCCCTGGAAAACAAAGTACTGGTACTTCCTACAGTGTCTGAAAAGCTGTCGGTACTCACCACAAAGTGTCTATTAACAGAAGCGCTGAAAATTGTATGTCTTAACAAGGTACCGGTACGGTGTACCAGAAAGTGACCCTAGCTGTTGATGTTGTTGTTGATATACCCCTTCCTCCTCCTTCTTCTTCGTTTTCATTCTTCATCTTTTTCTTCTTTTTCTTTTTCTTCTTCTTCTTCTTCTTCTTCTTCTTCTTCTTCTTCTTCTTCTTCTTCTTCTTCTTCTTCTCTTCTTCTTCTTCTTCTTCTTTTTCTTCTTCTTCTTCTTCTTCTTCTTCTTCTTCTTCTTCTTCTTCTTCTTCTTCTTCTTCTTCTTCTTCTTCTTCTCTTCTTCTTCTTCTTCTTCTTCTTCTTCTTCTCTTTCTTCTTCTGCTGCTGCTGAGATATCTCTACCTTTCCGCCGAAAAAGCTTACTCCAGTAAGCCTTACGTCTGAGGATATTGTCCTCACGTCTAAGGATATTGTCCTCATGTTTAAGGATATTGTCGTCACGTCGAAAGATATTGTCCTCATATCTAAGGATATTGACTCATGTCTCAGATAAAGTCCTCACGTTTAAGGATATTATCCTCCCGTGTACGGATATTGTCTTCACGTCTACAGATATTGTCCACACGTCTAAGGATATTGCCCTCACGTCTAAGGATATTGTCCTCAAGTCTAAGGATATTGTCCTCACTTCTAAGGATAAAGATGTTACCACATCCATATGCACAGGCGTCGGAGCTGTCGTGGAATGATAAGCCATTACGCATCACCCTAACAGAATTGAGAACTGTCGTACCTGTGATCGACACAACATTAAAACTTGGACTCGTCCGGAAAGGTATATAGTCCCTTATATCGATATATGCCTTTATCGGACATAATTATAATATCTACATCTTCTAGTTGCTTTGACTTAGCGTTATTTTCAAATTTGCAACTATTGGATAAATATTAGTGGAGTTATTTGAGGTTTCTTAGAAACCGATTTACTCCTTGCTCCTGTATACAAGGAGCTACTTCTTACCAACGCTTGAATTGAAATTTAGCGGTATTATTCTGCCGGCTTTCCTGGAACTCAGACGTGTCCATCGACGCCAGTACATTTCATTTTAAAAAGGCGGTCTGTGGCGCCTAGGACTTTTCCTATGCTTGGGATGAAACCTTTGTGAAGAGCGGGCAGAAGAATCACAGTCCAACCAACCATCAACCTATTACCTACCAATTATCACCCAACTACCAGGTGTGGAGATTGACGTCTTTTTGGAGTGCCATATACCCCAAACATCCTACAGTGCCAGAACATGTGTGTAGTTCAGGGACAGTGCTGCTAATGACTAGTGGGAGACATTTGCTGTGTGCCTATCCAGTTGCAGTGTCCTTTATGGTGAGGTACTCCTTCGCCATCTGATCCAGTTGAGGCAGAATTACCAAAGACAGTCGAATCATCAGAAGCTGAGGGAAGCATCAACGATAGAAAGAGGATACGTGCCAGTTTGATGCCATGTTTTGCTATATTCCTCACAGTTCCCATGTTTCCCGAGGATGATATGTGTTATCTCAAGATCATTCTGGCTGTTTAGTTGTCTTTGCAATCTGGACATTGTATTCTGGAATCCAGCTATTGAGATGTGGCATCTACTTCACTTTTATATATATGTATATGTTGTATTGATTACATGCATTCATTTTCATGGCTGACTTAGGTGTCTCTATTTCACCTTTTTAAGTGTTTAGCATTTGTGTGTGTATGAATCTTAAATATATGTGTTAACATGGTTATGATAATGAACTATCATAACCTGGGGGCTTTCTTTAGTAAATAGTGGGGGTGTCCAGCCAAGTGTGCCTAGGAATATTGTATTCATATACAGATATATTTTGTAGTGCCAATACTTGAGTTGCCATACTCCAGAAATAAGTTGAGCGTATATTGGCCACGGGGAATCCCTTAGACCAATACGAGCCAAACGACTCAACATAATTATTTCTGAGTGCTGTTGGTTCTGAAGGAGCAATCCTTATTTCAGGCACGTGACAGGAGTGATATGTGACAGGAGCCTGAGGGTCCCACTCCTCTTGAATATTTAGGGAGCTAGACCCCACCCGACCGTCCAACACTGTAACAAGACCTCATATAGTCACCGGTGTACAGTCTATTCTTTGGCAAACAGATAATTATTGGTATCACTTAAATAGAAGATTTCAACAAAGTTTTCAACAACAACAAAAAAAAAAAAAAACGTATTGAATGCGCAGCTGTTATCAGTCACAAGGAGAAATCGTGAAGTTCGGTTTTGTTCACAATGTGCCAGACGGTGGCCGGTGCATTTTTGTTCCATTTAAAGATTGAAAGCATAGGTTCGTCGCCCAGCTTCTGAGTTGAGTGCATGGTGTGACACTGTAAGCGGCGGATTTTATTTGAAATGTATTTCTACTGTGACCAACGTGGTGGTGTGAATTGTAGATTCAGAAAATGGCGAGATGCCTGTTGTCGCAATATTGGTGGTGCTATTATGTGATTAAAATTGACCGTGTGTGCAACGGCTGATCTGTTGGTGACTTCTGCTATCATCCATGATGAACCGCATTTCTTATGTTGGACTGTTTGTGTTAGCACTTTGGATGGCTACCGTATGCTTTTAATGCGCGTCTATGCTAGTGTATATGCTGAGACAGCAGTCTGTCAATCTTTCCACAAGGGACTGTGATAAACATTCTTTGTGTTTTTCGTTGGCACAGGAGCGGAGCAACTATGGGGTGACCCGTTTGCTATGAAGCTGAAACTAAGATTACCAGATATCCAGACCCTTGGCTTACAACAACAACAACAACAAAAATTCTTGATAATTAAACTGAACGAAAAAAGTGCGAGCATAACAGATTATTACAATTCAAATGCGTTCAGTTTCAAAATTGCTTAGCGAAGAAAATGTCTTGCAAATACATCCCCCCCCCCCCCCCCCGCTCCCCAATCCCTCCCGGCCCTCTGTTTTTTTTTTAAATGTTGAAAACCACTATTCTACATCGATATGGAATTGAAATGGCCATTGCTATCCATCAAACGATGGACTGCAAACCGTTCCTTCCCACATGATGATGATGAGAGAATTAAATGCATGTGTGTAAATCGGTTAATCTGTTCACGCTACTGTGCTGGAAAAAGTGGTTTTTTTTTTAAATAATGCTTTTATGATGAAGTCGGCTCTGTGGCTAAGTCGATGCGAACGCTTCGCTTCGTAATGCCGGGATGCCAGGTTCGATCCCAGTTGCGGACAATGCGCCTTGCGTTGGTTTCGACAGTGGTATCAAGAAAGCCGACCGTCCAGGAAGCAATGGCAAACTACTGGATGTAAATTGCCTAGAGAAACCACACAACAGCCAAGGGCTGTAAGGGTTGGTTCTGCAACGTCCTGTAAAGGATACTCAACTAACTTTTTTTTTTAAATGATGAACATTAACATACATTTGGTATCGATTACCGTGAACACAACATGCAGTTAGTCCACTTCTATTCTGTTAAGACACAACATCGATACCTCTTAAGAAACGGTTGTGGGGTGGGAAAACTGGATAACATTAACATACATTTGGTATCGATTACCGTGAACACAACATGCAGTTAGTCCACTTTATTCTGTTAAGACACAACATCGATACCTCTTAAGAAACGGTTGTGGGGTGGGAAAACTGGATAACAACTTCCCAGTATTTGTGACCCGGGGTAGTGTGATTGTGGAGTTTGGGAGGGGAGGACTAGTTTGGTCACATTTAAGGTTGATGACCTAAGTCAGAACTCAACCCCTTAGGAAATTTGCAAGCCAAGAGGCCCCATGGAAACAGTATAGACGTTCTCTTTCAAAGTACTTGTTTATATTTTTCATTTGATTTCAAAGAAAGTAATATCTCAGTGTGTTAGCTTTGGTCTACGTCTTATTTTGTATACGCCCGGTTAGAACACACAAAATGTTGTTTGGAATGCGACCATTTTTAGGAATACGACTGACGTTCTAGAACTGTACGAGTCAAACTGTCACAACACAGCGCGCTACTTTGTGTACTTCTCTCATTAATCATGGAAATGTTTGTCAAATAGAGGATGCAAAAAAACTGTGTAGAGAAGTACCGCCCCAACATAGCCCAAACAAGCCTTTAGAGAATTGTCCCAGTTCCGGAACTTCCCGAGCCGTTTTTTGGATAGACTGGTAGTAAAGTCAAATCTGGTAGAACTCAGCCAGGTCCAGACAAGGAGAAGAAATATTAAATAGGAAAGAGAAAAATAAGCACAATAGAATTACAGATTTCTGAGGTTTTGTGCTTAAAGGAGACTCTCCTTTGAAACAGTAGCAATTGAAATTATTCCTTACGTCCTTCTTAGGACGTAATTTTTTGTTATTTGAAGCCCCACTCTGGCTTTTCCAGGGGCCGCAATATAAGCAGGCCATCAATATGGCCAATTGTCTGAACGCGGTTTCTGGGACCTCTCCACGGCGATCCTCATCCGCATGGTGGCACTTTGTGTCATCGGGTGTTTATCGCTTGTGTGATGTCCTGGTGGGGTAGAAAGTCAGTCAGTCAGTCAAACAGTAGCATAGCATCTATCCTCCTTCCTTCTCAATACCATCCTAGTGGGTATTCGTCTCTTCTCAGCAAGGTAAAGTGAGCTTTTCATTTATTTTACCTAATTGATATTCTATTTATTTATTTTAGTATTAAGCAGTGTTTTAATTTTTATATTAAACCCCTAACAATGTATAATGTGCTAATAACAAAAGACCCCCCCCCCTCCCCCCAGGCCCTTCCACCAGTATGAACGGACTAGTCTTTTACCCTTTATTTCTTCTGGAAAAATTCGTGTGGCATGCGTCCTGTTTGATAGGCGTCCTATTTGGTATCCGTCCTGTTTGTATGCGTTATGTTTGGTCAACCGGAGCCATTTAGTCCATCTGTTTTTTTTCCGGCCTAAATGGCTTGGTGATATGGATTGGACCAGCCTTCTTGTAAATGATTCTGTGATGACGAAACATGACAGCATACGTTTATTACAATATCGTCTGAAAAGACGGAAAGGTGCCAATCATCAATCACGCTCATTATCACGGCACATGACGATGATGTTTAGGGACAGACAGGTCAATCCTCTGCTGACTCCCATCCTGCGAAATGGGATTCGGAACAAAGATTTTGGATCGACTTCTTGAAATAACTCAAAGTGTAAATGAAAACACGCTATTTGAAAGATAACTGTTGCTGTTATATCTAAACATTTAAAATATATCATCGACACAAGCTTAACACGATCAATAAGGCTCAGACTCTAAAAGCAACAATGGACTATCAAAACAGTACGCAAGTTTGATTTTTCACAATGCAACCGACATAATAATCCCGCCTAATCCAATAAAACCGTACACAGCTTATTGGTCCCACGATTTTCAGTCCGGTGAGCGCCATCTGCTCTCAGTCCCGAGAGTTGCTGGATCACAGGGACTTGTTTTTTTTTTCCTGGTAGATGGGGTTGGGGGCGTATTTTGTGTGTTTTTATCCTTTGTTGTTTTAGTTTTCCCCCTGGTATATATTGTTGATTCTTTTTTCTTTTTCTTTCAGATGGGGGAAGTTCAACAACCTCAGTCGTCTAATTTTTTTAACTCAAAGTTTGTGCAAACCCGGGCGGGGGAGGGGAGGGGGGACACATAAGAAAACGTTGGGGAAGTGGGACCTAAGCCCCCGTACAATTTTCTAATGGGCTTTAAAAAGCTTAGACCTTGTTGTAATGCCCTATAACAATTTAAAAAGTAATTATTATTTGCTGTGAGGCAAATACATATAAACGTATTGAATAAAATAGGATAAAGTGTTCAAAGACTCAAAAAGAGAACTTCTTCCTTTAATCAGGGCACCTCTTAAAATCCTTGTAAAGGTTCCCCTGTGGGTGGGGGGGGGAGGGGCAGTTGTGGACCTCCAAAGGCTGTGAGCTTCTTGATTCCGGAGCAGCTGATGCAAATTATTAGTTCTGATAAAATCAGATATTATTTTTGCTCAAGCCATGTTTGGAAAATATGAGATACTAGCTGTGACCGGCAACGCGTTGCTGTGGCCCAAAATGGTGAAATGGAAAAGAAAGAAAATAGCTCTCAGCTAACAGTGTTTGTCGTAACCCTTAACCCTCTTCTCTCTCCACTCCCCCTAGTCATAACTCCCTCTTCGAAGGATTGAAAAATCATCCCTGGCGAAAGTATTAAAATATAAATAGTTTAGAAATGAGAACGTGAAAAAAATGTTTTAAGCTCTCTCAGCTAACAGTGTCTGGCATAACCCCCCCCCCCCCCCCCTCTCCCCAAATACTATTTCCCTCTCCGAAGGAATGAAAAATCACCACTTGGCTAAATTATTAAAATAGAAATAGTTAAGAAAAGATAACTTTAAAATAATGTTTTAAGCTGTCTCAGTTAACATCGTCTAGTATCAAACCCCCCCCCCCCACCCCACTAATCATATCATCCTCGCCGAAGGATGGGAAAGTCATCATCTGACGAAATATTGTAACTAAATTTAGCTTTGCATTCGTGTCCACCCAGACAATAATGGATAGCATTCACGTGTACTGGGAAGTAAATGTGGCCAGTTTAACAGCTATTACATCACCCATCCAGTACCAGTACTACCACCACCACCTTCAGAACAAAAACAAAAAACAGTCACTTCTGTCTGTGCAGGTCGGTGTACCCAGAGGAGTTAGCGCCGCATGTTGTCGCTACGGACTGGTTAGTGTAATTGAGCTCCCAACATAAAAAAAAAAAAAAAACCTCTATCACCTAACCAGTGATGTTACCCACAGTAATAGTCCGTTCTATACTGACAAATAGCAGAAATAAAAACTCCCACCTGTCATCTCCCCTCTTTGAAGGGACGAATGTTAAATGACTTTGGCATCCGCGTCCACCCAAAGTAAACTGGACTGTAAGCAGTCTTAGTTAACAGCTTCTGACATCAACGAATAGTTTATGATCGAGTGAAGCGTCGCGGATAGGATAAATGGGACTTTACTGAAATCAGATGTCTAAGGTGCAGATATCGCAGCCTAGCTGTAAACCACAACTCAACGTGCCAACAGCCCTCTTGAGGGAAAAAGAAAAATTAGCACCCAGTAGGTAATCGAACATAGGTCAACCGCGTAAAGGGCGTAATACTTACAACTATACTACCTAAGACTGAAGAGTTTAGGTCCGATATCGCAGACTAGTTGTAAACCACAACACAACGTGCCAACCGCCCTCTCAAGGGTGAACGAAGATTACCCGTGACATAACCAACATCACGTCGCCGCTATCGCAGGCTAGCTGTAAACACCCAAGCCGAGCAGAAACAATGCTTAGATATCGCAGCCTAGTTGTAAACCACAACACAACTTGCCAGTCGCCTAGTTAAGGCCAACAAAAACAAAATATTTAATCACCCAGTGGCGCATTGATCGTCGGTCACCCGCGTAACACGCAAAATATACAACTACGCTACCAAGGACTCAAGCATCTGCCCAATTAATCTCCCTCTCCGAATGATAGAAACATTTTTATGTGGCGACATTGTTAAAATAGAAATAGTTAAGAAATGAGAACTGTAAAATGTGGGTTCATACCCTGACGGAGCCGGACTTTGACTCCCAGGTCGATCTAGCCTTAAATGATTACCAGGTAAAGTTCTGGGAAATAAAGACCACTATTATGATATTGACCACATCACCAACAGAGTGCCGTTTGGTCGATAAAGAATAGGTCTAGGGTTATAGGCATAAAAGCGTTGATAAAGATTCTTTACTTTACTTACATAGCTGACCGAGCCAACAGGCAAAAGGCTGTACCGACTACAGTTATACAGTGGCTCAGTCCATACCTGACCGAGATCCGTCAGGCTTCTTTATATTTAATATAGCTCTGTCCTTGCTAATTCATAGTTAATATTCCTGTGAGGTGACAATCTATATTAATAAAAAGGTTAATTTTCCGTGTTTGTTAAATATAGACTCGGATACTACTTGCTTTCAAGTTTTCACACAACGTTGCCTTTGACTCAAAGCGTGTTTTTTTTTTTTTTTTTTGGGGAGGGGGGGGGGGGGGTGGGGGTCATAAAATCGCACAAACCGCGAACGACGTAGCTCCAGCAACGGTCAAATCATTATTTGTTTCGTTGCCGGCGCGGATTTTTTTTAAGTTGATTGGCCACCTTCGACTGCTCAGCAGGGCTGCCAATAGATGCCTTTTCCGCCAGGATCAATCTCCGACATTTCTTTACCGACCGCTTTCAAAATTTTCCAATTAATCAAGTAACAGAAAGTATTGTGAACGGCACTCATAGAAAGAAGTAGAAAGATAGAAGAACACACTAGACAACATAAAAATCGAAAGCTATAGTTACCGTGCCGGGAATTGAACCTGTCACCTCCAGACGGCGTCTGCGCCTCGCCATGAATACAAGTGCACTAAGATACATGGTCAACTCGGCACCCCCAAAAAAAGGTGTCTCATTGGCCATGTCTATCGTACAGCTTGAAATCCACGACTATGGAATACGGACAGAATTCATTTCAACCCATTGAAATGGCACCATAGGTTACAGAAATTTATATTAACGAGGCAAATGTCAAATAACAATCACAGCAACAATTTACGTACACAGTAGACCTTATTGCCCTGTCTAGAATACACAAACATTTAAGAAAGGTATTTGATTGGTAGGTTCCGGTGTGTATACGTCATTCCTATAAATAAACAGAGAGGGGAACCATTTGAAGCCGTTAAATATTATGGAGGTGACAGGTTCAATTCCCGGCACGGTAACTATAGCTTTCGATTTTTATGTTGTCTAGTGTGTTCTTCTATCTTTCTACTTCTTCTATGAGTGCCGTTCACATACTTTTCTGTTACTTGATTAATTCATAATATTTAACGGCTTCAAATGGTTCCCCTCTCTGTATTTATTTATAGGAATGACGTATACACACCGGAACCTACCAATCAAATACCTTTCTTAAATGTTTGTGTATTCTAGACAGGGCAATAAGGTCTACTGTGTACGTAAATTGTTGCTGTGATTGTTATTTGACATTTGCCTCGTTAATATAAATTTCTGTAACCTATGGTGCCATTTCAATGGGTTTGAAATGAATTCTGTCCGTATTCCATAGTCGTGGATTTCAAGCTGTACGATAGACATGGCCAATGAGACACCTTTTTTGGGGGTGCCGAGTTGACCATGTATCTTAGTGCACTTGTATTCATGGCGAGGCGCAGACGCCGTCTGGAGGTGACAGGTTCAATTCCCGGCACGGTAACTATAGCTTTCGATTTTTATGTTGTCTAGTGTGTTCTTCTATCTTTCTACTTCTTTCTATGAGTGCCGTTCACAATACTTTCTGTTATTTGATTAATTCATAATATTTAACGGCTTCAAATGGTTCCCCTCTCTGTTTATTTATAGGAATGACGTATACACACCGGAACCTACCAATCAAATACCTTTCTTAAATGTTTGTGTATTCTAGACAGGGCAATAAGGTCTACTGTGTACGTAAATTGTTGCTGTGATTGTTATTTGACATTTGCCTCGTTAATATAAATTTCTGTAACCTATGGTGCCATTTCAATGGGTTGAAATGAATTCTGTCCGTATTCCATAGTCGTGGATTTCAAGCTGTACGATAGACATGGCCAATGAGACACCTTTTTTTGGGGGTGCCGAGTTGACCATGTATCTTAGTGCACTTGTATTCATGGCGAGGCGCAGACGCCGTCTGGAGGTGACAGGTTCAATTCCCGGCACGGTAACTATAGCTTTCGATTTTTATGTTGTCTAGTGTGTTCTTCTATCTTTCTACTTCTTTCTATGAGTGCCGTTCACAATACTTTCTGTTACTTGATTAATTCATAATATTTAACGGCTTCAAATGGTTCCCCTCTCTGTTTATTTATAGGAATGACGTATACACACCGGAACCTACCAATCAAATACCTTTCTTAAATGTTTGTGTATTCTAGACAGGGCAATAAGGTCTACTGTGTACGTAAATTGTTGCTGTGATTGTTATTTGACATTTGCCTCGTTAATATAAAATTTCTGTAACCTATGGTGCCATTTCAATGGGTTGAAATGAATTCTGTCCGTATTCCATAGTCGTGGATTTCAAGCTGTACGATAGACATGGCCAATGAGACACCTTTTTTTGGGGGTGCCGAGTTGACCATGTATCTTAGTGCACTTGTATTCATGGCGAGGCGCAGACGCCGTCTGGAGGTGACAGGTTCAATTCCCGGCACGGTAACTATAGCTTTCGATTTTTATGTTGTCTAGTGTGTTCTTCTATCTTTCTACTTATTTCTATGAGTGCCGTTCACAATACTTTCTGTTACTTGATTAATTCATAATATTTAACGGCTTCAAATGGTTCCCCTCTCTGTTTATTTATAGGAATGACGTATACACACCGGAACCTACCAATCAAATACCTTTCTTAAATGTTTGTGTATTCTAGACAGGGCAATAAGGTCTACTGTGTACGTAAATTGTTGCTGTGATTGTTATTTGACATTTGCCTCGTTAATATAAATTTCTGTAACCTATGGTGCCATTTCAATGGGTTGAAATGAATTCTGTCCGTATTCCATAGTCGTGGATTTCAAGCTGTACGATAGACATGGCCAATGAGACACCTTTTTTTGGGGGTGCCGAGTTGACCATGTATCTTAGTGCACTTGTATTCATGGCGAGGCGCAGACGCCGTCTGGAGGTGACAGGTTCAATTCCCGGCACGGTAACTATAGCTTTCGATTTTTATGTTGTCTAGTGTGTGTTTTCTATCTTTCTACTTCTTTCTATGAGTGCCGTTCACAATACTTTCTGTTACTTGATTAATTCATAATATTTAACGGCTTCAAATGGTTCCCCTCTCTGTTTATTTATAGGAATGACGTATACACACCGGAACCTACCAATCAAATACCTTTCTTAAATGTTTGTGTATTCTAGACAGGGCAATAAGGTCTACTGTGTACGTAAATTGTGTTGCTGTGATTGTTATTTGACATTTGCCTCGTTAATATAAATTTCTGTAACCTATGGTGCCATTTCAATGGGTTGAAATTAATTCTGTCCGTATTCCATAGTCGTGGATTTCAAGCTGTACGATAGACATGGCCAATGAGACACCTTTTTTTTGGGGTGCCGAGTTGACCATGTATCTTAGTGCACTTGTATTCATGGCGAGGCGCAGACGCCGTCTGGAGGTGACAGGTTCAATTCCCGGCACGGTAACTATAGCTTTCGATTTTTATGTTGTCTAGTGTGTTCTTCTATCTTTCTACTTCTTTCTATGAGTGCCGTTCACAATACTTTCTGTTACTTGATTAATTCATAATATTTAACGGCTTCAAATGGTTCCCCTCTCTGTTTATTTATAGGAATGACGTATACACACCGGAACCTACCAATCAAATACCTTTCTTAAATGTTTGTGTATTCTAGACAGGGCAATAAGGTCTACTGTGTACGTAAATTGTTGCTGTGATTGTTATTTGACATTTGCCTCGTTAATATAAATTTCTGTAACCTATGGTGCCATTTCAATGGGTTGAAATGAATTCTGTCCGTATTCCATAGTCGTGGATTTCAAGCTGTACGATAGACATGGCCAATGAGACACCTTTTTTTGGGGGTGCCGAGTTGACCATGTATCTTAGTGCACTTGTATTCATGGCGAGGCGCAGACGCCGTCTGGAGGTGACAGGTTCAATTCCCGGCACGGTAACTATAGCTTTCGATTTTTATGTTGTCTAGTGTGTTCTTCTATCTTCCTACTTCTTTCTATGAGTGCCGTTCACAATACTTTCTGTTACTTGATTAATTCATAATATTTAACGGCTTCAAATGGTTCCCCTCTCTGTTTATTTATAGGAATGACGTATACACACCGGAACCTACCAATCAAATACCTTTCTTAAATGTTTGTGTATTCTAGACAGGGCAATAAGGTCTACTGTGTACGTAAATTGTTGCTGTGATTGTTATTTGACATTTGCCTCGTTAATATAAATTTCTGTAACCTATGGTGCCATTTCAATGGGTTGAAATGAATTCTGTCCGTATTCCATAGTCGTGGATTTCAAGCTGTACGATAGACATGGCCAATGAGACACCTTTTTTTGGGGGTGCCGAGTTGACCATGTATCTTAGTGCACTTGTATTCATGGCGAGGCGCAGACGCCGTCTGGAGGTGACAGGTTCAATTCCCGGCACGGTAACTATAGCTTTCGATTTTTATGTTGTCTAGTGTGTTCTTCTATCTTTCTACTTCTTTCTATGAGTGCCGTTCACAATACTTTCTGTTACTTGATTAATTCATAATATTTAACGGCTTCAAATGGTTCCCCTCTCTGTTTATTTATAGGAATGACGTATACACACCGGAACCTACCAATCAAATACCTTTCTTAAATGTTTGTGTATTCTAGACAGGGCAATAAGGTCTACTGTGTACGTAAATTGTTGCTGTGATTGTTATTTGACATTTGCCTCGTTAATATAAATTTCTGTAACCTATGGTGCCATTTCAATGGGTTGAAATGAATTCTGTCCGTATTCCATAGTCGTGGATTTCAAGCTGTACGATAGACATGGCCAATGAGACACCTTTTTTTGGGGGTGCCGAGTTGACCATGTATCTTAGTGCACTTGTATTCATGGCGAGGCGCAGACGCCGTCTGGAGGTGACAGGTTCAATTCCCGGCACGGTAACTATAGCTTTCGATTTTTATGTTGTCTAGTGTGTTCTTCTATCTTTCTACTTCTTTCTATGAGTGCCGTTCAAAATTTTCCACAACGTTGCCTTAGACTCCGCGCGTGTTTGTATGTATGAGTTTTGCACAAACCACGAATGACGTAGCTCCAGCAACGATTATTTCATTAGTGGTATCATTGCCGACCCGGGTTTGTTTTTAGTTGCTGTCAACCTTTGACTCTGTATGTAACACAGAGCTTCACATTATTTATTAATTTAATTTCTACTAAATGCTTAAAAAGTTGTTAACGTAGTTAGTTGTAAGCATTTCGCCTTTCACGAGACAGGCGTTCGATTCCTTTGATGGGTGTATTTTTTTTTTTGGGGGGGGGGGGGTGGGGGGGGGGGGGGGGGGGTCCCTAACTGGGTGGCTGCCACGTGTTGTTGTGGTTTATAGGTAGAATGCAATATCTACGCCTTTTTCCCCGCTCGATTTTGGGGTTTACAGCTAGCCTGCGATAGCGGCGACGTGATGCTCAATGCTCATGTCACGGGTAATATTCGTTCGCCCTTGAGAGGGCGGTTGGCAAGTTGTGTTGTGGTTTACAGCTAGGCTGCAATATCTGACCTAAAGTCTTCAGTCTTCGGTAGTAGAGTTGTAAGTATTCCGCCCTTCACGCGGATGACCGGTGTTCGATTCCCCACTGGGTACTAATTTTTCCTCTTCCCCTAAATGTGCGGTTGGCACGTTGTCTTGTGGTTTACATCTAGGTTGCGATATCTGCACCTTACGCCCACAGACATCCGATTTCAGTAAAGTCTAAATTAGCCTTGCCTTGACGCTTCACTCGATCAAAAACTATTCGTTGATGACAGAAATTGTTAACTAAGACGGCTTACGGTCCAGTTTGGTTTGGATTGACACAGATGCCATGGTTAATTAAAACTCGTCCCTTCGGAGAGGGAGAGATGACGAGTGCGGGTTTTTATTTCCGCTATTTGTGAGTATAGTGTACTTTTTTTTAAATTACGGAATATTACTGTGGGTTCCACCAATGGTTAGGTGACGGAGTTTTATGTCGGGGTCACACTTAAACTAAACAATCCGTGGTGACAGCATGCGGCGCCAACTCCTCTGGCTACAACGACCTGTACAGACAGTAGTGACCGTTTTGTGTTGTTGTTGCTGTTGTTGTGACGGTGGTGGTGGTAGTGGTCGCAGTAGTACTGGTACTCGATGGCTGATATGGTAGCTGTTACACTGGCCACATTTATTTCTCAGTACAGATTACTGCTACCCATTTTTGTCTGGGTGGACACGGATGCCAAGCTCAATTAAACAACAATATTTCGTCAGGCAATGACGTTCTCATACTTCGCAGAGGATGATATGATTGTAACGGGGGAAAAAAAGGGGGGGGGGGGGGTTGATGACAGACACTGTTAACGGAAAGAGCTTAAAATATTATTTTAAAGTTCTCATTTCTTAACTATTTTTATTTTAACAGTGTCACCACGTGATAATTGTTAAATCATTCCGAAAGGGAGATATACTTGGGGAAGGGGAGGGGGGTTATGACAGACACTGTTAGCTCAGAGAGCTTTTAACTTTATTTTACAGTTATCATTTTTTAAATATTTATATTTTAATACTGGTTCCTCTGCTATTCTTATTTTTGTGTGCGTGCCAGTTTGTTGGTCAGTTAGAGGTATAGCAGTCAGCTTTACCTGTTTAAGCCCAACAAATGCTTTAGCCTCGATAAACAAATAATCTTGTTCTTTCTCTAACAGTGCACTTTATTTGATCACTAATATCGACAGTCACTGATATGTTGCGTGTTCTAGAATAGGCATATCAGACTATCTTTGTGGCTGTGCAATACTGATATTAACCATACAAGACAGGTGCGCTTTCTATTTTCTTTCTTTTCCATTTTACCATTCTAGGCCACAGCAACGCGTGGCAGGGTACAGATATAAATCCGATGAAAAGTGGTGAGTTCTGTTAAATGCTTTGCTCTATTATAATACGTAATGTGGCTATCTGGTCAGTACAGGATCTATTTGACCGAAAACCTGCCTGTTCATCTCTAAGCTTTTTATCAATATCATCTTTTAATCTTTCCAAAATAATTATACTTAATATTTTTCCAGGAACTGACAGCAACATAATTCTTCTATAGTTTTCACACTCCTGTAGATCACCTTTTTTAGGCAGTTTCACAAGATATCCTTCTCTCCAATCTGCTGGTATTTCTTCGGTCTCCCAGACTTAATGAATAATCTATGTAGCGTTGATGTGTTTATGTTGGCCCTGATGGCTTCAGCTGGGATACCATCTGGGCCTGCCGCCTTTCCTTCCTTGAAAAGATTGATAGCTTTTCTAATTTCCTCTTTGGATGGTATCTCACAGTTGATATCCAGTTCCATTTCTAAGGGCTGGATATCTGGGGAAACCTCTGGATCTGGTCTATTTAGAAGCATTTCAAAATATTCAACCCATCTGTCCATTTGATCTTTAGTGTTAGTAAATACCTTTCCTTGACAATCTTTGATTGATCCAGTTGGCTGACTATATTTACCTACTAATTTTCTTGTGTTACTGTTAAGTTCTCTGAGGTTTTTTTTTTTTTGCTGCTGCTGTCTCCGTTTTTGTGCTAGATCATTTTTTAGCTTTTTCACTTTATCTGCCCTTATACGCCTTCTAACTTCCTTATTGGCTTCTGTGTATTTATCCCGAGCTCTAGCTTTAGCAGCTCTAGTTTTACTATTGTTTAAGTATGCCTTTTTAGTTTTTCTATCTTCAATCAATTTAATGGTTTCTGGCGTTATCGACGCTTTATGTTTCCGTTATTTTTTGCCAAGAACTTCTACGCAAGATTCATTCCAGATTCCTTTGATCTGGTCCCAGCAGACTTCTGTGCTGACATCTTTCAGCTAACTGCTGCAACACCTGGTACTTATTAGAGAGACTGTAACTGAAAACTGTTCCTTAACTTCTTTATCCCTGAGATAACCTACATTATATTAGTTTCTATGATTATAAGATGTTATATATTTTTTAGTTTCAACTTGATTTTACTTACCACCAGGAAATGGTCAGTAAATACTTCGGTACCTCTGAAAGCCCTAACATCGTAAAGGGATGATCTAAACTTTTTGTTAATACATAGATGATCCATTCGATTAGTTGTCTTATGGTCTGGTGATTCTCATGTTGCCTTGTGTATTCTTTTATGGGGAAAATACCTCCACCAATAACATACTGGTTTCCTGCACACAAATTTGTGAACAATTTTCCATTTTCGTTCATTACTGCTAGACCATGTCTTCCCATAATTTCTTCATAACCTGTGTTGTCTGATCCTATCTTAGCATTCAGGTCATCCATCAAAAATTTTTAATTGCCATTTCTTTCCTTATTTACAATATTTTGAAGCTGCATGTAAAATTCTTCCTTAACAGATGCATCTTTATCATTTGTTGGTGCGTAACACTGTATTACCGACATGTTCACCTTCTGTTTCTCTGTTCTAAAAGATGCTCTTATTATTCTGGGACTCACAGCTTCCCATTCTATTAGTGCCCTGTCTGCTTCTTTCCATAGCATCAGGGCCATTCCTTCTCTGTGGGGCGAATTTTCCTCTGTGTGTCCTGAGAACAAAATAGTTTCCCCTGAATTTAGAATACTTTTTCCCGCCCTCGTCCATCTAGTTTCACCTAACCCTAAAATACTAACTCTATAATGTTTCATTTCCCTTGCTACTTCCATTGTTCTTCCTATATCATAGAAGAGAGTTCTAACATTCCAGGTGCCAATTCTGGAGGTTTTCCTAGCTGAGGGGAGGTACGTCAACGATCCGGACTCCTTACGGCTTTCTCCACACCGTGTCATACTTCTTCTATTTGAAGAGCCTCCCCTCATCTTGGTTGGCTGGGTTTTACTTGCTTCTCTTTTTGACTTATCCATGGTTGGTTAATTTTTGTGGCTATGGTGACACACGGGCGATGATTTACTATAGTATGGTATTATTTAGGACTAAGGGAAATAAAAATAAAAGTAAAAAACTTCTTGGGCAATAAACAGCTTGGTTCATGAGCGTTGGTAATAAACCAGATTTGTCAGACCGACTATAACTGAAGCGAGTTCGTGTAAGGAACGCTCACAGTGATGAACGGAAATGTACAGCTGAAGTAGATATAAGAATGCTTAGTTTACGACGACTTTTTATTTTTTTAAAGAGAGCAAATAGTCTGTAAGGAGGTAATATGCAGCACTGCATTTACATTGTATGGTGGTTTCTTTACTGCGCTGGAAAGATTGGAGATTATATGTATATATAAAGTGCCTTCATGTACTACAGTATGCACGTAGGCAGGCAGGCAGGCAGACAGACAGACAAACGGACAGACAGACGGATAGATAGATTAGATAGATAGATAGATAGATAGATAGATAGATAGATAGATAGATAGATAGATAGATAGATAGATAGATAGATAGATGATAGATAGATAGATAGATAGATAGATAGATAGATAGATAGATATAGAGTAGATAGGTAGGGTAGGTAGGTTAGGTAGGTAGGTAGGTAGGTAGATAGGTAGATAGGTAGGTAGATAGATAGATAGATAGATAGATAGATAGATAGATAGATAGATAGATAGATAGATAGATAATAGATAGATAGATAGATAGATAGATAGATAGATAGATAGATAGATAGATAGATAGATAGATAGATAGATAGATAGATAGATAGATAGATAGATAGATAGATAGATAGATAGATAGATAGATAGATAGATAGATAGATAGATAGATAGATAGATAGATAAGATAGATAGATAGATAGATAGATAGATAGATAGATAGGATAGATAGATAGATAGATAGATAGATAGATAGATAGATAGATAGATAGATAGATAGATAGATAGATAGATAGATAGATAGATAGATAGATAGATAGATAGATAGATTAGATAGATAGATAGATAGATAGATAGGCGTGAGCAAATGAAGAAGAGCAAAAGAAGAAGAAGAAGAAGGAGCAGCAGTAGACGTTGGAGGAGAAGAAAAAGAAGAAGAAGAAAAAGAAGAAAAAGAAGAAGAAGAAGAAGAAGAAGAAGAAGAAGAAGAAGAAGAAGAAGAAGAAGAAGAAGAGAAGAAGAAGAAGGATGAGGAGGAGGAGAATGAGACAGGAGGAGGGATTTGTTTTTCATGACTAAACGAAGTTTCTGTCGCTGTGGAAGATGGTAGAGATATGATGTTGATGACAATGAAGATGTAACGAGAAGAATGTCGAAGTAGAAAATGAAGAAAGGAACTCGAGAATACATTTATAAAATCTCACAGTTTCACAGTTTTTGAGCAACAAGCACGCTGTTGAAGGAAACATTTGAAGTAAAAAGAATACTGGTAAAAGAAACACAACTGATCGAGTGCAGGAAACACATCAACTGCGCGGAAACAAAGAGATTTGTGAAAATTGACTATTCACCTGCACGGCAATAAAATCTTCAGCACATGAACCAACTTGTAAACGATAAACATGGGCCTCACAAGGAGAAAATTGTGCATGCAGCGGGAGGTGGCTGAGTTCCCCCTCCCCCCCCCCCTCCTGCACATTTTCTTGAGGAGGAGTGCCTCAAGGTACATAAGCCTTGTTAACTGTGCAGTAATAATACTTTTCTTAACTGCCAAAAATCTGTTTTGAATTACAGATATTTATTATTACATTATTTTTCTTTCAGTAGAGCCTTGGCTCTCCGCCTCTCAGGAAAATGAATAATGACTGCTACTAACCCTAACCGCCCATGTAGTTTGGTATGTTCTAGGGATTTCCTTACAAAATCTCGGAGCCTACGAGATGGGGCCGTCTTTAAATGTACCGTTAATATCATTCCTTTTGAAGTGCCCACTGCTCGCCCCAGTTTAGTGCAGGTTCACCAGCCTTCTTGTAGCGAGCACTGCTCTCCTTTTTTCGGTGTTGGTTCAACAGATTTTCTTGTAGTGAGCACTTTTCGTCCATCGTCCAAGTTCGATGTTGGATCACTAGTCTTCTTATAGTGAGCACTGCTCCCCCAAGTTCGATGTTTATTCTCCACTCTTCTTGTAGTGAGCATTGCTCGTCCAAGTTCGATGTTAGTTTACAAGTCCTCTCGTAGTGAGCACTGTTCGCCCCGGTTCGATGTTGGTTTACCAGTCTTCTTGTAGTGAGCACTACTTGCCCCAGATTAGTGCTGGTTCACCAGTCATCTTGTAGTGAGCATTGCTCGTCCAAGTTCGATGTTAGTTTACAAGTCCTCTCGTAGTGAGCACTGTTCGCCCCCGGGTCGTGTTG
>CAJHNH020004782.1:0-11929 GCA_905116865.2 Candidula unifasciata
CCCTTTCTCCTTGCAGCCAGCATCGCATCGGCTCTTATTAATTGCTTCTTGCATTTCAGATTACATTGTATACCTGGCTTCGCTTATGAACTTCTGTGACACACAGGTGTTTGCCATTTGGAGAATAATGAAACAGGCACAAAGACAGGAAACGAATGGATTGAGAGGAAAGCAGAGAAAATGCGACTAGGATAAAGACGAACGTTGATGAAAAAAGTAAGAAGGAACGGGCTGGATTCCATCTGTGACACACAAAGACTCCCCAAGATATAAAGTGTTGGAGGAAAAGACTACGAGCCCTTCAAAACATATTATTTCACAATAGGTTGGTGATGATGATAATAATGATGATGATGATAATGATGTTAGCTGGTAATGAGAGGATTCACTGTTCCAGCCATACCATTACAAAATTACCACATTAGAAATTAACTTAAGTTTTGTTGAGTTGATTCAAGAACTGATACCACAGTCTTCGGGAGCAATTCCATAAGCTCTCCATCCTCATCCTTATCAGCCAAAGCAGAGTTCCAATAAAAACTGTGCCAGTAGCCGTCCGTCTTACTTTTCCTCTGAGCTTCCAGGGTATCCGCCAGATCCCCTCACCACTCCCCGCTGCGTCACTCTCACCACTCCCCGCTGCGTCACTCTCACCACTCCCTGCTGCGTCACTCTCACCACTCCCTGTTGCGTCACTCTCACCACTCCCTGCAGCGTCACTCTCACCACTCCTTGCTGCGTCACTCTCACCAGACTGTTATGATCAGTTTTATGTCCCAGACTGTACAGGTGCTCCTATAAGACCTTAACCACGACTGCCTTATCATGCAACAGTATTCCATTAAATTGTGCACAGCCAGCCAGTCTGTCAGCCACTTCATTTCCCAGCACACCGGCGTTTCCCTGGAGAACAGATCCAGACAATGCTCTTCACCATCGACCTCTGAAGCCTGCCTTAAGCAGATTTAATCAGAGCCATCAAGGATTGACCGATTGCCTGTTCACATTATGTTACTCGTAATATTGTTTTAATGCTGTTATTTACACTATCATCTCTCTCTTTTCTTCCCCCAGTCGCCATGACGATTTTTCTCTTGATTTTGTTTGGTCTGCCCGTCTCTATGCTAGCCATGGGTAAGTTTTTAGTTTATTGATGTGCTAGTACGTCTGAATGCGTAAAAAAGGAGCCTTTCTCTCCCTTTTTTTTTTAATGACCATTGTCACTTCATATTCTTTTGTCCCGTTCTAATTTAATCTGACATCATATGGACTCGGGAAGCGGGTAAGTCCAAACATACCCAAAAACTAACGTTGGCGAGAAAGTCAAATCTGCTAGACTGTGTACAGTTCCTGATATTTACTGTATCTATCGTGGAATCAAAGCAGAAGGGTTGCGATAACCAAAGTACCGAGCCGATGGGTTTACAGCACATGGTTGCTGGATAAAAAAAAATGAGCACAAGAGGGTGTTGATGATGATGAT
Source organism: Candidula unifasciata (assembly GCA_905116865.2). Lineage (NCBI taxonomy): Eukaryota > Metazoa > Mollusca > Gastropoda > Stylommatophora > Geomitridae > Candidula > Candidula unifasciata. The sequence goes on from CAJHNH020004782.1 coordinate 1,484, forward strand.
GATGATGGCGATGACGATGATGTAAACGATCTTAGACTATGGCTGTTCTTATCATATCTTATCTTTGTTGGTGGCTCTACAGCATTCACAGCTGACAAGGATATGTTTCATTGATCAGGACATGTGGGGGTACAGGGAAACGAGTAAGCTGATAGACTTGCAGGTAAGGCTACTGTGAAAGCCGGACAAGCCATGGATCACTCTAATATAATGAATGCTCTAAGAGAGTTAAGACGTTTGCGTGAACCAGTTGAGAACTGTGAATTTGTAACCATGGTCAGACTGCAAGTACAGCAAGTTAAACGGGGTGTCGCCAAACAAAAACATTACGCAGGTAGCCAAAGAAGAAGAATAAACCAACACAGGACTAGTGTCGTCAGCCGGTACACGCTGCAGGATTTAATGAGGAGGAAATCCGAGTACTTTTGGACTGAGTGGTTCGACGTGCACTGGGGATAATCTGTCGACTAACTAAGTAAATTACCGTTAGAAATACATTTGAAAAATACAAAGAGTTTAAGACGCTCTTGGATAAGACCGAAAGATTTAATATGCCAGAAATATTTGATTTGTCCCTTTCAGCAACTACTTTTCTATTTCCAATCACATCAGTATTTGATTTTTTTTTCTTTCTCTCAGGAACATCCTATTTGGAAGAGTGCCCTAAAGAACCTAAGATACCCATTTACCTGTTAGTCGGAGGCGCATCCAGCTTCGTCCATCTCTGCATCCTCATCTGGCAGCAGAAGAGGTCGCGAGCATTGATGCTCTTGGACGAAAACAAAGACGACGAAGACAGTGAAGAGGATGATGTCATGACCCGCAGCTATCGTTTCACCTGGTACATCCTGACGCTGTTTCTCCTGATATGGTTCGCCTGGGGAAACTACTGGCTCTTCTCGATTTGGAAACCAAATTTTACGCAACCATTGCATGAACCCAGAAACTGGTGCTCCCGCCGTCTCTTCTATTACACCTTCTATCTGACTGTTACCTGCTACTCCTTATTTGGGATAGCTGTTGTTGGGTTTTTGGGTTGTCTTGTGGCTTATTTGTGCGGTCTGCGACGGACGTAGGCGAGGAAATATTAACGTTGCTCTGACACAAAAACTAACGGTTGTTTATTATATTAACCCCAGGTGATGTCATAGGACAGTCCAACATTTCAGAGGGTGGTAAGACTGGGTTTCCCGGCTTTCTGATGCTTTTAACGACCCCAGAACATCTAGAACTGACCCTAAACCTAACCCACCCTCGTCCAATAAGAGAGTGCAGCCTAGGCCCCACGACTGCATGCAGCCTATCTACCACCTCTTGAAATATTAGGCTGTCCCGTGACCTGTGGATTTCCCCTGCTTGAGGTAGGATATTATTAAAGCACCAAACTGACTGATCTATTACTGCTTGAACTCACTGACTGACTCAATAATTTACTGAATCGTTTTGCTGCTGTTCCTCTCAGCGGCGAGCTACTTGATGATAATTCAGACGTGGTAAAGCTCTCTGACATATGAACAATGGAAAAGAACACACGGAGAATCCATACACAGAAAGACTGAATCAACAGGGGTGGCTAGGGCTTCTGGAAGATATTCAACACTGAGATGGAAACAAATGCGGACATTTAATCAGGTTGCAACTCAGACTATTAGCCTGTCGTCTCTTTGTTGTCTACCAAAGAAGGAGACGGAGCCCGTGTAGGAATATCCCGAGTGCAGGGCTGTCGGTTCCTAACTGTTGGATTGATTGATTCATTCATTTAACGATGCATAAGTGTAACTATCCAATCATTTATCTAGTTTTCATCAATACATTAATCTAGCTATCCATGCATTCACGCGTGGAAGCTTTTTTCAATCCTTGCATAAACCCATGTGTGTATTTATGCATGAATCCTCCTATTTACCCAGTTATCCTTACGTATTTCGACCCATTCATTCGTTATCCGTTTCAGTCATTCACCCAAACCTCAGCCCTCCCTTTATTCATATATGCAGTTTTATCATGAACTCATATGAAATCTTTGATCCACAGTAACTTGTATTGCAGTTTAATGTATTATCAAACCTTGTTATCTATCCCTTGTTAAAAACGGAGTAATCCCTTGCCTCTCAATAGAATGAGAATATCTTCAAAATTTACTTTGTCAATATCTGACTCCCAGTCTTTCTGATTTTTTCATTGTTGTTTCGTGTTTTTTTTTTTTTTTTGTTTTTTTTTCAATTGAGAATGTCACCTTTAGATTCGCATTTGTGAATTTAAAAAAAAAAAAAAAACCTCTTTAATCGTCTAGCCATACAGGACAGTTATTTTGGGGCAGTACAAAATTGTTACTGTCTTACTCTTAGTCAAGATTTCATCTTCACTGCAATTGAGTTTCCCCAAACTTGCTCCGTTCCTGTGCCAGTGAAAATTGGGTTTACCCAAACTTGCTCCGTTCCTGTGCCAGTGAAAATTGGGTTTACCCAAACTTGCTCCGTTCCTGTGCCAGTGAAAATTGGATTTCCCCAAACTTGCTCCGTTCCTGTGCCAGTGAAAATTGGGTTTCCCCAAACTTGCTCCGTTCCTGTGCCAGTGAAAATTGGGTTACCCCAAACTTGCTCCGTTCCCGTGCCAGTGAAAATTGGGTTTCCCCAAACTTGCTCCGTTCCTGTGCCAGTGAAAATTAGGTTTCCCCAAACTTGCTCCGTTCCTGTGCCAGTGAAAATTGGGTTTCCCCAAACTTGCTCCGTTCCTGTGCCAGTGAAAATTGGGTTTCCCCAAACTTGCTCCGTTCCTGTGCCAGTGAAATTGGGTTTCCCAAACTTGCTCCGTTCCTGTGCCAGTGAAAATTGGGTTTCCCCAAACTTGCTCCGTTCCTGTGCCAGTGAAAATTGGGTTTCCCCAAACTTGCTCCGTTCCTGTGCCAGTGAAAATTGGGTTTCCCCAAACTTGCTCCGTTCCTGTGCCAGTGAAAATTGGGTTTCCCCAAACTTGGTACGTTCCTGTGCCAGTGAAAATTGGGTTTCCCCAAACTTGCTCCGTTCCTGTGCCAGTGAAAATTGGGTTTCCCCAAACTTGCTCCGTTCCTGTGCCAGTAAAAATTGGGTTTCCCCAAACTTGCTCCGTTCCTGTGCCAGTGAAAATTGGGTTTTCCCAAACTTGCTCTGTTCCTGTGCCAGTGAAAATCAAATATGTTCCTCGCTGTCTCATTTGAAAAACTGGTGTTCAAATAATGAGTTCTGGCACAATCCAGGAATGTCCACGCAGTAAATGCATATGGCATTTGCAGTGATTCTCTTTCTAACAGTCTCTTGGGTCTAGCCATTGCCAAGTACTAGGGTGCATACCAGTTTACACTGCAACATCCGCATTAGAGCAGTCGATAGGTGACTCGCTTTCAAATCCAGCTGCGACTCGCTGCAGCCTACGGTCGGTGTTTGAAACTGGGCGGCTCCCGGGGCTCACCCAGCCGCTAGGAAATGGGTACCAGAGCTGACACACTGGGGTAAATGGAGGAACGCCACTGTAGCTGCAGAGTTACGTGCGAACGGCGACCCAGGCGGACAATTTGTATCAGCTGTCCGTACTAGTGGCAGAGCACTTATGGTTTATAACTGTGTGCAATGACGCTGGTTCACATCTCCCAACTTTACCTTTACCTTTTAACTGCAACATGTTGAAACAGAACACTGCGAAAGCACAGCTGGTGAAAGTGTCAATGCTTATTAATTTACCCAATCGCCCTTAACAAGGACACCCTGTGGTGACAGTCCAGGGATCGTAATTCTCACCTATTAAACAAATTACAGTTCAGAGGCATGTTTACCTGTATGTTGACAAAACACATAACTCAACAGTCCCAATCTGAATCGTGTAACGAACGATAGCCAGGTTTGGCCCAGAATTTACAGCCAAATCAACTTATAATTTTATTCGTCGCAGACACACAGTGGAACCCAAACGAGACTGATCATTCTTAATCCCTCTAAGAAGCCTAGACTGGTGAAAGAAGCCTAGACTGGTGAAAGAAGCCTAGACTGGTGAAAGAAGCCTAGACTGGTGAAAGAAGCCTAGACTGGTGAAAGAAGCCTAGACTGGCGAAAGAAGCCTAGACTGGTGAAAGAAGCCTAGACTGGTAAATGATGCCTAGACTGGTGAAAAAAGCCTAGACTGGTAAAAGAAGCCTAGACTGGTAAAAGATGCCTAGACTGGTGAAAGAAGCCTAGACTGGTAATAGAAGCCTAGAATGGATTCCCACTAGTCCTGAGTCCTCGGCAGGGGAAATTTTGTTTTAATTGTGGCGCCAACACATATATACACACACACATATGTAAACATGCATACATACATTGTTAATATGTTATGTTGTCACAGTCTACTTCACTGCACATTGGGCATTCCCATGCATACCCAGTCCTCCGATGCAGCAGCCACTCCAAAGTACTTCTACTAATTGTTCAAATGGGACGCTAGTTTTATTGTCTCCTATCTCGGCCTCGAAGACTGCATAGACGTGCTTCACAATGGTTTACTTCCATGTCACGCAATCGTCTTAGTATCAGGGATTCCTTATTATCAACTAGCCCAGTCCGTACAGCGTTTACGTTATCTGCTCTGTCCATGCTTTTTCCCCCAATCCGTAGTACATGGTTGTCAGTTGGTCCGCTCGCTCATTCCCCTTTACACCCGCATGATTGCATGTTATGCATACCTAATTACCTACATACATACATACATACATACATACATACATACATACATACATACATACATACATACATACATACATACATACATACATACATACATACATACATACATACATACATACATACATACATACATACATACATACATACATACGTACGTACGTACGTACGTACGTACGTACGTACGTACGTACGTACGTACGTACGTACGTACGTACGTACATACGTACGTACGTACGTACATACATACATACATACATACATACATACATACATACATACATACATACATACAGACAGACAGACAGACAGACAGACAGACAGACAGACAGACAGACAGACAGACAGACAGACAGACAGACAGACAGACAGACAGACAGACAGACAGACAGACAGACAGACAGACAGACAGACAGACAGACAGACAGACAGACAGACAGACAGACAGACAGACAGACAGACAGACAGACAGACAGACAGACAGACAGACAGACTGACAGACAGACAGACAGACAGACAGACAGACAGACAGACAGACAGACAGACAGACAGACAGACAGACAGACAGACAGACAGACAGACAGACAGACAGACAGACAGACAGACAGACAGACAGACAGACAGACAGACAGACAGACAGACAGACAGACAGACAGACAGACAGACAGACAGACAGACAGACAGACAGACAGACAGACAGACAGACAGACAGACAGACAGACAGACAGACAGACAGACAGACAGACAGACAGACAGACAGACAGACAGACAGACAGACAGACAGACAGACAGACAGACAGACAGACAGACAGACAGACAGACAGACAGACAGACAGACAGACAGACAGACAGACAGACAGACAGACAGACAGACAGACAGACAGACATTCATGTGTGTATATACATATAAATATATATATTCTTTACATTTACAATAACATAACGAAAAATCCATATGTAAATGGACATTATGTAATGTTTTGCAAATATTTATCAAATTTACAAATTTCCCTCATACTTCCACTGGTACCATAGGAATTGGCACTCTGTGCTTGCTGATGGAGATGGGACTGAGCGCTTATGTGATTGTTTCGAGTGTTGTGATGTCCATTCTCAACTGAACATTAAACATTACAAATATTTATGGAAGCATGTATTTAGCAATGTAAATGCTAAATCCAACAATTTATATAAATGCATGTAAATATTATATTTTTTTTCTTTCAAATGAGAACAAAGCTGTTATTTATACTTCTAATGATTGAGAATAAATATTATATTTATCACGAGGAGAGAGTTCTGAGATATCATTTACTGTGTAAGGAATGTGAAATTGTGACAACAGAGATGAAATACCGTAGAAGAGCTGCAGGAGTTTAAAGAAAAGAAAGAATACGAAATCACGAAATCAGACAAATGCTAGGAATAAAGCCAGTATTACAAGTCATCAAAGAACAACAAATGAAGTGGTTTGGACACCTAATGAAGTGGTTTGGAGGTGTTTAACTGGAGGGGGGGGGGGGTGAAGGGGGTTGAGATGAAAGGATCGTGGATCGTTTGTGCGCTTTTTCCAGTGCATTGTATAAGTTAAATTCATAATCTGTTTAAATCGCCACTGATAACTGGCATCATGAGAGCTAATAGACTGAAATGGTTGGGGCATGTTGAAAGAATGTAAAAACTGTTTACACTAGGGAGATAAACGGTCGTAAACCACTAGGCATACCAAGAAGACGACGGAGAGATAATATCCATACAGACCTGAAATACTTGGTGTCACCCATTGGAAAGTGAAAGCCAACCACAGAAATGAATGGAGGCGGGTAATATTTGCAGCAAATAATCTCAAGGGCTCGGAATGCCGAAGAAGAAGAAGAAAAAGTTATTAAAATGTAGTGTTCATTTCTGTTAGGTTGCTTTTGATGCTGTCGATCCATCTCTTGCTCGGTTTTCATTAGATTTCTTCAGCGAGCTCTCTGTGGCAGTTGGTACCTAGGCATTCTCGTCTCATGTATTTATGTATTATGTTCTGTCTAAACTAGGAAAAGAATTCTTGCTTGCTATAAATAGCTAGTTTTAACATCCGACTGCGAATCCAGCAGAACTGATAAACAAGTCAAACAATTATTTGAGGCCTCAGAGATATAGTTTTACAGAAGAATGCTTAGAATTCACTTGAAGGCCAAAAAGAGCAAGCCAGATGATTGGAAAAAGGCGAGCGCTCGAAGGCTACTTATCGCAAACATCGGAAAGAGACAGTCATTATTTTGTGGTTATGTAATGAGAAATGGAAACTGGAACGTGATCACTGGAAGAATCTGTGGAAAGAGAAACAGTTGAAGTCAGCGCGATAAGATTATTGACAGTCTTTTGTCATGGCATGGAGTGGGGTGTCAGAACTGATGCACGACAGTTGCGGATCGCAGATTTTAGAGCGGCTTGATCGCTTACGCCAGTCGGCAAGGCACTTGATGATGATGATGATGATGTTCAATCATATAACGCACTAGCATAATCATATTTTAATTGGTGTATATGAATAAATGCAGTCACACATCACAACCGTGCCGGGCTATGATACAGAGGTGATACATACGGGCTATGGTACAGAGGTGATACATACGGGCTATGATACAGAGGTGATACATACAGGCTATGATACAGAGATTCAGCCGCCTCAGGCCGCACCGAAATAGGGCGACATAGGCTGCGAAATCAAAATACATTTAAATATTTATGGGGTGGCATAAGCACCCAAAGCATAATACACTTTCAATATTTGGGCTTTCGGTGAAAATGGACGTTAGGGAAGGCAACTGTTTTGAGTCGTGGCAAAGTTTTTGCTCTATTTGTAGACTGAAAGGATATAGTTTCGTCGCCCAGCTACTGCATTGAGTGCATGGTGAGACCCCTTAAGCTACATTTCTTTTGGAATGTTTTTCCACTGTGACCAAAGTGGTGTTGTTGGCCTGTCGTCACAATATTTGTGGTGCCCTTATGTGATTAAAATTGATTGCATGTGCAACTGCTGATTTGCTGGTTACCTCTGCTACCGTCCATGTTGAACTGCATTTCTAATGTCGTACTGTTTGGGTTAGTACTTCTGATGGCTACTGATGCTTTTAATAAGTGTGTATGCCAGTGCATATGCTGAGACAGCAGTCTGTTAATCTCTCCACAAGGGACTGTGATGAACATTCTGTGTTTTTCGTTGGCACAGGAGCGGAGCAACTATGTGGTGACCCGTTTTCTATGAAGTTGAAACTAACATAACATAACATAACACAACTTTCAACATTTAAGGGGCGGCCTAGGCAGCTGAATCAAAATAAATTTTCAACATAATGGGGCGGCATAGGCAGCCAAATCAAAATACACTTTCAGCTTGTAAAAAACGGCACAAGTAGCCAAAGCAAAATACACATTTAACATTTATGGGGCGGCTTTAGCAGCCAAATCAAAATAAATTGTCAACATTGAAGGGGTGGCGCAGGCAGCTAAATCAACATACACTTTCAGCTTATAAAAGACGACACAAACAGCCAGTTTTCAATGACGCAGACACCAAGGGTTAATATACGGTGTGACAGAAACAAACGTAAACATTCTAATATCTGTGGAAGCACCAAAAAATCTGTGTTGAGTTGTTTGGTACTTAAGAGTACTAATACATTATTATGAAACAGAAGCATTCCATTTGTTCATATACATATATTATGCAATAAGTATAGAGCTTGGGCAATGCAAACACACACACACACACACACACAATATTAACAACAACAACAAAGACAGCAACTAAAAGATGATAACTAACTAACAACGACAGTGAAATTTATACAAGAGACAAAATTGCTGATATAGACAACTTATTTCACGCGAACGAAAGAAGAAGAAGAAGAAGACCATAACGAAAACAACGATAATAACAAACATAAAAAAAAACAAAAAACAATAACAAAAACAATAACAACAAAGGCAACACAAACGACAACAAAAGCGACAACTAATAACAAACAACAATAAAAAAAACATCAACAAACATCAATAACAACAAAAACATCATCAACAAAATAAAAAAAATAAAAAACAAAGGCTACACCACGACCAAAAACAACAGCACCTAGAGGAATTATTCGGTTTGCAATCCAAATACCATAATTATCCTAAGAGTGCAAACTGCATGCAGAAATCTGGACAAGACAAAAGAATGTTGCCAGACAAGCATACAATTCGGTTCCTTCTCACGTTTCTTATTTTGTAAAAACGACACACAGAAAATATAGACCGGGGGTGTATTAATAACTGGAAACAATAAGCTTTTTCAAAGGGACAATAAATAACAACTTATAATAAAAATAAAGATGATTACGATGATGATAATGAGGCAAATTCATAAAATAATATATCGGAAATTAGAGGAAATGTACAAACAGAAACTTGAAAGGAGAGCAATTATACATAAAGGTGCCCCCCCCCCCCCTTCTCCCTCCCCCACCCCGAAGCACTAAAGTTTTTTTAACAAATTTCGTCTTTGTGTGAGCCCTTAGAATAAGGTAGAAGGGTGGAAATCCGGTGGCCTCTTTAAATGACAACAATAAGCCGTTTAAGACAACATATTTGCAATGATACGAATCATACAGATAGTTACTTGAAAACAGAACTTCTATTCTCGGCGCGGAGGATGGGAAGGGAGCGAGAAAGTCACATTAAGCAGTTTTTAGAAACAGAGGGGGAGGGGGAAAATTCAAAAGCCTACACTTGCAGCGTCCAGCGCCCTGAAAATTCTGTATGTATTAAATTCATTTTGATTTAAGTGGAAATCCAAAACTGGAATCTTACGCATGTAGCGCCATTATTTTGCTGCAAACTTCAAAGTAACTGCTAGTTTTAACAAAGCAATTTCTAAAATAATTTCTTTCGTCTCTATGTTGTGGCCAGGAAGGAAAACAAATCGATTGTAACAAAAGTGCAACGGGAATTTAGAATGTCAGCGAAAACAAAATAGGATGAATGTCTTATAATGTCAGTGTTTTCTTTAGTGTTTTTATTTTTGTTTTGTGTAGCTGATTTTTGTGCGGTCTATTTCGCAACATTTGTTATTTGTTAGTGAAAACCTCATTAGCTTACTCCGAGGCAGAATAAAAGGCTCCCTCTTCCCTGAGGGACGTCGACAGAAATGTCTGTATTTTATTTTTAAGCGATAAGATTCATCCTATTATCGACACAGCATAGCAGATAACGCCTAGCTAGTTCGTGGCGTCTCCGCTAGAGAGCATTAACTATAACCAGAGGGAAAAAATATATCGGATGTTTTTGTCCATGATATTTGAATGTGCGTGGTAATGAGATCGGACTGACACACAAGCAGCTTCCGTTCCTCTGGGCGGTGAGCTACATTTTTTAAATAAAACTGACATGGTAAACGCTCTCTAGCATCCAGTAAACAAAGCAATAAAACAGAGAGGGAAGCCATAACTGTAGAGACTGATTCAGCTCTGAGTTTTCAGAGGATCTGGGTCATTTTCAGGGGTCGCCTTGGCGCAGCGGCTAGACGCTAGCCAGCGATCGGAAGGGCGTGGGTTCGCTCCCTGGCGAAGCCGGACTTTTTTCAAAAATGACCTTGGCTCCCAGGTCGACCCAGCCTTGAGTAGGTACTAGGTGCAGTTCCGTGAAGTAAAGGCAGCCGGCTTGACGCTGACCACATCACCCCATCTTGTGTTGATTGGTCTAAAAAAAATATAGGTCTAGCCCG
>CAJHNH020004782.1:18492-31628 GCA_905116865.2 Candidula unifasciata
AATAGAGGTAGTTGTAGAATAAGAAGGCGGATGAGGGGATAAAGAGGAGGAATGGGAGTAGGAGAAGAAGTTGCCAATAGTCATTATTACTATGACGACGACGATGATAATGAAGATGGTGATGAGATAAGGATGATAATGATGATGATGATATTGATAATGATGAAACAGGTGTCTCCGAACTAGAGTGATGTCACAGTTAAAACAACTTAAGCAGGCTTGTTGGGTGTACATATACAAACACTTGATGAGCCTACGACTGTGACCCATCCCAAAAAAGAACCTCCTTCCTCCTCTTCTTCTTCATCTTCTGCGTTGTCCTATAAAAGAGCGCCTGTGTTGTGGTTTGCAGCTAGACTGCTATACGCGCCTTGAGCTAACAACGACAAACTAATTGAATGTTTGATTTAAGAATCGACATCAGAGCACTCAGGACACTCCCATAAGTACTCATTCCCTATCTTCAGCAGTGAGCGAAGAATTCCGATGGTACCAGTAACCGTCTGATTGTATATCCGTCTCATCCTTCCTCTGGGTGTTGAGCGTCGGTCAGATCCCCTGGTAACTCCGCGCACGAAAAATTGAAAATAAAAAATGGTTAAAAAACAAACATGGGTGCGGATATAAAGACAACGTATTGGGGGGGGGGGGGGGGCCCTCAGCTCTTGTATAAGTGTGTAAGGGGGGGGGGGGTCCTTGAGTGGCTTACGTTTGTTAAATGAAGTAACACACATACAAATATGCCAGTGATGCTGATGATGGTAAGTAAGTGTTATTGTTATCTACTTCTTTTTTGATCCTTCTATTGCAGGAGGTCGTTGCCTTTATGAAAGCTATCGTGCAGTCCATATCTTCTCGTGTACCATAGAGGAGGGCTGCGTGGTTTCGAGGCATAGTGTCCGCCTCGATTGCTAGAGGTTCCGGTTGAATATCTGGTAAGGGCTGGTATTTTTTTACGTGGACTTCCACTTCTAGTAATTCCCCCTGGTCTATGGGTAGTGAGATCCGACGCCCGTGTGCATTCTTGCGCACGTAAAAACTCCCTTGGCAGTTTATAATCGAAAATAGTAGCCTAACAGCGCTGGTCTGGGAAAAATCTGCAGTTAAAAATCTACTCAAAGGATTTCAGGGTCCTCGCCGGTGCTATAGAGCCTGTGCACTGGGCTGAGCTTTGTTGGACTCGGACTTGACTTAGAAGAAGAACAGAGCACTTAAGGGTTACTAGCCGTGTGCCATGATGTTGATCCGTTGTTCAAACCTGAAACCTCGTGTACCATACAGATTTGTCTTCGTTGTAGCTGGAACATACAGCATACAGTTGACAGTGTTGCTGCACATGTTCAGTATTTTTAGGTGCCACGGCACAGGGACACGCCTCCGTCTTTCCTACATCGAGAAGTTTGAACATGTCTTAATGAAGTTATTGTTTGAAGTCTGAGTAGATCTGCCTGAGAGGCAAGGAGCCAACAGTCTGCATGCAAATCAGTCAGACAAGTAAAACGGATGTGCACGCAACACTCAGTTTTTGGAACAGCATTAGAGTCCAGAAATGGACGAACAACCAGACATTTTCACTGGAGTTCACAGCCAGTAAAGTGAAGAATAACATAATAATAGTAATTATTATTATGATTATGAGGATTATTATTATTATTATTATTATTATTATTATTATTATTATTATTATTATTATTATTATTATTATTATTGACTTAATGGCAAATAAATATGATAAAATATTTAAAATCAGATGAAATGTATACGCATATACTTGGAAATGGAACTCCTTTACATTAGTATGGAGACCACAAATATTTCTTGCTCTAACTGAGCATTCTTACGACTGTCACTGGATAGACAGAGACCTTCTCAAAGGGTCAAGACTTTCATGGAAGTGACCACAGTGTTCGGAATCTGACCGGAAAGCGAAGGAGCCTGGACAGCGAACAGATCAGGGTAATTGTCAGAATCAGGTTGGGAGAGAGTGATTTAAAGAACCCTTATTTCTGAGTCATGTTAGATGGCTAGTGCCATTTTGTTAGAGCTTGTCTCCTATTTTCGACAAATGAACAACTAATTGTGTGTGTGTGTGTGTGTGTGTGTGTGTGTGTGTGTGTGTGTGTGTGTGTGTGTGTGTTTAATCATTTTTCTTTTATTTGTCCATTATCGCTGCAGCCGCCATCACCAACATCACCACCACCACGACCACCACCATGGCCACCGCCATCACCATCATCACCACCACCACCACCACGACCACCACCATGGCCACCGCCATCACCATCATCACCACCACCACGACCACCATCATCATCATCGCCACCACGACCACCACCATCATCATCGTCGCCACCACGACCACAACCATCATCATCATTGCCACCACGACCACAATCATCATCATCATTGCCACCACGACCACCGCCATTATTATCATCATCGCCACTACGACCACAATCATCATCATCATCGCCACCACGACCACAATCATCATCATCATCGCCACCACGACCACAATCATCATCATCATCGCCACCACGACCACCGCCATTATCATCATCGCCACCACGACCAAAATTATCATCATCATTGCCACCACGACCACAATCATCATCATAATTGCCACCACGGCCACAACTATCATCATCATCACCACCACGACCACCGCCATTATTATTATCGCTACAACGACCACAATCATCATCATCCTTGTCACCACGACCACCGCCATTATCATCATCATTACCAAAACGACTACCACCATCATCATTATCGCTACCACGACCACAATCATCATCATCATCGTCACCACGACCACCATCATTATCATCGCCACCACTACCACCACCATCAGCATCATCACCACCACGACCACAATTATCATCATCACCACCACGACCACAATCATCATCATCGCCACGACAACAATCACCATCATCATCACCACCACGACCACAATCATCATCACCACCACGACCACAATCATCATCATCATCACCACCACGACCAAAATCATCATCATCATCACCACCACGACCAAAATCATCATCATCACCACCACGACCACAATCATCATCATCATCACCACCGCGACCATCATGATCATCATCATCGCCACCACGACCACAATCATCATCATCATCGCAACCAAGACGACCACCGCCATCATTATCACCATCACCACCATGAATACCGCCATTATCATCGCCACCACGACTACCACCATATTCATCACCATCACCACCATGACTACCGCCATTATCATCGCCACCACGACTACCACCATATTCTTCGACATCACCACCATGACTACCGCCATCATCATCACCACCATAACCAAGAATCATCATCATCACCACTGTCACATATCACTCCTGTCGCGTGCCTAATGTAAGGATTCCTCCTTCAGAACCAACAGCACTCAGAAATAATTATGTTGAGTCGTTTGGCTCGTATTGGTCTAAGGGATTCCCAGTGGCCAATATACGCTCAACTTATTTCTGGAGTAGGGCAACTCAAGTATTGGCACTACAAAATATATCAGTATATGAATACAATATTTCTAGGCACACTTGGCTGGACACCCCACTACTTACTAAAGAAAGCCCCCAGGTTATGATAGTTCATTATCATAACCATGTTAACACATATAATGAAGATACATACACACACAACTGCTAAACACTTAAAAAGGTGAAATAGAGACACCTAAGTCAGCCATGAAAATGAATGCATGTAATCAATATAAAATAGATATATAATAGTGAAACAAATGCCAGATCTCCTAGGATAGATCTCAGGGTATTATGTCCAGATCACAAAGATACTACACAGACAGAAGGTCCTGGAGATGACATCTTGTCATCCTTGGGAAACATAGGAGCTGTGAGGAATAAAGCACATAAGGCATCAAACTTAGCTTCTCCTCTTTCTGTCGATGATTCTTCCCTCAGCTCCTGATGATTCGACTGTCTTTGACTCTGGTAATTCTCCTCAACTGGGTCAGGTAGTGAAAGAGTACCTCACCATAGAGGACACAATTGTACCGGTAATCAGTAAGTCTCTCCCACCAGTCCGGTTACAACAATGTCTTTGAGCTACACCAAGCTCTAGCACTGGTAGGCTGTTTGAGGTATCTGCCTCCCCATAGTGATGATGTCAGGAACCTTCACAGGTGTTAGCTGGTGGGTAGTTGGTTGATAGTTTGTTTATGGTTGTTGGGTGTTGGTTGGACTCTGAAACTTCTGCCAGCTCCTCACAAAGGAGACATCCTGCCAAGAAATAACTCAGAATTAGTCATCATCAAGAGGGTAACATCTTGACAGAAAAGACAGAACAAGCATCAGTCATCATCCCCCATCTGCCTACTCCACCTTGCTCTCCTGTTTCATTCCTCAGAATGCCTCTCCAGACCAGGAGACACAAGTCCCCTATCATTCATCTGTCTGTTTAGTGCAAGAGAAGGAAAGTCTGATATACAGTGGAGATAGATAGAGTGTTCTAACACATATATCACTCTCTCTTCCCCCTCCCCTCTGCACACAGACACCAATATTTACTGTCAGTACCTTTAATCCTTACGACTCCCCAAAGCCAGTCCTACCATTCATTGATCTGGGTCAACACACTCACACACTGGCCGACAAAGTCCTGACCTAATTCTGTCCCCATTTAGTATGCACAAACTTCTGTTGTTAGTTTAAATAGTACACACTTGTAAGGTTATTAGGTTTACCAGTATGGGTGGGTTATTTAGGGCATAGGCTATTTAGTCTGTACAGGGGAAGGTCTACGTTCGAATCCGCTTCTCTAGAGATCAAGAACGGTCGAACTATGTGTGATCCCACAGCCGCTACTGATCTTTCTACAGCAGTAACCACTTTAACAGACATAGATTTAGGTACTCGTAAACTATAATTAACTTACCCAAGCATAGGAAAGGTCCAAGACATTACAGATCGCCTTCTGAAAGTGAAATTTTCTGGCGTCAATGCACACATCTGAACTCTAGGGAGCCGGCAAGATAGAATGCCGCCAATTAAGCACTTCAAGCGTTGGTAAAAAAGGAGTTCCTAATATACATGGGCAAGGAGTAAATCGGTTTCAAAGAAACCTCAAATAACTCCTCTAACATATATCCAATATATATACATTTAAAAGTGGAGTTTAGTCAAAGCAACTAGAAAATGTAGACATAATAATGTTGTCCAATAAAGGCATATATATATATAGATATAAGGGACTATATCTTTCCGGACGAGTCCAAGTTTGAATTTTTGCCGATTACAGGTAGGTCAAGTTACCAGCCTGACGGACTGATGCGTAATGGCTTATCATTCCACGACAACCACCATGACCACCGCCATCATCATCATCGCCACCACGACTACCACCATATTCATCACCATCACCACCACGACCACCGCCATCATCATCACCACCATGACCAAGAATCATCATCATCACCACAACGAAAAAGAATAAGCATTAAAGATGTGAATGAAATAAATCAGGTGTTGCATTTACATGTTTGCTTGGCATATCGAGCATCACTACTGTTTCGATCTAGCAGGAGTAGAGGAAGACCTAGAATGAAAGAAAGAAAGAAGTTTAAGAAAGAAAGAAAGAAAGAAAGAAAGAAAGAAAGAAAGAAAGAAAGAAAGAAAGAAAGAAAGAAAGAAAGAAAGAAAGAAAGAAAGAAAGAAAGAAAGAAAGAAAGAAAGAAAGAAAGAAAGAAAGAAAGAAAGAAAGAAAGAAAGAAAGAAAGAAAGAAAGAAAGAAAGAAAAGAAAGAAAGAAAGAAAGAAAGAAAGAAAGAAAGAAAGAAAGAAAGAAAAGAAAGAAAGAAAGAAAGAAAGAAAGAAAGAAAGAAAGAAAGAAAGAAAGAAAGAAAGAAAGAAAAAAGAAAGAAAGAAAGAAAGGCGAGGAGGCAGTCCAACCATAGAAACTTCTTCAAATATAAAGGGAAAAAACTAAAATTATGTAGACCAGAAAGATGGAATGAATAGAGGACTTTAGGGTGATAGGCAAATAGAAATGCAGAGAACAGAAATAAAGCCAGGCACATTTACATACAGACACAGACAGAAAGAATGACAGACAAAACTTAAATAGACATAAAAATAAAGCAAGCTTCTAAAGAATCAGGTTGTACTTAGGCCAAAGCCTTGAGCCAGACAATCATCTCGTAAACAAATTCTTGTTCCGAATAATTTCACGAGATATGTTTTTCTATTTCAAGTCAAGTGTTTTGTGGACTAATTATGTTGTTTGTCTCCTTTTTGACCCGTGTTCTCTTATAATAATCAAGAAAAATTGACGTAAATAACTTGCGTTTTTCTACATTTTAACCCAAGTCTGCAATTTTACGTCAAGGAAGGTTTTTATGTGAACGTTATTGTTATTAATTTAGCCGTGTTTTTTTTTTATCCAGAGAAAGTCGAGTTATTTATTTGTAGCATAATGGTGAGTGTTAAGTCGTGTACTTTCGGAACAAATCCGTTTGGGTCTGGCTTTTAAAATCACTTGATGACTTTTTCGTATCTTTTGTGTCAATAAGTTTACTGTCTGTCTGTCTGTCTGTCTGTCTGTCTGTCTGTCTGTCTGTCTGTCTGTCTGTCTGTCTGTCTGTCTGTCTGTCTGTCTGTCTGTCTGTCTGTCTGTCTGTCTGTCTGTCTGTCTGTCTGTCTGTCTGTCTGTCTGTCTGTCCGTCTGTCCGTCTGTCTGTCTGTCTGTCTGTCCTGTCTGTCTGTCTGTCTGTCTGTCTGTCTGTCTGTCTGTCTGTCTGTCTGTCTGTCTGTCTGTCTGTCTGTCTGTCTGTCTGTCTGTCTGTCTGTCTGTCTGTCTGACTGTCTGTCTGTATTATGTATGTATGCATGTATGTGTGTTTGTATGTATGCAGGTGTATGTGTATGTATGTGGGTGGGTATGCATGTGTGTGTAAGTGAGTGGGTGGGCGTGTAGATGTGAGTGGGTGTGCTCGCGCGTGAGTGTGTGCATGCATTTAACCACCGATGCTTTTGTCTTTTCCCCCCTTGGTATTCATAATATGCATATTACTACATGAACATAACATGCTTAATTGATAAAATACAACTGCTGTTTCAAAGATGGGTGTTTAAGAAGGGCCTAATGTAAGATGGGCATGCGTGTCCAATTTGTGACCCTTAGAAAATAAAGTTCGTTCCTTCGTCGTTCGTTCGTTTTTTTTGTGAATGCTACCTAATGTATATGCTGGGGCTTGAAGGACTTATCACAGATATCAGAAAGGGACTGCCATAATTTGTTGCCATGGTATAAGAAGAAGGAATGTGAAACATATTGTGACTACTTGAACGATCTATGGAGACGATACTTGATAGCTTTTTGTCATGGCTTGGAGAGAGGTCAACACACGAACTAAAACATTCTGTTGAAGATTATGCAGGGGGATAATTGGCTCAAATCAGTCGGCAATGCACTTGATGGTGGTGATTGAATGACAATCATAGAAAGAAGTAACGAGACAGTCGAACACAACAGACACATTACATATTGCAATCTACATTTGCCATACTGGAAATCGAATATATCACAATATCGATAGAGCCTTGCTTCTGAACCAATGTGCTTCGACGCATGACCAACTCGACGTAGATGTGTAAATCAAAAGTCATTTCTCCATTATTTATTGCCCCCCCCCCCCCCCCCCACTTGCAATTCTGTCTAGATTTAAAGTAAAAATCTCAAAGATGAGAAACAAACACCGACAAATCCCGTAAACTCCGTTTAACCATGTAGCCACATAGCACTGATATATTTGGGCACCTCAAAACGAAGCGATCGGTACCAGTGTGATCGCCGTTTGCACTTTACCCCATTTTACCCCACCAGGACATCATACTGAGCGATAAACGCCCTATGACACAAAGTGTCACTATTCGGATGAGGATCACTCGTAGAGATGTCCTAGAAAACCCCTTCAACTGTAAGGTTTTATTGGGCTTACCGGCAACAACCATTGTGGGGCTTC
Source organism: Candidula unifasciata (assembly GCA_905116865.2). Lineage (NCBI taxonomy): Eukaryota > Metazoa > Mollusca > Gastropoda > Stylommatophora > Geomitridae > Candidula > Candidula unifasciata. Next base: position 26,503 of record CAJHNH020004782.1, read on the forward strand.
AAAATAACTGAAAAATCGTCCCCCATGAGGACGGTGATTAATGGCGTTTCCTTGTTGGAAAGTAGGTAGGTAGGTAAGTTGTACCCCACCAGGACATCACACAAGCGATAAACACCCAGTGAAACAAAGTGCCACCATGTGAATATGGATCACCTGTGGAGAGGTCCTGGAAGCGCCGTTCAGCGGTTAGGAAATATTTCGTTTAAAAGGGCAGAGGGCAAAAATGGGGAGAGGGAGCGATAAACACCCCATGTTCAAAGTTCACCATATGAGGATCGCCGTACTAGAAAGCTTTCCATTTTTATGGTAGCCTGTCTAGCATCAAAAGCCATAATGCTTCAAATCAAAAGTATTTCCCAAGAAAAGTACCTAAATATGAATTTAATGTGAACAAAAATAACACCAACTGAAATTCTCCGCAAATTGGCTTTTTACCCCATGTTATCACACAAGCGATAAAACCCGAGGACACAACACCTGCCAAGGATCACCGTGGAGAGGGTCCAGAAACCGCGTTTGACATTTGGAAAGCATATTGCGGCCCCTGGCAATCAGTTTCGAATAACAAAAAATATCTCCCTTCTGATTCTTTACCCCACCAGGACAATGACACAAAGGATGCGGATGAATCACCGTGGAGAGAGAACCGCGTTAGAATTTGGCCATAATGATGACCTGCCTATATTGCGGCCCCTGGCAAAAGCCACAGTGGGGCTTCAAATAACATTAACGCCCTAAGAAGGACTAGAGTATTGCCAAATCCTCGAAGGCAATGGAAATAATATGTGTCCTATCTGAGTCAGTATTAGAGAAAGACGTCATATTGCGGCCCCCCTGTAAGCCAGAGAATTAACAGATACGTCCTAAAGGACAGGAGCAAAGCTGCGCAGTTATTCCCCTTGCTTCTTAATCAACATAGTCTTAACTTTTTCTTTTTCTTCGTTTTCTTCGTTTTCTTCTTCTTCTTCTTCTTCTTCAACTTCTGTCTTCTTCTTCTTCTTTTTCTTCTTCTCTCTTCTTCTTCTTCATTCACCCTTAAATGGTTCTCTCTTCTTCTACATTCTCTCCTTCTTCCTCTTCTCTAATATCTTCTATCTGAGTCAGGGCTCGAGAGATGGGTAGCAAGGTCAGATTCCCACATGTTTCACCGTCCTTCTACTTCACTTTTTCTTCTTCTTCTTCTTCTTCTTTGGCGGGATGCACATGTTTAAAAAGGCAATTCACCTTGCACTGTTCTTTGAAATTACCACCTCCTTGTGAAAATGTAGTGATGGTGTTTTGCTGGAGACAACAATAGTCACGTTCAACCAGTATCCCCGAAGAGGGAGCTTCGGGTTATAATTGTGACTAGGTTATGTGCGCCGTATAAAATGGCTTAGCACTGAGTAGCACATAACAATGAGTCGTGAAAAGGACTTTTGCAGAGCTGGTGCGATCAATGAACAAGACAGATCCAAATACCGTCTTGATCTATCTATCTTCTTTTACCCTATCAGGACATCACACAAGCGATAAACACCCGATGACACAAAGTGCCACCATGTGGATGAGGATCACCTATGAAGAGGTCCCAGAAACCGCGTTAAGCCATTAGACCATATTTATGGCTGGGCTATATTGCGGCCCCTGGCAAGAGCCAGAGTAGGGCTTCAAATAACGATTAGCAATGAAGTCGTTTTCTAATGAGCGAATTGGCGACCTGTTCGCCGACACGTTGAAATGTGCCATCATTAGCCAGTTCTGTCAAACCACCATTCCCCGACTATACCCCGAACTTATTTCTGAGGTTTAAGGACAGATCAGAGCGCTGGTGAAGATCAAAGACTTGACCAACTTAATGGCTTCTTAATTAATGGACTTCTCGGAGAACTACTTCTTACGTGACACATTTGAAGAGTACTTGCAAGCAAGGACAAGACGCTGTTAATCATTTATTCAGTGCTGTTCGATAGAGAGAAAAAAAATGCAGTAAACTGAACATGTTTATGTGAATCAATCCCCATTTTTCTTATCTCAAAAACTGTTTTTTTTTTTTTTTCCTTAAAATTCATGATTGTTTATTTCTTCTAGTTTTCCCTTCAAGTCTGAAGCATTATCATCTTAAGGATGAGAATCACACAGGTACAAATCTGGGAAGCCCAGATTACAATTAAAAATTTAAAAAAAAAATTTTAATTGCGTGAGCCAATCCCAGTATATTGTGTGGATACTGTTGATGATATTTCATTAAGCATATTTTACGTTCAGAAGTTCGCTTTTTATAAACGGTCGAATTTCGATACCACTGTCGAAACCAACGGAATGCGGTTTGCTGTCACATCGCCCGCAGCTGATATCGAACCAGGTGCCCAGAAATAACGCATTCGCAAAGCCTTAGCCACATACGCCGACATAGCTATATAGCACAGTTACAAGCAGACCTGATGAGGAGAACTTACTAGAAGCAGACATGATAAAGAGAACTCACTAAAAACGGATGCACACGCAACACTCGGGTTCTGGAATAGGACTGCAGTCCAGAAGTGGATGAATAACCAGAACTTTCCGCCAGAGTTTACAGATGGTGAACGCGAAGAAGAAGACATTTATATCTTGTTTCGTTGATTTCCTGTGACCGGTCAAAGCTGCACCTTGACTTTACGGATACACGATATAGTTTATTCTGTTATAAAGACAGCCGTTGTTGTTTTAAAATCAACAAATGTATCCTTTTCGATGATAATGCTTTTTATGTTTACGGACGGAAGCACACAGAAGCGTTCGTGTCGTGAGTCCATTTTGTCATTTTCTCGCATCAAGTTTGTATCAGCCGTGTATACAGCTATTGCAGGCGCAGGCACCAACACTACGAATACAATCTTGGCATGAGGGAAAGGGGGTAGGGTGAGGGAAAAAGAAAAGAGTTGGGGGAGGGGAGGGAGGGTGTAGCGTTCTTATTATTTTCTACATGCACGGCTCATCGGGGTTGAATCAATAAATCAATCACGTGCCGTCTCTGCAATGAAGGTTGGCTGCATTGGATGTTCTGTTTCTTATGTTTGCTGTTCACTCTATCGGACTGTTGTTCTTTCATATCGCCTTGTTAAAATCCATATTTAAAAAAATGTGCACATAATTATAATATATTTGAGATAATATGAAATGTTTTTACAAATTAAAAGAACTGCCATACATGGTTCAGAGTACCACATTGTTCTCTTACAATTAGTCTTGGAAGTTCAAGCTCTTAGGTTCAAATCTGCATGGAGGAAGCCCAAATGGGTATCAGGTAATGCGCCGGTAAGTAGCGGATCTAATCTCATTTTGACCATATCATCTAACGAATGCCAGTGGGTCTATAAGAATTTGAGTCGGGCATCCTACGCAGCCTGCCTCATTGGCTGAATAAGGTTCCATTGCCAGCACAAACCATGGCTATTATAGACCATTCTCAAAATCGAATGGCAAGATAAGATCCCAAATACTGTGGTTTTTGATAGGGCAAGCCTGCTTAATATGCACACGATACTGCATTGCGCTGATCACCTAGTTTGCATGCCAGACTATTGCCTCTTAAAGAGAGTATTTTCTGGGGAGCTCCAGCAACGGAAGAGGTCCCAGGCACTATCACGGCTGCTGTCAATTCTTTTGGCATCAACACAGCGACGTGGGAGGCTGGTGCACAAGACCGCTTTGGGTGGCGTACATCCCTCAGGGGTGGTGCATCGGCCTGCCAGGCAGCGGAGGTTACACAGGCAGAGAAACGGAGGCAGACTAGAAAGAACAGTATTGCTAATCTAACACTTACGGCGGCTTTCACCGGTTGTCTGCACTGCTTATATTGGACTAATCAGCCACCTTCACACTCATAATCATTAATCATTACTAGTTGGGAGGAAAAAAGGTCTTCATCACCCGTGATGGACGAACAACACAATATAGACCATAATGTGTTGATCCCCAGGAGCAGTGCCCTTTTGCACGCCTTCGGACGTATTTGGTTCAGCCATAGTAAGTAAAGGTAAAGTACAGGACCTTTTCCCACGCCTTCATGCATATTGGGCATATAGGGCTAGACCTATTTTATATAGACTAATCGACACTTGCTAGCTGATGTGGTCAACATTACGCCGGCAACTTTTACTTCCCTGCACTTTACGTGCTACCTACTTAAGGCTGGGTCAATCTGGCAGCCATGGTCAATTAAAAAAAAAAAAAAAACATCCAGCTCCGTTCGTATTTGAATCCACGAATTTCGAATCCGCCATCGAACGTCTTGCCACTACACTACATACACTACACTACACTACACTACACTACACTACACTACACTACACTACACTACACTACACTACACTACACTACACTACACTATACTACACTACACTACACTACACTACACTACACTACACTACACTACACTACAGCGGCCGGCTAATGGCGAAGAGTGTCATGGATTACGTCTGCCATCACAAGTTCACCGCTACAAAGTATTTAGCAATAGGATTGTAACAGGCTGGTGACAGAAGGTAGATTTCTGGCCTGTTTATTTTAGTTTAACAACCTATAGCTGCTGGCACTGGCCAGGGGGGGTCTAGTGGGAAAACTCTTCAGTATTGTCCAGCACGTCACCGTTTTTGAGTCGTGAAGGTGATAAAAGGCCTGATTCTGTTAACAGTTTCCTTTCCAGCGATAGCGGTAACAGACGCTAGAAGCCCTTCCCGATTTGTCGCCCCAAACCGTACACGGTTAAGCGCAAATTAGGTTCAGGACTGCATAACGGTACTACTGGTCGTTGGTCTGCTAGTAGTTGTCAGTATATTTTGTTATTCATTGATTTACTAGTTGCTGGTTAGTTCTTACTGGTACTCTGCTTATGTACGTTCAGTTAGTTTCTTTAGTATATTTAGTTGTTTGGAGTGTTGTCAAGAATTATTGTTATGTCATCAACAAAATAAAGTTTCTGTATCGTCCAACTTACATTCGTGTTATTTTAGTTAGTATGTCTAGGTTTTACTGTTAAACTAATTAGACCCCACACAGAAGAATTGCTGCCAGGGTGAGATACTTTATTTTACCCCCGCTAAACGAACTTCTTTTTCTCTTTCTTTTCTTGTACGGGCAGCTTCGGTTTTAGCTCGCCACGC
>CAJHNH020004783.1:0-31594 GCA_905116865.2 Candidula unifasciata
TGATAATTGTGTTTAAACAGATTATGTTTACTTTTGGTTCTTCGACTCCCTTTCCCCCGCGTTGGCATCTTTGATTGTTCCAAAAAGATTGTCGTAAAACTGTTTTCGAAACCTGTAATGCCTCTCTCTTTCATTTCTGCTAAAATTTCAGAGCCAAAAAAAACTACTGGTCTTTTTCACTTTGATATATTTTGTCTTGGGGTTGCAGACATCTTTTTGATTTACAGATTTGAAGGGCATATACCTTTATTTCAAAATTTTTTTAGTTTGTATTTCTTCTCTCAGCGTTGGAGCAGTTAAAAGTTTGAAACCCAATTTTTATATGTTTTCGTTCGTTTGATTTTCATAATCGTTGTTGGGGGCCGGAGTTTATATTTTTTCCCATGCTAATTTATTCGTACAGAATATAACTTTAAAACATTTTTTTTATGTTTTGCAATTTTCGTCAGCCCTTGGTAGCTAATAACTAGGATTAAAAGAATCCAAAAGTATTTAACAATTGTGTGTGACTGACCATACATACACTCCGATAACCCATAAATTATGTGGTTGCATGGGACTAAACGGTGAACGAGTGCATTCGAACGTATGAAATCGCACGAACCTGTGAATGAGAATAAATGGAATAAAGTGTGTACACCAGCAAGAACCTCATCAACACACACCATCCACCAGAACATGATAAGAACGTAACGGACAGATCACATACCAGGGAGTGGACATAACTTAAAAAGTGACACGACCAGACGATATTACAGACATAGCGACACAAAATAACATGCAAGACATGGAAGTGTGAGAGTCCTTACGTGTGGATGTACACGTTGCTCATAAATGTAAGTGCATTTATGTAGGCATTGGTAGACAAATATGAAAGAGTATTCATGTGTATGGAATGTCAAATAGGTATGTATACACGGATAAGTATGAAAGGAAGTGCACACATGTAGTGTTGTCTGCGTGTATGAATGCTCGAGTGCATGTACGCATACACGTAGTTGTGTGCGTCCATATAATTCGGGGATTTATACTCAAAACCATCCCATTCTACATCATGCATACAACATAAACATGACCGGTGGGGCTCACAACAAGTAGGACTGACAGCAAATATGGAAAACAAGTGAATTAATACTGACAGGACTAGAACACTTAACCATCAATACCCCCCATCATTTTAGGTTATAGCAAAGGTTGGTAACGTAATACGCATAATCCCGGCTAAAGGCCACGCTAGAATCCAGCAAGATGGCAACGACGAGAAATGACTGAATGGCCTCCCGCCCCCTTTCCCCTCACCTTTCTCTGCCTCTTTCGGATCCACTATAAGTTCCCCCCCCCCCCCCCCCCCCCCCCAACCCCATTTCCACAGAGAGCACTTGAGTTCGATACCCAAAATGCCACAGCAATTCTCATCGCCAAACATTTGGATCTCAAAGTGGGAGCTGGGTGCTCCAGGCATATGGTATTTACGTACACCGGAGCCTAGCTGCCAACCCAAACCGACACAGCCGGATCACACACTTACAAATGACGATTAGACCCGCTTTGAGGCTAAACACAACATTTCACACACATATCTATGACATGATTAAATTGTTTTTATTGCAGGAAGATAACTATAAGACCACTATGGTCAAAAGCGAAATATTTTCACATTTTGGAACTATCCAAAATCAAAAACTGTTTTTAGTAACTTTTGGCAAAAATAAAATGCCCACAATTTTAAAACTGTAAATGTAGAGTAATAGGATGTTATGTAGAAAAGCTCGCTCTCCTACGAAATACGCCTGGCCAAACCAAAGGTAGACAAACAAACATGAAATACCAAGTATGGGGCTTTTTTTTTTTTTTTTTTTGTCACCGCAATAAGGTTCTGGTCATCGTATTTTTTTTTTTTTTTCAAATCGTGTGTGTTCAGTGTAATGTTTGCATGTATTGCTTTGTAGGTATTTGTGTACGTGTTTGATTACAAATGTTGCCGTTTGTTTGTATAATGTGTGTTTGTGCAAAATTCTTTTTACATGCATGGCATTATAAATACAAAACATAACTTTGTATGCATTCAAATTTAACAAAATAATCTTTACAGTTACTTACTGTAAATTAAAGTATGTTATACACCTAAATGCAATTTTGACATAATCAAATATAAAATAACATAAATTGACTTAGATTGTCATTTAATTGTTTATCCAAAAATTTTATCAATGATGGATTTGTATTGGTGTAAAATTGTGTTATTAGTGTAGTTAGTTTTTCTATGGACTGCTCTGCATCTGCACTGCCATATTAGTACTCTATAGTTTGCTACTGCTGCTAAAAGTTCTTCAAATTTGTCAGTATTTGTTTTAGGGATAATATTTAGAAATATTGCCTTGAATACATTAGTGTTTTGTTTGGTATAGGTGTCTAAAATGATCTGTAGAGTTTGGAGAGTGGCTTGTATTGTTGGACATGTAAAAAAGATGTGTTCTTCTGTCTCATGCAGGTTTTGTTGACACAGTTGACATGGAACCAAAGTTGCCAGTTTGTGTCTAGTTGGTGTCATGTTAAATATTAATCTATAGGTCACTTCCTTTGCTGTTGGTGAAATCTGTGGTTTGTGTAAGTTTTTGAAAATTTCAGAAAAGTCTGTTACATTATATTGCTGACTCCTTGTAATTCTGATTGATAATGGGGGGCTAGTTTGGTGACCAAATGTTTGTATATCTGTTTAGTAGAATTTTGTATTATACTCTCATTGCCTTTTATACTTTGAATGCATGTTTTGTAATATGGGGGCAGACTGCCAAAGTAATGAGGACTGGTATTATCAATCTTTTTTATGTAATTTAGCCTGACTGCTATATAATACATGGCCAGAGGATATTTTTCTGGGTAGTTAATTATTTGTGCTACATGTTTTATTCTTAATGATTTTATTTTTGTTTTGGTGTCTTGTAAATCAATGCCTCCCTGTTCTTTTGATTGAATTAGTGTATTTTGTTTGATACATGGGATGGATGATCTGAAGACAAATTGTATAATGGCAGTATTTATTTTGCTAATTACTCTTCTTGGTGGGTCTAAAACTGTAGTTATGTACAGGATTTTAGGTATGATGAACGTATTTACTATCTGACTTCTTGTGAAAATTGTGGAGCTGAAATATTTGTATCTTGTTAGTTTCTTTTTGATAGACTGGGTTAACTCTGTCCAATTGTGGTCGTTAAATCTGTCAGGATGGTTTGGAAAAGTGATACCATATAGTTTAACAGTTTCCGATATTTTAAGATCAGGGGGAAAATCAGTTTTATTCCTCCACTTGCCCAGTCCCATGATGTAAGATTTATTCATATTTATCCTCGCTCCACTTCCTTTGCCAAACTCTGTAAAAGTGTCTATTATTCTCTTTATACTTTCATCACTGGAGGGGAAGAATGCGGTGTCATCGGCGTAAGCAATGAGTTTGCAATCCTCTCCTCCAGGTATGAAAGTACCTTTAATGTTTTCATCTTGTCTGATCCTTTCCAGCAGAGGCTCAAGGGCTAACACGTACAATAAAGGTCTTACTGATCTTGTCAAATGAAACTCTGCTGATAAAGTATGGTTAACCAAAACTTGACTTTTGGGTTGGGTATAGAGTATTTTAACCCAGGATGCAAAATATGGCCCAATGTTTTACACACATGCAGGGCTCTGCGGTATGCGCTTTGTACTCAGAATTTTATAAATCATTTACGACATTAAATAACAATGTCGCATATAAATTTTTTTTTTTTTTTTTTTTTTTTTTTTTTTTAAATTTTTTTTTTTTTTTTTTTTGGTTCAATAAGTTTATTTGTCTGTAAAACGTCTGTATACAATAAATGCGTGTCAACTGTATTGTACGTGTTATATTTACAAGCGTCTGCGGTGTGCGTATCTTTGTGCAGTAATATTTACAGAGCGTTGCTTCGTGTTTGTATTTATGTTGCATGTGTATGCGTGACTGCGAACATATAAACAAAGAGGCAAGAGGGGGCACGAAAACATAGCAGGCGGACAGGGCGGGGAACGGGTGAGAGGGAGGAGACGGACAAGATAGACAGGGCCACTCATTTTATTTATATTGCCTTTCGGTCAGCATCAAATGTTGTGAAAGGGTGAAACATTGGATATTTTACATTTCAAGCAGTTTATGTAGGATGGACACAAAGGGACTTTACGAAACTGTATACTAACACCAGAGAATAGGAAAGGACACAACCACACAGCAGGCGGACAGGGGCGGGAAAGGGATGAGGTGCCGGAAAGGAAGATAGACAGGGCCACTCATTTTATTAACATTTTAGCTTCAATTTTTCCAACATTTGTAACAGTGATATTTGGATAATTGCTTCAAAAATTTACATTTTTTGCCGAATGGGGACTTTACGAACATCGCATCCAAGATTAAACAAACTTTCGAACATATCAATTTTTCCATTGGAGAGCAAAGTGGGTGAGGAAAAGGGGGAGGGCGCACAAAAAAAAAAAAAAAAGACTCAAACAAATAAAACAAACAAAAGAGAAGAGAAGAGAGGGAAAAGAAAACACAGTTTAGCAGCAAGGGGGCAAAAAGCGTGAGGAAGACGGACACAAATGGGGCCACTCGTTTTACCTTTCTTGGTGGATGACATAATGATGCTAGTCAAATAGATATACATACAAGATTTCGTGTACCTTCGTAGTATTTGGAACTTTAACAATGTTTACATCTGAGAGCGAACAGGGTGAGGGGGTGGGGGGCGACACATACACACACACGAATAAGAAAACAAAACAAGGGTTTAAAAAGAGGGGGGGGGATGGGGAAACAAAAACCGAGTGAAAACAGGGTCAGGCAGCGCAAGGAAGGAAAGGGGACAGAAGGGTGAAACCCTAGTTTGCCTTTTACACCAGTGTCACAAGTTGCTGCCAGCAAAGGGGAGTTTAAGTGGAGCTGTACATTATTGGGATTTAAATTTCCAGTTACATATTTTAAATTGCATGATATGGTGAATAAAAACATCAGTAGCATTTTATGTACAGGACATCCAAAAAAAAAAAAAAAAAAAAAAAAGTAAAATTTCCCAAAATGTTTCGCTTAGGAGTTTCCTGACACAGTGAGGATTCCTGTCCCATGGCTATCAAATTGCAGGATCGCTGGACAGCCTGTGTCAAACCCAGGTCATTCTTTGTTTTGCAGTGTTCAAGTGACAAATTTATTGCCTTTGGTGACATCCATAGGGCCAAATGGCGTCGTGGGAGAAATGTCCCTGAAACTATCCTGAAAGGCAGAAACTTCCCGCCAGATAGAATGACTTAGACTTCCACATTCCACTGACTTTAACAAAATGTACTGTTAGTCAGCAGTGTAACATGTGTTCTGTTTTGTCTGACTGGGACAAAACAGTGCATAAAGACAAGCACGTTGATCAGTTTTTTTTTTCTCTAAACCCCCCCCCCCCCCCCCCTCCACGCCCAAAAAAAGAAACTCCCCCTTTTATACCTTTGCTATACCTTTGCACAAGATGTTATTCAAAAATACCCATCAATATATAGTGAAAATGGTCAGCCATATGTTTTTGGAGTGTACATTTGTTTTTCAAACACAGCATTGCATCTATACTGCCATATCAAAGCACGATATTCTGCCAGTGCCGATAGAATCTTTTCTTGATTTTCTTTTATTAGTTTTTGGGATTGTATTTAAAAATATGGCTCTGTAGATGTCCGCTTGCTTTGTTGTGTATAAGAAAATGATGTTTTTTAAGATTTGAAGTGTTGTCTGTACTGTTAAGCATTTGTAATAAATGTGTTCTTCCGTTTCTTGTATTTTTTGTGCGCATAGTTTGCAAGGTATTTTGCATCCAAGTTTTTTGGCTATTCCTTCTCGGGTCGGTGTAAGGTTAAAAATTAATCTATATATTATTTCTTTTGCCACTGGTCTTATAAATGGTTTGTGTATGTTCACAAAGGACTTGTAGTGACTGGTCCTAGGGTATGCTGTGCCTCTTTTGATTCTAGTGTGTAGAGGAGGTGCTTGTTGTGTTATTAAGTGTGTATAAATTTGTTTTGTTGTCTGTTTGTAGTAGTTGTTCATTTCCTTTTAGATGTTTAAGACATTTCCTATAAAAGGAGGGGAGAGGCCCTGCAAAATGTGGTGATCTGTTATCTACTTTCCTGAGGTGATTTAATTTTAAATCTATGTAGTAAAGCGCTAGTGGGTATTTTTCTGGGTGGTTTATAATTTGTCCTATATATTTGAGTCTGAGGGATTTAATTTTAGTGATAATATCGTGTACAGCTACTCCTCCTTGTAGTTTACTCTGACACAATGTTTTTTGTTGGATAGCATATATTGTACTGCCAAATAAGAAGGGCCTTATTATTTTATTTATTTCTTTTAATATTTTTGTTGGGGGTTCTATTACGGTAGCTATATATATTATTTTTGGTATTACATACGTATTAATTATTCTACTTCTATCAAATATTGTATTTGTTCTGTATTTATGCATCTCAATTATTTTATTTATTTTCGCCACTAGCATTTTCCAAGTATGATTGTGTATTTTATCTGGACTATTTTGGAAATTTATGCCATATATTTTAAGTGTTTTAGTAGTTAAGAGTTCTGGGGGAAAATCTGCTTTATTTATCCAAGAGCCCAAGCCCATTATATATGATTTATTTATATTTATTTTAGCACCACTTGCCTTCCCGAATTCTTTAAATGTATCTAATATCTTTGTGATTGAAGTTATTCTGGAGGGGAAAAAAACAGTGTCATCTGCATAAGCGATTAACTTTCTTTCTCCCGCCCTAGGTACTTTGGTGCCTTTGATATCGGTGTCCTGTCTAATTTTTTCTAACAAAGGTTCAAGAGCCAGCACATATAAGAGCGGAGAAAGTGGGCAACCTTGTCTCACAGATCTTTTTAGCCGGAATCCCATAGTGAGTGTGTGGTTTACCAATACCTTGCTCTCTGGGTCCCGGTACAGTATTGTTATCCACTTTATAAATTTCAGACCCACTTTACATTTTCCTAACATTTTAAAAAGATATGTGTGTGATATTCTGTCAAAGGCCTTTTCCTGATCTAAGGATAACATTGATGTTTCACTGTTTGTGTACTTAGCATATTGTATGAAGTCTCTCACAAAGTGTGTGTGATTGTGTATGTTTCTATCTTTGACGCTACATTGTTGGTCTGGGTGTATGAGGTTTATCATTACCTGCTTTAATTTACTGGTTAAAATTTTTGCTAAAATTTTGTAGTCTGTGTTTAACAAGGATATTGGCCTGTAGTTTTTTTAAGAGGGTTTTGTCTGTGCTGTCTTTTGGTATTAATGTTATGTATGATGTGTTGAAGCTTTCTGGTAATTGTTGTCTGTTGAAGGCGCTGTGATAGACTTTGAGAAGGAGAGGTCCTATGATAGGAGAGAAGTGCTGGTAGAATTCTGTTGTTAGACCATCAGGTCCGGGTGTTTTATTTTTGTTCATTGTGTTGATTGCTTGTGTTATTTCTGCTAATGTTATTTCTGTGTCTAGTATTTCTGTCTCTGCTTCCGATAGTTTTTTGGTGTACTGGAGAAAAATTTCTTGTGTTTTGGTGTCCGTTGGTTCCTCTTTAAAAAGGTTTTCGTAATAATCGTTAAAGGCTTCTGTTATTTTTATTGGGTCTGTTTGTGCTTGACCTTTCATGTCTACTATTTTATTTATTTGTTTGTTTCTTTGAATATTGTTTTCTATTTTTAAATCTTGTATATTTGGTGTATTTTTTAATGGTAATTTAGTCCTTATTTGTGCCCCTGAGTATTTGTATTGTTGGTGTGTTTCTAACTGGGCTTCTAGGATTTTTATATGTGGTGAGTCTTTATTATTTTCCTTGGTTAAAATTATTGCCTTTTTTAGTTCTTTTTCTTTTTCCAGTCTTCTTCTGTGTGTTATGTATGCGAGTCTTTGTGTCCTTTCACTTACTGAATTTTTAAAATAGTCCCAAAAAGTTTCTATGTTGGTTGTAGGTATGTTATTGACATAATCAAGAATGTGTTCTGTCATATACTCTACATAGTTTGAATCACTGAGGAGTGTGTTATTAAAAATCCAGTGTGCTGATTTCTTTTGTGCTGTTGGTGTCGTGGTCTCCGTATTTATGTGTGTTAGAATACCTTTGTGGTCAGTGTATTCTAGTGTTTCTTCTAGGTGGGTGGCTTCTATAATATGGTGTGTGTTTGGTACATATATTCTATCTAACCTAGCCTGACTTTTCCATATTGAGTTTTTTGTGTGTTGTGTCCGTATTTGTCGGATGTTTGCTTCTGAAAGAGTCTTTTAGTTTGTTCGCTGATATTATGTTGTGTATAGTGTCAAGTTGGTATGGTGTGTCTTTTGCAGTTCGTCTTTGCTGTGTCCGGACTTCTCTCCCCTTGACATCTTCATTAGTTAGGACACAGTTAAAATCCCCTGCAAGTATTACGTTTTGATCTTTGTAATGTTGTGATAATGTTCCTTCTAGATTTTCGTAAAATTTTGGTTGGTAATCGTACTGTGGGGGGTGCGTGTATATTTACTATCGTGAATGAATAGCTATTGTTTTTTACTTCTATGATGCACAGATTTCCGTTGCCGTCTCTGTATGTATCTGTGATGTCCCACCTATCTGATGTTTGAAGTATTGCTGTTCCTGACCCAACTTTGTGTTGTGCAAGATTAAAGACAGAGTTTGACAGACCTAACTGCTGTGTAACTTTTTTTGCTAACCAATCTGTGGGAATGTTTGTTTCTTGTATTAGTATAAAATCGGGTTTATGTTTGTGTATGATGTTTTTTATGTGTGTCTGTTTTGTTCTCAGACCCCGTATATTTACACTGATAATTCTTAAATCCCCCTCCATTGAAAAAAAGTAAGAGAACAAAAATTTTAAAAATTTAAATTAAAAAAAATAAAAATAAAAATGAGGAAACAAAAAAAAAATTGCGTTGTTCGAAAGGTTCGATGAAAGGATTTCCCACACACACACAGGTGTTTGAACAGTTCAAAAATCTTTGGGATTTTACAAAGGTTCACGTTTTAGTTAATTTTTCCCTGTTTTCCTGGAGAAAAACGGTTTCTCCAGGGATGAATAGGTTGTCACAGATAAAGTCTCTGACAGACTTTCGTCTGAAGTCGACTCTTCGTCATCTTCTTTTGCCGTGTTCGAATCTTCATCCCTTTCATTGTCGGTTAGAAACTGTTCTTTGTTTTTCGAATCTTTAACCAGGGAGGGTGGTTCCGCCTGGCACTGGGTAAGCAAGGAATGGCTGTTTTCTATGTCAGTGGCCTCGTCCACATCGTTTTTGGATGTTTTTGTTGTAGTTGCTGCACTGTCGACTTCTTGTTGTGCTTTCGCTATGCTCACTGGAGACTGTTTTTTGTTGCTCTCCCACCAAGAATGGTGGTTCAAGTTCGCACTTGGTAAACAACAGGTGGCTGTTGTCAGTGTCAGTGACCTCGTCCACTTCGTTGTTGGATGTTGCTGTTGCTGCACTGTCGACTTCTTGTGTTGCTTCCACTATGACTATGCTTTTTTCTTCATTGTCGTTTACGTTGGTTTTCCCTTTTTTGGCTGCCATCTCTATTTCTGGAGATGTTTTGCCGGGGGTTTGTTCTCCTTTTCTAGCGAGGATGTTGCGGCCTCTTTTAATGGGGACCACTTTAGGCCTTTCGTCTTGACTTTTCTTGGGAGCAGTTGTTTTTGCGAGGTTTTGTTGTTTCTGCTCGCCCACTGATTTCGGGCTGCTGGTTAGTGCGGGAAAATCGTTTCCCTGGTATTTGAAACATTCCTCGTTTATAGCTCTGGTTGTTGGTGATGGTGTTGGAGGGGTTGTCACGTTGAAACAGAAGTTTCCCTGCCTTTCTTTGGTGACATTCCCTCTGATGGGGACCATCTCAAAACCTTCTGCGTCAAGCTGTTTTGCTGCTTTTTTGGATTTGTGCAGCTGCCCGATCAGGCCATTGAAATTTTCTGAGTCCCTTGTGTGGGGCCAGCTTCCCCATGCAGGTGCTGCCTGGTGTGCTTGTTTGAAGGCTGGCCTTCTTTGGCGCTTTTCTGGACACTGGTTACTCCAGTGATCATCTTTTCCGCACGTTTGGCAGGCAGGGCGTCTGCCTGGGATGCTAATGTGGACAATACTGTGTTTGCCTGCTATCGCAGGTGAATCGATTTTTATGTAATGCGGTATTGGTTTGTTTGGGGTACAATTTGCCCCCCACTTTCGCTCAGCTTTGTTGATTTGATAGACTTCAGGGTTTGGGTCCCCTGACATTTCTATAACCAGGTCTTTAACGCCGTCGCCATCCAAGGTTATAGGAACCCAGTTCATGGTTATCTTAGTCGTCTCGTCCCCCAGGTGGGAGACCCGAATTTTCACCTCATCATTCTCGGTCGAGAGGACTTTCCCATGGAGACTGTCTCTGACATGCTTGGGGCAGGTATCCGTTAGGTTCAGGTAGAAACGCAGCGGCTCCTCGTACCTATAGATATCTCGTATGCAGTCTTTCGGTACCTCACCAGGACCTAGCAATAGTGGTACCAGGTGAGCATAATTTGCCTTGTCATAAGCTCTAGTGCCTCGTAAAGTGATGACAAGGGCGTCTGGTCTATGCAGATCCGGGTGCGTAAATCTCTTTGCCTGTAACTTGATAATCGGAATGTAGGCCATTCTAATGTATCCAACAGTTTTGTTATAGATGAAAACTTTGCAGTTTTGAAAGGACTTAGTTCTTGTTGTAGAGCAATATGCGAAAATGAATACTCACTTTTTTAATGAATTCCCACAAAGTTTATTTTCCAGGAAATGACATAAAAATTAAATAATTCAGTTCTTCAGAGACACACATTTTTTCACTATTATATGTAAATACAACCTTTAGAAATGATCCCTAAACCTCATTGTTCTTAACTCAACTCAAACTCTTTTTTTTTTTTTTTTCCTGTCACTGGATGCTCTTTATTGTTTAAGTTTCTGGTGAAGTATAGTTGGCAGTTGAATTCAGAAAAAAAGAAAACAAAGTTTGATGGACACGCTTGGTTGCGTGTATTAGAATAAAACTATGTACACATACTGCAATATTTTTTTTTAAAATCCTGTGCCACCAGTGACATCATTTGCTTTCTACTTGACCCATTCATGATATTAATTTTAAAAAGAGACTCATTTTTTTTATTTTTTTTTATTTTTTTGTTGTTGTTGCTTTTTCAGCTTTTATAGTGCTTTAAATTTCATTTACATATTCCAAAATTACATGACATAATTATTGATACATAAAAGCATTCTATTTACAAAATATACATGTGTGCAGAACATTTGTTTCTCCTCTCTCTTCCAATTCCTTTTCTAGTCACTCACTCTCACTACCTCACACTCCCCATCTCTCTCTCTCTCTCTCTCTCTCTCTCTCTCTCTCTCTCTCTCTCTCTCTCTCTCTCTCTCAATCTCTCTGCCACCTTTTAAAAGTAAAATTTGTTACCATATACATCTCTTTGGCAGTGTTACAGTGAAAGTGTCACCCAAGGACCGTGTAACCGCAAAAACAACAAGTGATTTTCTGCATGTTTTGCGTATTGATGGAAACTATGTGATTGAGTGACGTTTAAATCCCATCTGGACCAACGATAAACATCGGGTGACTGAAGGAGTGGATCTTTCAAATAACAGAATCCTGTGTCCTTTATTGGGACTGTAATGACATTTGAAGGGAAACGACAGACTTTCAACCCCACCAGTACCGTACAATCAGCGATAAACACCCGGTGACACAAAGTGCCTCCATTCGGATGAGAATCACAAGTCCGGGCTTTCACTTTAGGTTATTTTTTAGTCGCATAGATCATTAACGCTACAAATTTTAACTAGCACCTCTTCGAGTAGTTCCTGGAAATTGTAAACTTTCATTTTTGAGGTCTTTTTCACGCAAAAGAAAGCCGTCAATACCTCCCCTAGTGTGTTTTATTGATTCTGCATGTTCTTGTCATCGCATAGTTTACAAGTCAGGTATATACGCTACAAAATTTTAAAAAGAAATAACATTTTCAAGTGTAGGTCTATTAGGCTTATTATATATTCTTCGAAAACATTTGCACATAATATCCAGTTGAAGCTGCTTTAATTGCCACTTAAAGAGGGATGTGAACACATGATCAGTGAGTTGACAGGTGAAAGTGCCAATCACTGAGTTACCACAATTCTCAGCAAAACTTCTCTCTGCAGCATCACCAAGACAAATCGCAGGCACAAACTAACCAGATTTCAAGACCATCTTGATTACATTGTGGGCTTCTCCCTGTTATCAAACAAGGCTGACTAGGGTCTCAACCGTGTGCATGAACTCTGTGACACCATGATAGTAGAATCTTAGCCGAACAGCCTTTGTGACATAGTATAAGACTAGCAGCCAAATCAACATTCAATTTCCTTTCTTTATACAAACAAGATCAAATTGTAGATTTACAAGAATCTGCCTTACACTGCACAGTTTCTAGAACACATTATGCCCTTAACATGAAAAAAATCCTGGCCGCCATAATAACAATCACTAAATAGATCTGTTTATTCCTTGCAGATTCAACATTAGAACAAAATATCTGGATTCGGTACAAAACAACACGGTTACACATATTTGGCAATGTGCGCACTGCTTCATCATCTGGCACCATTTACAGAGCCAGTCAAGTGAAGAAACAGTCCTAACCTCGGTGGGTCAAGACTCAGAATGTCAATGCCCAGGATAACCACAAGTCCAGTTAATACAACCATCACATGTTCAGGGTTTCATTGCAAGCTTGTCCAGATGCAGAATTGTCAACAGACCTTGCTGTTATGAGGCAGATCCGTCAATTACTGTTGCCGCAAACTGCAGATTTGTCAACAGACCTTGCTGTTATAAGGCAGATCCGTCAATTACTGCTCCTGAAAACTGCAGATTTATCACTTTCTCAGGCTATTTAGTAGCAGATTCATCACTGGATCAAGCTACCAAGTTGCACTCTCACAAGTGGGTCAAACTGCCAACTTGCAGTGACAGCGAATGACCCGGACAATCTGACAATGCAGTTTCTACAAGCAAGCATGCCCAGAATTAGCCTCCCACAACAGCCAGTACAATCAACTTCTCTGGCCTGGGCACAAAAGGATCAAAGTTCTGCTTTATCAAAGTCTCAGATCACCATTTCTACAAGTGCAGAAAACAGAACTGCAGGTGAAATTTTCATAAGATGCGGCTGTTGTCTGTCCGTGTGTCGATGGCCATCAGTGCCTCATGTAGTAGTCAATAGCAGTAAAACGTCTGTAACAATAAAGGCTGTAGGAGGAGGGGACACAAAAGGACTTTACGAAACTGTATACTAACACCAGAGAACAGGAAAGGACACAACCACACAGCAGGCGGACAGGGGCAGGAAAGGGATGAGGTGCCGGAAGGGAAGATAGACAGGGCCACTCATTTTATTAACATTTTAGCTTCAATTTTTCCAACATTTGTAACAGTGATATTTGGATAATTGCTTCAAATATTTACATTTATTGCCGAATGGGGAATGGGGCACAAAAAGGACTTTACGAACATCGCATCCAAAATTAAACAAACTTTCGAACATATCAATTTTTCCATTGGAGAGCAAAGTGGGTGAGGAAAAGGGGGAGGGCGCACACAAAAAAAGACTCTCAAACATATAAAACAAACAAAAGAGAAGAGAAGAGAGGGAAAAGAAAACACAGTTTAGCAGCTAGGGGGCGAAAAGCGTGAGGAAGACGGACACAAAGGCCACTCGTTTTACCTTTCTTGGTGGATGACATTATGATGCTAGTCAAATAGATACACATACAAGATTTCGTGTACCTTTGTAGTATTTGGAACTTTAACAATGTTTACATCTGAGAGCGAACAGGGTGAAGGGGTGGGGGCGACACATACACACACACGAATAAGAAAACAAACAAGGGTTTAGAAGAGGGGGGGATGGGGAAACAAAAACCGAGTGAAAACAGGGTCAGGCAGCGCAAGGAAGGAAAGGGGACAGAAGGGTGAAACCCTAGTTTGCCTTTTACACCAGTGTCACAAGTTGCTGCCAGCAAAGGGGAGTTTAAGTGGAGCTGTACATTATTGGGATTTAAATTTCCAGTTACATATTTTAAATTGCATGATATGGTGAATAAAACATCAGTAGCATTTTATGTACAGGACATCCATGAAAAAAAAAAAAGTAAATTTCCCAAAATGTTTCGCTTAGGAGTTTCCTGACACAGTGAGGATTCCTGTCCCATGGCTATCAAATTGCAGGATCGCTGGACAGCCTGTGTCAAACCCAGGTCATTCTCTGTTTTGGAGTGTTCAAGTGACAATTTATTGCCTTTGGTGACATCCATAGGGCCAAATGGCGTCGTGGGAGAAATGTCCCTGAAACTATCCTGAAAGGCAGAAACTTCCCGCCAGATAGAATGACTTAGACTTCCACATTCCACTGACTTTAACAAAAAGTACTGTTAGTCAGCCGTGTAACATGTGTTCTGTTTTGTCTCACTGGGACAAAACAGTGCATAAAGACAAGCACGTTGATCAGTTTTTTTTTTTTTCTCTACCCCCCCCCCCCCCTCCACCCCCCCCCCCCTAAAAAAAAGAAACTCCCCCTTTTATACCTTTGCTATACCTTTGCACAAGATGTTATTCAAAAATCCCCATCAATATATAGTGAAAATGGTCAGCCATATGGTTTGGAGTGTACATTTGTTTTTCAAACACAGCATTGCATCTATACTGCCATATCAAAGCACGATATTCTGCCAGTGCCGATAGAATCTTTTCTTGATTTTCTTTATTAGTTTTTGGGATTGTATTTAAAAATATGGCTCTGTAGATGTCCGCTTGCGTTGTTGTGTATAAGAAAATGATGTTTTTTTAAGATTTGAAGTGTTGTCTGTACTGTTGAGCATTTGTAATAAATGTGTTCTTCCGTTTCTTGTATTTTTTGTGCGCATAGTTTGCAAGGTATTTTGCATCCAAGTTTTTTGGCTATTCCTTCTCGGGTCGGTGTAAGGTTAAAAATTAATCTATATATTATTTCTTTTGCCACTGGTCTTATAAATGGTTTGTGTATGTTCACAAAGGACTTGTAGTGACTGGTCCTAGGGTATGCTGTGCCTCTTTTGATTCTAGTGTGTAGAGGAGGTGCTTGTTGTGTTATTAAGTGTGTATAAATTTGTTTTGTTGTCTGTTGTAGTAGTTGTTCATTTCCTTTTAGATGTTTAAGACATTTCCTATAAAAGGAGGGGAGAGGCCCTGCAAAATGTGGTGATCTGTTATCTACTTTCCTGAGGTGATTTAATTTTAAATCTATGTAGTAAAGCGCTAGTGGGTATTTTTCTGGGTGGTTTATAATTTGTCCTATATATTTAAGTCTGAGGGATTTAATTTTAGTGATAATATCGTGTACAGCTACTCCTCCTTGTAGTTTACTTTGACATAATGTTTTTTGTTGGATAGCATATATTGTACTGCCAAATAAGAAGGGCCTTATTATTTTATTTATTTCTTTTAATATTTTTGTTGGGGGTTCTATTACTGTAGCTATATATATTATTTTTGGTATTACATACGTATTAATTATTCTACTTCTATCAAATATTGTATTTGTTCTGTATTTATGCATCTCAATTATTTTATTTATTTTCGCCACTAGCATTTTCCAAGTATGATTGTGTATTTTATCTGGACTATTTTGGAAATTTATGCCATATATTTTAAGTGTTTTAGTAGTTAAGAGTTCTGGAGGAAAATCTGCTTTATTTATCCAAGAGCCCAAGCCCATTATATATGATTTATTTATATTTATTTTAGCACCACTTGCCTTACCGAATTATTTAAATGTATCTAATATCCTTGTGATTGAAGTTATTTTGTAGGGGAAAAAACAGTGTCATCTGCATAAGCGATTAACTTTCTTTCTCCCGCCCTAGGTACTTTGGTGCCTTTGATATCGGTGTCCTGTCTAATTTTTTCTAACAGAGGTTCAAGAGCCAGCACATATAAGAGCGGAGAAAGTGGGAAACCTTGTCTCACAGATCTTTTTAGCCGGAATCCCGTAGTGAGTGTGTGGTTTACCAATACCTTGCTCTCTGGGTCCCGGTACAGTATTCTTATCCACTTTATAAATTTCGGACCCACTTTACATTTCCCTAACATTTTAAAAAGATATGTGTGTGATATTCTGTCAAAGGCCTTTTCCTGATCTAAGGATAACATTGATGTTTCACTGTTTGTGTACTTAGCATATTGTATGAAGTCTCTTACAAAGTGTGTGTGATTGTGTATGTTTCTATCTTTGACGCTACATTGTTGGTCTGGGTGTATGAGGTTTATCATTACCTGCTTTAATTTACTGGTTAAAATTTTTGCTAAAATTTTGTAATCTGTGTTTAACAAGGATATTGGCCTGTAGTTTTGTAAGAGGGTTTTGTCTGTGCTGTCTTTTGGTATTAATGTTATATATGATGTGTTGAAGCTTTCTGGTAATTGTTGTCTGTTGAAGGCGCTGTGATAGACTTTGAGAAGGAGAGGTCCTATGATAGGAGAGAAGTGCTGGTAGAATTCTGTTGTTAGACCATCAGGTCCGGGTGTTTTATTTTTGTTCATTGTGTTGATTGCTTGTGTTATTTCTGCTAATGTTATTTCTGTGTCTAGTATTTCTGTCTCTGCTTCCGATAGTTTTTTTGTGTACTGGAGAAAAATTTCTTGTGTTTTGGTGTCCGTTGGTTCCTCTTTAAAAAGGTTTTCGTAATAATCGTTAAAGGCTTCTGTTATTTTTATTGGGTCTGTTTGTGCTTGACCTTTCATGTCTACTATTTTATTTATTTGTTTATTTCTTTGAATATTGTTTTCTATTTTTAGATCTTGTATATTTGGTGTATTTTTTAATGGTAATTTAGTCCTTATTTGTGCCCCTGAGTATTTGTATTGTTGGCGTGTTTCTAACTGGGCTTCTAGGATTTTTATATGTGGTGAGTCTTTATTATATTCCTTGGTTAAAATTATTGCCTTTTTTAGTTCTTTTTCTTTTTCCAGTCTTCTTCTGTGTGTTATGTATGCGAGTCTTTGTGTCCTTTCACTTACTGAATATTTAAAATAGTCCCAAAAAGTTTCTATGTTGGTTGTAGGTATGTTGTTGACATAATCAAGAATGTGTTCTGTCATATACTCTACATAGTTTGAATCACTGAGGAGTGTGTTATTAAAAATCCAGTGTGCTGATTTCTTTTGTGCTGTTGGTGTCGTGTTCTCCGTATTTATGTGTGTTAGAATACCTTTGTGATCAGTGTATTCTAGTGTTTCTTCTAGGTGGGTGGCTTCTATAATATGGTGTGTGTTTGGTACATATATTCTATCTAACCTAGCCTGACTTTTCCATATTGAGTTTTTGTGTGTTGTGTCCGTATTTGTTGGATGTTTGCTTCTGAAAGAGTCTTTTAGTTTGTTCGCTGATATTATGTTGTGTATGGTGTCAAGTTGGTATGGTGTGTCTTTTGCAGTTCGTCTTTGCTGTGTCCGGACATCTCTCCCCTTGACATCCTCATTAGTTAGGACACAGTTAAAATCCCCTGCAAGTATTACGTTTTGATCCTTGTAATGCTGTGATAATGTTCCTTCTAGATTTTCGTAAAATTTTGGTTGGTAATCGTACTGTGGGGGTGCGTGTATATTTACTATCGTGTATGAATAGCTATTGTTTTTTACTTCTATGATGCACAGATTTCCGTTGCCGTCTCTGTATGTATCTGTGATGTCCCACCTGTCTGATGTTTGAAGTATTGCTGTTCCTGACCCAACTTTGTGTTGTGCAAGATTAAAGACAGAGTTTGACAGACCTAACTGCTGTGTAACTTTTTTTGCTAACCAATCTGTGGGAATGTTTGTTTCTTGTATTAGTATAAAATCGGGTTTATGTTTCTGTATGATGTTTTTTATGTGTGTCTGTTTTGTTCTCAGACCCCGTATATTTACACTGACAATTCTTAAATCCCCCTCCATTGAAAAAAAAGTAAGAGAACAAAAATTATAAAAATTTAAATTAAAAAAAAAATAAAAATAAAAATAAGGAAAAAAAAAATGCGTTGTTCGAAAGGTTCGATGAAAGGATTTCCCACACACACAGGTGTTTGAACAGTTCAAAAATCTTTGGGATTTTACAAAGGTTCACGTTTTAGTTAATTTTTCCCTGTTTTCCTGGAGAAAAACGGTTTCTCCAGGGATGAATAGGTTGTCACAGATAAAGTCTCTGACAGACTTTCGTCTGAAGTCGACTCTTCATCATCTTCTTTTGCCGTGTTCGAATCATCATCCCTTTCATTGTCGGTTAGAAACTGTTCTTTGTTTTTCGAATCTTTAACCAGGGAGGGTGGTTCCGCCTGGCACTGGGTAAGCAAGGAATGGCTGTTTTCTATGTCAGTGGCCTCGTCCACATCGTTGTTGGATGTTTTTGTTGCAGTTGCTGCACTGTCGACTTCTTGTTGTGCTTTCGCTATGCTCACTGGAGACTGTTTTTTGTTGCTCGAGTCTCCCACCAAGAATGGTGGTTCAAGTTCGCACTGGGTAAACAACAGGTGGCTGTTGTCAGTGTCAGTGACCTCGTCCACTTCGTTGTTGGATGTTGCTGTTGCTGCACTGTCGACTTCTTGTGTTGCTTCCACTATGACTATGCTCTTCTCTTCATTGTCGTTTACGTTGGTTTTCCCTTTTTTGGCTGCCATCTCTATTTCTGGAGATGATTTGCCGGGGGTTTGTTCTCCTTTTCTCTCGAGGATGTTGCGGCCTCTTTTAATGGGGACCACTTTAGGCCTTTCGTCTTGACTTTTCTTGGGGGCAGTTGTTTTTGCGAGGTTTTGTTGTTTCTGCTCGCCCACTGATTTTGGGCTGCTGGTTAGTGCGGGAAAATCTTTTCCCTGGTATTTGAAACATTCCTCGTTTATAGCTCTGGTTGTTGGTGATGGTGTTGGAGGGGTTGTCACGTTGAAACAGAAGTTTCCCTGCCTTTCTTTGGTGACATTCCCTCTGATGGGGACCATCTCAAAACATTCTGCGTCAAGCTGTTTTGCTGCTTTTTTGGGTTTGTGCAGCTGCCCGATCAGGCTGAGTCCCTTGTGTGGGGCCAGCTTCCCCATGCAGGTGCTGCCTGGTGTGCTTGTTTGAAGGCTGGCCTTCTTTGGTGCTTTTCTGGACACTGGTTACTCCAGTGATCATCTTTTCCGCACGTTTGGCAGGCAGGGCGTCTGCCTGGGATGCTAATGTGGACAATACTGTGTTTGCCTGCTATCGCAGGTGAATCGATTTTTATGTAATGCGGTATTGGTTTGTTTGGGGTACAATTTGCCCCCCACTTCCGCTCAGCTTTGTTGATTTGATAGACTTCAGGGTTTGGGTCCCCTGACATTTCTATAACCAGGTCTTTAACGCCGTCGCCATCCAAGGTTATAGGAACCCAGTTCATGGTTATCTTAGTCGTCTCGTCCCCCAGGTGGGAGACCCGAATTTTCACCTCATCATTCTCGGTCGAGAGGACTTTCCCATGGAGACTGTCTCTGACATGCTTGGGGCAGGTATCCGTTAGGTTCAGGTAGAAACGCAGCGGCTCCTCGTACCTATAGATATCTCGTATGCAGTCTTTCGGTACCTCACCGGGACCTAGCAGTAGTGGTACCAGGTGAGCATAATTTGCCTTGTCATAAGCTCTAGTGCCTCGTAAAGTGATGACAAGGGCGTCTGGTCTATGCAGATCCGGGTGCGTAAATCTCTTTGCCTGTAACTTGATAATCGGAATGTAGGCCATTCTAATGTATCCAACAGTTTTGTTATAGATGAAAACTTTGCAGTTTTGAAAGGACTTAGTTCTTGTTGTATAGCAATATGCGAAAATGAATACTCACTTTTTTAATGAATTCCCACAAAGTTTATTTTCCAGGAAATGACATAACAAATATTAGTTATATACAATTAATGTCGCTAACAAAAATAGTAACGAAAAAACCTCGTTATAGTACCCTTCAAATAAATTCGTTCTTCAAAGCCACGGCATTTTTTCTTTTTTTTTTGCTGAAAAATTACGCTGTTCTTGCTCCCTGTGAGTTTATTCCTATTACTGGTGTATTGATGTATTGTTTCGTGGCCGTGACTAAGACTCTAAGTGTCTGTTGTATCTCTGGGCATGTGTAAAAAATATGTTGTTCTGTTTCTTGTTCATTTGTGTTACATAGTTTACATGGGATTTTCTTTTTTAATCTTTTTGCTGTTACTTCTGTGGATGGGGTGATACTAAAAATTAATCTGTAAGTGATTTCTTTCCCTACCGGTTTTATATATGATCTGTGTATGTTCCTAAAGGATTTAAAATGATTAGTTCTGGGGTAAGTTAATCCTTTTTTAATTCTAAAGTGTAGGGGTGGTGCCTGTTGGGTTATTAGTTTTGTGTAAATTTGTTTTGTCGTTTGTTGGATGAAGAGTTCACTTCCTTTCAGGATTGCAAGGCAGTTTTTATAAAATGGGGGAAGGGATCCAAAAAAGTGTGGTGAGTTGTTATCTAATCTCCTAAACTTTGTTAATCTAATGGCTACATAATATATCGCTAAGGGGTATGTTTCTGGGCTAGTGATTATCTGTCCTAAATATTTAAGTCTAATGGATTTAATTTTTGTGCTGATGTCGTGTATTCCTACTCCTCCTTTTAATTTATCTTGGATTAGGGTCTTTTGTTGGATTGCATGAATTGTTCTGCCAAATAAGAAGGACCTTATTAGTTTATTTATTTCTTTGATTACTTTTGGTGGGGGATCTATTATTGTAGCTATGTATATTAGTTGGGGTATTATATATGTGTTTATTATCCTACTTCTATCGAAAATAGTATTTTTTCTGTATTTATGCATCTCTATCGTTTGGGTTATTTTAGTGATTAGGTTGTCCCATGTGGGTTTATATATTTTATTGGGGATATCTGGAAAGTTTATTCCGTATAATTTGAGGTTGTGGGTTTTAATGAGGTCTGGTGGGAAATCAGCTTTGTTGAACCATCTTCCTAGCCCCATAATATACGATTTATTTACATTTATTTTTGCCCCACTCGCTTTCCCAAATTCTTCAAAAGTGTCTAATATTTTTGTGATTGAAGTAAGTCTGGAGGGGAAGAAGGCAGTGTCGTCGGCATACGCGATTAGCTTCCTTTCTCCCACCCCAGGTACTTTAGTGCCTTTTATGCTGGAATCTTGTCTGATTTTTTCCAGTATGGGTTCCAGGGCCAAGACATATAGGAGTGGAGAGAGAGGGCAGCCCTGTCTCACGGATCTTGCAATTCGGAATCCCGCCGTGAGCGCATGATTCACCAGCACTTTACTTTCAGGATTCCTGTACAAGATCCTTATCCACTCCACAAATCTCGGCCCCAGTCGGCACTTTTTTAATCATTTACGACATTAAATAACAATGTCGCATATAAAAATTTGTAACGAAACGATCTCGTTGTAATTCCAGAATACCAGAGCCAACGCTACGTGCTCAAGTCTCAAAATTAATATCTGACTGTAAATGAGGTTACAAACAAATTATGGTTACAAATTTAATGTAACACAATTAGTTGTTTTAAAAAAAATATTATATTTTAATCAAATTTTAAAATAAATATTTACGTGGCAATGTTTATAAATGGCTTTAAATTATTTTTAAGAAAGAAAAGCAAACGAATTTATTCTGTTAAAAAAATTTTTTTTTTAAAGTGAGTATTTCCCCTTAGCGACGATTTAAGTCCCTTGATATTTTTTATAAATAAACTGATTAATGAAAACTACGCACACTGCGAAAGGCATGTTGCTATGGTAAGGCTCTGTTTTCTTACATCTGTTCTTAGTGTTAGAAGGGAGTAAGCTTTAGTCCTGTTCCAGAACTTAAATTGTGTATACACACAAGCAGTTCACAACCTGCTTATTTGTATGCAGACTGTTGGTTCATAGCCTCTGAGAGATGCGCTCCGACTTCGAGTACTCAAAAGTAGTAGTAGTACATTTTACCGCACTAGGACATCACACGAGCGATAAATACCCGATGACACAGAGTGCCGCCATGCGGCTGAGGATCACTTGTGGAGAGGTCCCGGAATTAGCGTTCAGCCATTAGACCATATTTATGGTTGGGCTATATTGCGGCCCCTGGTAAGAGCCAGGGTGAGGTTTCAAAATAGCGAAAAATTGCATCCCACTCGATAAAGCAGCTGTAGCTGCTCTATTCTTAATGATGATCGACATCATAAGCAGGACTGGCGAAGTTGGCAGTATAAGTTTAGTAATGTAAGCACTTGCGACTAAAACTGAACTTCTGGTACCACGCCCAACGTTTTGGTACGTTTTGTAAATTTTTATATCCAGTCCTTACAAACTCGAGTGGATCAAACACAGTTACGATGGTTTGGACATGTATGCAGAATGGGAGAAAATCTGCCACTATGGCAGGCATAGGAGGCTAAGAACAAAGGAACCAGACCACCAGGGCAACAAAGTGTCCGGTGGGAAGACAGCTTTCGATGGTCCCTGATAGACAGAGGACTGGAATGGAATAAAGTTAAAAAGAAAACTGCTTATAAAGAAGTCTGGTAATCTCTCTGGCAAACCTCTGCACGCCAAGATAGAAGAGGAAAGACTAAGTAAGTAAGTTATAAGTTTTGCATCAGTATTCAAAATGTCAGTACTTTGTTTACATGTTTTATTTTTTTTAAAATTCTGGTAAAAAAAAAGCGTAATGCAAATCGTCGACCACGAAGCCAAAAGTGTTGGAATTAATTCCATTCATGATATTGAAGTGATTGTAGCTGATAGAATGGAATGGAGAAATAGACTGCCAGACCTATGTGACATATAATGGCACAACGTGATAATGAAGCAACGTATGAATGAAAATGTACCATTTGATGTGACTGTTTAAGTACGCTTGTGTTGCAATTTCAAAGGTCAATGTAGGAATGTTCCATCCAGACAATAGGCAGATAGTTCTTTTTCATGTCTTTCGTGACAGATTATCATTACAATTTATTTAATGCTCAAGTTTTATGATTCAGTTTTATTCTGAAGTATTTAGTGACATTTGTAAATATGTGCATAGTTGTATTTTTTAAAAACCGTTGTATGAGTTTGAGGTATATGAAAAAGCTTAAAGTTGGCAACTACTTACGAAAAAAAAGTACATTATCTTGTTAAAAAGATTAAACAGACTGACTGACTTTCTTCCCTACCAGGAAATCACACAAGCGATAAACACCTGATGACACAAAGTGCCAACATGTGGGTGAGGATCACCGTGGAGAGGTCCCAGAAACCACGTTCAGCCTTTAGACCATATTTGTGGCCAGGCTATATTGCGGCCCCTGGCATGAGCCAGAGTAGGGCTTCAAATAACGGAAAAATCCATCATAAAAGGACGGGAAATGGATAAATGGTAATGAAAAAAGATGAAAAATATTCTTCGTGGTTTGTTGTCAGTACATTGACGAAAAATTTTGGTTCTTGTCAAATATATAAGGCAAGCTAGTAAATATACAAGGCAAGCCAGTAAATATATATGTATATAGACATACACAGCATGTTTAAAAAAAATCTTTAAATGGGTGTATCAATAAAAAAAAATTATGTCCTATTTGTGTGTTTTATTACATTTTCAAAACATATTTGGTACCATTCCCAAAACAATTTCTGCAGCCTTTATCATTGGTAGTGAACGATTTAGGGGAAAATACGTTTCTGTTCTAAGGGAAGCAACTAATGTTAAATCATTGAATTTCGCAGATTGAAGTTATCTACTCTGTGACTTCTTTCAATCATACACGCTATAGGATTTCATGCATTTGTAAGGGGACCATACATCCTGTTTTCGCCGGAACATTTCCGTGTCTAGGCGTGCGCGGCTTGTGCCGTCGGTACTCCAGAAAAGCAGCAATTGTTTTCTTTCATAAAAATCAAGGATTAAGCTTGAGAACTGAACATATCGTATACGTATACTTACCTAGTGTTTAGCTTTAAATCCTTACGTCTTTTTCTGGACGTAATTTTTTGTTATTTAAAGCCCCACTCTGGCTTTTGCCAGGGGCCGCAATATTGGCAGGCCATAAAATATGGCCAATTGTCTGAACGCGGTTTCTGGGACCTCTCTACGGTGATCCTCACCCACATGGTGGCACTTTGTGTCATTGGGTGTTTATCGCTTGTGTGATGTCTAGGTGGGGTAGAAAGTCATTCATTCATACGTATACTTACATCTGTAGATCTGATTAGATTCGTTAGTTTTTGATACTTTTAATGTCTGAAATGCGTGAAAGTGATTTTTTTGTTTAAATATATAACAACATGCCCCCACCCCAGTGCAGTTAAAATGCATATTAGGCATTAGAAACTAGGGCTGTACCGAATATTCGCTTCGTATTCGCTTCGGGGCCGAATAGTGGACCTAATAACTATTCGGTATTCGGCTGAATAGTTGCAGTCGGGCCGAATACGAATAGTGGTTACCTTACACCCGTTCCTGGACTGGTAGAAATTAAACATATCAAAGATTTCCCACCTTTGTTCATACTGTCGAGCGTTATCTCTGTGCACCACCTACGAGCGTACCAAGGGAACGTCTATTTAGTACAGCTGGAAATACCTTCAGTGAGACCAGAAGCTGCCTTAATGCTGACAACATGGAATGATTTTTTTTTTTTTTTTTGGTACTACATTGTATGAAGTAAAATGTCAGCGTACATTTGACATCATGGATGATTTCTTTTTAGATATATTTTATACACGAAAGTGGAAGAATGGGCCTCAGTGTGAATAGTGGGAAGACAGAAGTAATGGTGGTATCAAAGAAAATAATTACTCCTAAATGTGTAATAAAAGTCAATGGTTTCATTTTGGGACAAGTACGGAAATTTAAGTATCTGGGCACATGGATAACATCAGATAGAAGATGCATTACTGAAATAAGAAACAGAATAGGACAGGCAAAAACTGCATTTTATAAAATGAAGAACATCTTATGCAATATATCTTTGTCTTTGAAGGTTAGAAAAAGAATTCTTGCTTGCTACATACATCCAGTGTTAACATATGGCTGTATGTCCTGGACAATCGGTAGGCAGGCCAAACAATTTCTTGAAGCCTTAGAGATGTGGTATTACAGAACAATGCTTAAAATACCCTGGATAGTGAACGAACATCGAACTGGGGCGTTCAGTGCTTACTACAAGAAGACTGGTGTACAGGCAATGAACTGGGGCAAGCAGTGCTCACAGCAAGAAGACTTGTGAACCGCAAATGAACTCGGACGAGCAGTGCTCACTACAAGAAGACTGATGAACCTACATTGAACTGGGACCGGCAGTGTTTACTACAAGAAGACTAGTGAACCAGCAAAACACTGGAGCGAGCAGTGCTCACTACATAAAGACTGGTGAACGAACATCAAACTGGGGCGAGTAGTGCTTACTTCACGAAGATTGGTGAACGAACATCGAACTGGGGCGAGCGGTGCTTACTACAAGAAGGCTGGTAAACCAGCAATGAACTTGTCATCCCTGTGTGTGATGCAATTTTCCGTTATTTGAAGCCCTACTCTGGCTCTTGCCAGGTGCCGCAATATAGGCCGGCCATAAATATGGTCTAATGGCTGAACGCCGTTTCTGCAAGTGCAAACAGAAATTTTGTTTCATCTATTTTGGACAATGGTGGTAATGAATCTAAAAATATTACTCTATACATGTTGATTTGTGACTTTATGTAGTGTTTCGTGGTTGTATCTAAAACTCTAAGTGTCCGTTGTACTGCTGGGCATGTATAAAAGATATGTTATCTGTTTATTGTTCGTTTTTGTTACATAATTTTCATGGGATTTTCTTTTTTTAATCTTTTTTGCTGTATTTTCTGTAGATGGTGTAATATTTAAAATTAGTCTATAAATAATCTGTTTCCCTACCGGTTTTATATATGGTTTATGTATGTTTCTAAATAAATTATAGTGATTGGTTCTGGGGAATGTTAATCGTTTTTTTAATTTTAAGATGTGGGGCTGTGCTTGTTGATTTATTGGGTTCGTGTAAATCTGTTTTTTCGTTTGTGTAATTAGTTCATTTCTTTTTTGGTCTTTAAGGCAATTCTTATAAAATGGGGGAAGGGATCCTAAAAAATGTAGAGAGTTATTATTGTCTAGTCTTTTTAATTTTGTTAATTTTAGGGCTACTTAGCACATCGCTAATGGGTATGTTTCTGGGTTAGTAATTATTTGTACTAGGTATTTGAGTCTGATGGCTTGAATTTTTGAATAATATCGTGTATTTCTACGCCTCCTTTTAATTTATATTGGATTAAAATATTTTGTTGAATTCTATAAATTGTTCTACCAAATAAATAGTCTCTTATTATTTTATGTATGTCTCTAATACAAACTACTGGACGTATATTTGCCAAGAGAAACCACACAACAGCCAGGGGCTGTTAGGGATGGTTCTGCAACGTCCTGTAAAGGATACGCAACTTTAAAAAAAATGTCTCTAATAACCTTTGCTGGGGGGATCTATTATTGTAGCTATGTATCTTAGTTTGGATATTACATGTGTGTTTATTATTCTACTTCTATCGAATATTGTATTATTCCTGTATTTATGCATTTCTATAGTTTTAGTTATCTTAGTTGTTCGATTTTCCCATGTGGGTTTTCCATATGTATTCTATTTAGGCTATTTTGGAAGTTTATTTCGTATAATTTAAGGGTTTACGTTTTTATGAGTTTTGGGGGCGGGGGTGTGGATCGGCCTTATTTAACCATTTCCTAACCCCATAATATATAATTTATTTAAATTTTTCTGGGGCCCCGCCTGCTTTTCCAAATTCTTTAAACGTATCTAATATTTTTGTGATTGAAGTAATTCTGGAGGGGGAGAAAGCAATGACATCCGAATAAGCGATTAGCTTCCTTTCTCCCGCCACAGGTACTTTAGTGCCTTTGATGCTAGTGTCTTGTCTTTTTTTTTTTTTCTAATAAGGGTTCCAGGGCCAGAACATATAGGAGTGGAGAGAGAGGACAGCCTTGTCTTACGGATCTTGCAATCTGGAATCCCGCCGTGAGCGCATGGTTCACCAGCACCCGACTCTCTGGATTCTGGTACAAGATCCTAATCCAATCCACAAATCTCTTGTGTTTTGGTGTCAGTTTGATCTTCTTTAAAAAGTTGTTAATAGTGCTCTCTAAAAGCCTCGTTTATCTTTCCAGGATCTGTTTGTGTCTGTCCTCTAATATCTATTATCTTATTTATTTGTTTACTTTTTTTATTTAGTTCTAGAAGAGTCCTGTAAATTATTATTTTTCTTTCTTTAAAGTTTTAAATCAATTCTATTGAAAGTTGAAGTGAATCTGTGTACAAAGTTGCGTGGTTACTGCAATATGCGTTTTACACATAAGCAGGGGTCTGTGGCATGCGCTTTGTACTCAGAATTTCATAAATCATTTACGACATTACATAACAATGTCGCATATAAAAATTTGTAACGAAACGATCTCGTTGTAATTCCAGAATACCAGGGCCAACGCTACGTGCTCGAGTCTCAAAATTAATATCTGACTGTAAATAAGGTTACAAACAAATCATGGTTTACAATTTAATGTAACACAATTAGTTGTTTTAAAAAAAAATATTATATTTTAATCAAATTTTAAAATAAATATTTACGTGGCAATGTTTATAAATGGCTTTAAATTATTTAAAAAAAAAAAAGCAAACGAATTTATTCTGTTCAAATAATTTTTTTTTAAAGTGAGTATTTCCCCTTAGCGACAATTTAAGTCCCTTGATATTTTTTATAAATAAACT
Organism: Candidula unifasciata; assembly: GCA_905116865.2. Taxonomy (NCBI): domain Eukaryota; kingdom Metazoa; phylum Mollusca; class Gastropoda; order Stylommatophora; family Geomitridae; genus Candidula; species Candidula unifasciata. Next base: position 27,894 of record CAJHNH020004783.1, read on the forward strand.
GATTAATGAAAACTACGCACACTGCGAAAGGCATGTTGCTATGGTAAAGCTCTGTTTTCTTACATCTGTTCTTAGTGTTAGAAGGGAGTAAGCTTTGACAGACACTCTAGTTACTAGTCAACTTCTAGACTTTAGTCCTGTTCCAGAACTTAAATTGTGTATACACACAAGCGGTTCACAACCTGCTTATTTGTATGCAGACTGTTGGTTCATAGCCTCTGAGAGATGCGCTCCGACTTCGAGTACTCAAAAGTAGTAGTAGTACATTTTACCGCACTAGGACATCACACGAGCGATAAATACCCGATGACACAGAGTGCCACCATGTGGCTGAGGATCACTTGTGGAGAGGTCCCGGAATTAGCGTTCAGCCATTAGACCATATTTATGGTTGGGCTATATTGCGGCCCCTGGTAAGAGCCAGGGTGAGGTTTCAAAATAGCGAAAAATTGCATCCCACTCGATAAAGCAGCGGAACTGCTCTATTCTTGATGATGATCGACATCATAAGCAGGGCTGGCGAAGTTGGCAGTACAAGTTTAGTAATGTGAGCACTTGCGACCAAAACTGCACTTCTGGTACCACGCCCAACGTTTTGGTACGTTTTGTAAATTTTTATATCCAGTCCTTACAAACTCGAGTGGATCAAACACAGTATGCAGAATGGGAGAAAATCTGCCACCATGGCAGGCATAAAAAAAGTAAAGTAAAGTTCCCTTTTCACGCCTTTCTGCGCATACGATGGTCCCATATTTGGACAGACTCTGTGGGTAATGTGTCAGCATTATGTCTTTACTTTCCCAGGAGCCCAAAATCTGCTGGGTCGACTGCGACGTCCCATGGCAGGCAGTGGGTTTCGATCGCGGATGGCTTAAGTCGGACTCGCAACGGAACCAGACCACATAGGAGGCTAAGAACAAAGGAACCAGACCACCAGGGCAACAAAGTGTCCGGTGGGAAGACAGCATTCGATGGTCCCTGATGGACAGAGGACTGGAATGGAATAAAGTTAGAAAGAAAACTGCTTATAAAGAAGTCTGGCAATCTCTCTGGCAAACCTCTGCACGCCAAGATAGAAGAGGAACGACTAAGTAAGTAAGTTATAAGTTTTGCATCAGTATTCAAAATGTCAGTGCTTTGTTTACATGTTTTATTTAAAAAAAAATTTATGGTAAAAAAAAAGCGTAATGCAAATCGTCGACCACGAAGCCAAAAGTGTTGGATTAAATTCCATTCATGATATTGAAGTGATTGTAGCTGATAGAACAGAATGGAGAAATAGACTGCCAGACCTATGTGACATATAATGGCACAACGTGACAATGAAGCAACGCATGAATGAAAATGTACCATTTGATGTGACTGTTTAAGTACGCTTGTGTTGCAATGTCAAAGGTCAATGTTTGAATGTTCCATCCAGACAATAGGCAGATAGTTCTTTTTCATGTCTTTCGTGACAGATTATCATTACAATGTATTTGATGCTCAAGTTTTATGATTCAGTTTTATTCTGAAGTATTTAGTGACATTTGTAAATATGTGCAGAGTTGTATTTTTTAAAAACCGTTGTATGAGTTTGAGGTATATAAAAAAGCTTAAAGTTGGCAACTGCTTACGAAAAAAAAGTACATTATCTTGTTAAAAAGATTAAACAGACTGACTGACTTTCTACCCTACCAGGAAATCACACAAGCGATAAACACCTGATGACACAAAGTGCCAACATGTGGGTGAGGATCACCATGGAGAGGTCCCAGAAACCACGTTCAGCCTTTAGACCATATTTGTGGCCAGGCTATATTGCGGCCCCTGGCATGAGCCAGAGTAGGGCTTCAAATAACGGAAAAATCCATCATAAAAGGACGGGAAATGGATAAATGGTAATGAAAAAAAGATGAAAAATATTCTTCGTGGTTTGTTGTCAGTACATTGACAAAAAATTCCGGTTCTTGTCAAATATATGAGGCAAGCTAGTAAAATATATATGGCAAGCCAGTAAATATATAAGGCAAGCCAGTTTTATATATATAAATATATATATATATATTATATATATATATATATATATAATATATTATATATATATATATATATTATATATATATATATAGACACCACACAGCATGTTTAAAAAAAATCTTTAAATGGGTGTATCAATTAAAAAAAATTATGTCCTATTGTGTGTGTTTTATTACATTTTCCCAAAACATATTTGGTTACCATTCCAAAACAATTTCTGCAGCCTTATCATTGGTAGTGAACGATTTAGGGGAAAATACGTTCTGTTCTAAGGGGAGCAACTATGTTAAATCATTGAATTTCGCAGATTGAAGTTATCTACTCTGTGACTTCTTTCAATCACACACGCTATAGGATTTCATGCATTTGTAAGGGGACTATACATCCTGTTTTCACCGGAACATTTCCGTGTCTAGGCGTGCGCGGCTTGTGCCGTCGGTACTCCAGAAAAGCAGCAATTGTTTTCTTTCATAAAAATCAAGGATTAAGCTTGAGAACTGAACATATCGTATACGTATACTTACCTAGTGTTTAGCTTTAAATCCTTACATCTTTTTCTGGACGTAATTTTTTGTTATTTGAAGCCCCACTCTGGCTTGTTGCAGGGGCCGCAATATTGGCAGGCCATAAAATATGGCCAATTGTCTGAACGCGGTTTCTGGGGCCTCTCCCGGTGATCCTCACCCACATGGTGGCACTTTGTGTCATTGGGTGTTTATCGCTTGTGTGATGTCCACCCTGGTGGGGTAGAAAGTCATTCATTCATACGTACTACTTACATCTGTAGATCTGAATTAGCATTCGTTAGTTTTTGATACTTTTAATGTCTGAAATGAGTGAAAGTGATTGTTTTTTGTTTGTTTATATAACAACATGCCCCACCACAGTGCAGTAAAATGCATATTAGGGCATTAGAAAACTAGGGCTGTACCGAATATTCGCTTCGTTATTCGCGTCGGGCCGAATAGGTGTGACCTAATAACTATTCGGTATTAGCCCCTGAATATTTGCAGTCGGGCGAATACGACAATAGGGTACCTGACGCCGTCTGACTGGTAGAAATTAAACATATCAAGATTTCCCACCTTTGTTCATACGTCGGAGCGTTTCTGTGCACCACCTACGAGCGTACCAAGGGAACGTCTATTTATACAGCTTTGAACTACCTTCGTGACGCCAGAAGCTTCCTTAATGCTGACAACATGAATATTTTTTTTTTTTTTGGTACTACATTGTGTGAAGTAACTGTCAGCGGGGGACATTGACATCATGGCTGTTTCCTTTTTAGATATATGTTAGACATGGAAGTGGAAAATGGGCCTCAGTGTGAATAGTGGGATACAGAAGTAATGTGGTATCAAGAAATAATTAATCCTAAATGTGTAATAAACAGTCAATGGTTTCAGTTTGGGACAGTACGGAAATTTAAGTATCTGGGCACATGATAACATCAGATAGAAGATGCATTACTGAAATAAGCAACAGAATAGGACAGTCAAAAACTACAAGCATTTTCTAAAATGAAGAAAACCCCTTTTGCAATATTCTTTGCTTTGAAGGGTTTTTAAAAAAAATTTTTGCTTCTACATACATCCAGTGTTACAATGGGGGTAGTCCTGGACAAACGGAGGGAGGGCCCAAAAAATTCTTGAAGCCTTTAAAAGTGGGATTACGAAAAATCT
>CAJHNH020004784.1:0-31591 GCA_905116865.2 Candidula unifasciata
ATCCCTGAACTAGACGGTGCAGCCGTGAAACGAAACCACGACAATCAGAGCGCGAGGCAATCTATTTGACCACTCCGCCACACCGACCCTGGAATATTTTGTAATTAGGTTTATGTTCACACAAATCAATGACACACGGGTGTAACCCATAAGTGCTCCGCTCTACTTCTAACTGTAGACTGAGTCCGAAGAATCTCAGCGCAGTGCACGAATCCCGCAGCCCCAGCGAGGATCCTGAAATACTTTTGTAATTTTTTTACTATAAATTTTGCACCACTGTTAGGCTAGTCTTTTTTTTTCGATTTCCATCTGCTCAGGGATTGTTTTACATGCGCAACAATACACACGGGCGTTCGATCTTACTACCCGCTCGCTAGCGTTGTTGGTTAAACCTAACTTTGCGACGACCGGGTGACGAAATCCTTGTGGTCCGGTGCACGCCCGGGGGTAGACAGAAAAGCCACATTTCTCCCAAATTTACGGTATCTATCATGGAATCAAGGCCGAAGGGTTGCGATACCATAGTACCGAGCCAAAGGGTTAACAACACATGGTTTCTGGATATTTAAAACAAACTTTACAGAGACCAGAGAGAAAAACTAGAAGTCTACGTTTCACCAAGGTGGGGGGGGGGGGGTTAAACCAGGGACCTCCAGCACTCAAGGCGGACGCTATACCTCGAGACCACGCAGTCCCCTAAAATTTGAATACATTGTAACGATATCTCCAAGATGGGTATTGTCGAAGAAGTGATTAACTCTTTAGACCACCAACGGAATAAAGGTGTTACAGTATGTGAGATCCATTCAACATAGGCTGGACTTGCTTGACAAGGCAAGGTGGGGAGGGGGGGGGGGGAAGAATCAAGGAAGGAAGATGGAAACTAAATTCCACTGTGTGTGTGTGTGTGTGTGTGCGTGTTTTCAATTCTAAATTACTTTTGGTGTAGCGTTTCAGCACTCGAGTCCAAAGGCGTAAAGTTCTGGTAAAAAGACCAGGTCAGTCGGTGGCCATAAAATATGGACTTGAAAGCCGATGGGAGAATTGTCGTTAGGGACTAGGAAATAGTTTATAGGGCTCTCCCTGCTCTGACAGATGGGCGGGTGGCAGGTAGGAGGGGGGGGGGGTGGGGGGAGTTAGTCTCCGATGTTTGGGTGTTCATGAACGCAGAAGGCCCAGGTATGGGAGGGCTAGAACTTTAAAGATACCGTAAGAAAAAAAAAGTTGGCGGTGGGGTGTGAAGTTAATCCGGACTACCCAGCTTACATCGCGGCAGGTTTGTTGTCAACTAAGAGTGCAAGATTAACTCTCTGAGTCCCAAACAACCCACGATGTGGTAGGGGGTGCGTGGTGTTGAGGTTTGGTGTCTGCCTCGAGTCCTGGAGGTTCCGGGTTTAAGCCCCGGTTAAGGCTAGGATTTTTTCACGTAAACTTCTAGTAATTTCTCCTGGTCTCTGGATAGTAAGACCGGACGCCCGTGTGTATTGTTTAGAAATCAATTAGCAGTTGGAAATTGAAAATAATAGCCTAACGGCCTTGTCCGAGCAAAATTTAGAGTTAAAAATCTACCCAAAGTATTTCAATATTCTCGCCGGTGTAACAGAGTTGGTGCACTGCGCTGAGATTGTTCAGACTCTAGCTTGTGTTGGAAGAAGAACGGAGCACTTATGGGTTACTACCCGTGTCCTATGAATATTCATCCGTTGAAAAAAGAAACCAGAAACATAAAACAGAATGATGTGGTAGGGACCCTACATGTCTCAAACATCGTCAAGTGTCTTTTTACGGTTGAGTTTTGGTCAGTGTATATTAATTACATCTGGCAACCACACAGGAATTTCACGCTCATTCCTGCAACACATCAAGTGTTTTAGAATTTTCATTATAATATTTAATAACAACAAGGAATTTTTTTTTTTTTGGTACCCAACTGATGGGACAGAAAGAGGTCAGCATTCAGTGTTTCCTTTTAGGAGACCCGGGTTTGAATCCTTGGTAAAGTTAGCGAATGTTTTGTCTGCGGTAAACATTAAAATACTATCCTACACAGTCGGTATAGATAGCACGAGTCATGAGGCCCTCAATCGTCAGGCCCAAAGACCTCCCTGCCAAAACCGGATAAACACAGTTAGGGACAGGTGCTTCATAAAACTGAATACTTTTGACAGGTTTTGACAAGGGCTGACAATACCTGGATTTTCTCCCAAGACCTGGGTTTTTTTTAATGACGCATTTAGTTGAGTTTCTGGATTCTAGGGTTTTTCGTAAAATATATCCTTATATAAAGGTGTGTAAATGATTTATTTGTATATATACAATGTTTGAAGTTTGAACAACGGATCAACATCATGGCACACAGTTAGTAACCCATAAGCGTTCCGTTCTTCTTTTAACTCTAGACAGAGTCCGAAGAAGCTCAGCACAGGCTCTGCAGCACCGGCGAGGATCCAGAAATATTTTAGGTAGATTCTTAACTCCAAATTTTGCCCGGGCAGCGCTGTTAGGCTACTCTTTTCGATTTTCAACAGCCGCGGGATTTTTTACATACGCAACAATGCACACGGGCGTCCGATCTCACTACCCAGAGACAAGGGGAAATTACTAAAGTCCACGTGAAAAAAGCTAACCCTTACCAGGGATTGAACCCGGAATCTGTAGCACTCAAGGCGGACACCATGCTCGAGATCACACAGCCTCCTGTAACTATACAAATTGTACTTTCTATCAATCTTGGTTTTTTTTTTTTTTTTTTCCTTTCGTTTGTATTGCTTGGGATTTTTTGTCAACTTGGCTTGGGTTTAGATTTTGTTTTTAAACACTATTGTCAACCCCTGGTCTTGACTTCGTCCCCCCACACCCCCTCCCCTGCCTTGGCTTTAAGGTCCACCCCGCCTTTAATAGGTAAAAGTAATTGTCGTGGATAGAAAGGCCGTCGTCGGCCTGATAATAATGACATAATCCACCCAGCACTATAATTAAAGCGCAACAGAGGCAATAATATGACCCTTATCAAACCGTTAGCAAAATACAATCAACAATATATATTTGGAGAGACAAAAAAAAATATATGTAAATACTGTATAAGTGTACGTCGAGAATGCGCTGCAGTCTTGCCAATAGAATTGTTTTTCTGAATAAACCTGCATCAGAACTTCTCTTGGCTTTCTTCACGGTATTTCTGTTTTAAACTGATGTTTTGGCTGATCTCAAACAGATTTTGAGAAATTCTTGATTACTGCCCCGCACCTCTGGCATACATACGCTCGCGGCACCCTGGTTACCCCGCCACCTCTGGCAGATATACGCTTGCGGCACCCTGGTTACCCCGCCACCTCTGGCAGACATACGCTTGCGGTACCCTGGTAACCCCGGCACCTCTGGCATACATACGCTCGCGGCACCCTGGTTACCCCGGCACCTCTGGCAGACATACGCTTGCGGTACCCTGGTAACCCCGGCACCTCTGGCATACATACGCTCGCGGCACCCTGGTTACCCTGGCACCTCTGGCAGATATACGCTCGCGGCACCCTGGTTACCCCGCCACCTCTGGCAGACATACGCTTGCGGTACCCTGGTAACCCCGGCACCTCTGGCATACATACGCTCGCGGCACCCTGGTTACCCTGGCACCTCTGGCAGACATACACTCGCAGCACCCCTGGTTACGCCGACACCTCTGGTAGACATACGCTCGCAGCACCCCTAGTTGCCCCGGCACCTCTGGCATACATACGCTCACGGCACCCCTAGTTGCCCCACCACCTCTGGCATACATGGGTGCCTCGGCAGCCTGTTTGAGAACCGCTCTCTACTTCTTCTTCTTCTTCTTCTTCTTCTTCTTCTCTTCCACCTTGTACCTCATCGAAGTGTCGGGGGGAGATGTAATGTTCGTTGATGAGCTCTGTCAAGAGCACTATTAAGACTGATGTTCATTTCTGTAAGGCTGTTCTTAATGCCATCACTCCATATTTTCCGAGGTCTTCCACTCGCTTTATACCCGTTGTAACGTTTTAGTGTGGCTCGCTGTGGCAGATAGTACCAGGGCATTCTTGTTAGGTGTCCAAACCATTTCATTTGTTGTTCTTTGATGACCTGTAAGACTGGCTTTATTCCTAGCATTCGTCTGATTTCATGATTTTGTATTCTGTCTTTCCTTGAAACTCCTGCAGCTCTTCTAAGGCATTTCATCTCTGTTGTCACAATTTTACGTTCATTGGGGGATGTAAGTGTCCACGTTTGGCACTGATAGCATAGTGTTGGCCAAAAAATAGTTCTGATAAGATTCACTTTAGTACTCCGAGGTATCTGCTTGTGTGTCCGCTCTCTACACCATGGCTAAATCAGTTACTAAAATCCCACCGAAATACCTATTATGAATGTAATGACAACACATGATGACAGTTATAAGGTATTATATTGCAATTATATTTTCCAATGCATGTTCCGGGGATTCAATTTTTTTTGTAGGATAGGGGGTGGGATGGGTAGACCCACTGCCCTCCACCCACAAGCATGTCGTAAAAGTCTACTGATCCTTCTGGAACCGACTAAAGATTTTAATCAAAGGATAAACATTTCAGCTATTTTCGGTAACATTATTGCAGGCTCGCTGATCGAGAGAAAATACTGGGAGAGGGGCGCCTCCGTCCCTCATCCATGAATGTATGACTAAAAAGACAGACAGACTGATAGCCTGAAAGATAGATAGATAGATAGATAGATAGATAGATAGATAGATAGATAGATAGATAGATAGATAGATAGATAGATAGATAGATAGATAGATAGATAGATAGATAGATAGATAGATAGATAGATAGATAGATAGATAGATAGATAGATAGATAGATAGATAGATAGATAGATAGATAGATAGATAGATAGATAGATAGATAGATAGATAGATAGATAGATAGATAGATAGATAGATAGATAGATAGATAGATAGATAGATAGATAGATAGATAGATAGATAGATAGATAGATAGATAGATAGATAGATAGATAGATAGATAGATAGATAGATAGATAGATAGATAGATAGATAGATAGATAGATAGATAGATAGATAGATAGATAGATAGATAGACAGATAAATGGATAAGATAGACAGATAAATGGATAAGATAGACAGATACAATCGCACTTAGACTACTCTAGCACCAAGAACTAGCCTCCCCAAGCACACATTGGCTGATCGTTAGACTGGCTGGAACACAAAAAATGCACGTCGGGTGATTTACTGCTACACGTTCCTGCTAGAACTCTGTATGTGAGTGACAGCGCCGTGAATGTTTCCTTAGATCTTTTCATGGATGTTTGAAAACGCGAAGTTCAGATCTTTCATCTTTTGTCACTACCATAATTACGGCCTGTCTGTGAGCATTCCTCTTTTAGATCAGTAGGAAGACGGCGACTGAATCGGGGTAGTTCGATGGTTCTCACACGGAAACAGTTTTAAACATGAGTATATATTCCAGGACCCCATTTTCACAAGATTAGACTCACTGAATTTAATAAGCATGGCATGAAAGGCAACTAATTACAGCCTGCTCTAAACAGATATGAGGTGCCGAAAGGCGTGGATATCGCTGCCTCGCTTTAAACCTCAACGCAGCGTGCCAAATACCATTTTATAGGAGAATAATAATAATAATAATAATAATAATAATAATAATAATAATAATAATAAGCAGAAGAAGAAGAAGAAGAAGAAGAAGAAGAAGAAGAAGAAGAAGAAGAAGAAGAAGAAGAAGAAGAAGAAGAAGAAGAAGAAGAAGAAGAAGAAGAAGAAGAAGAGAAGAAGAGAAGAAGAAGATGAAAGGAAAACAAATCAGAAGAGAAGAAGAAGAAGAAGAAGAAGAAGAAGAAGAAGAAGAAGAAGAAGAAGAAGAAGAAGAAGAAGAAGAAGAAGAAGAAGAAGAAGAAGAAGAAGAAGAAGAAGAAGAAGAAGAAGAAGAAGAAGAAGAAGAAGAAGAAGAAGTAGTAGTAGTAGAAGAAGAAACAAACAGAAGATGCAGTGGCAGAAGAAGAAGACTGGCTGGCATCGTATGGTTAACCAGAAACGTCCTGCCATATGTTTCCTGCATCACTGTGACGTGTGCATCAACTGACTCGAAATGTATTTTCCTGTACGCTCGCCGCATGCCGGGGAACCAGTTTTACTGCCTGCAAATCCGCTCAATATCGCTTTAAGAAATCAACAGCTTTTTGTCAGTTATGTCATAAATTATACTTCAAAGGCTTCGGAGACAACGCTGAAAAAGGGTTAATTTCAAAGACGGCAGTTGGCATATTGGTGCGTATGCGGGAGCGTGCATGACTTTTGTGGCTAAGTTTTTCATATCAGCTATTTGGTATCCAAAAAAAAAAATGATGGTAGGGGTTGGGGAATGTGGATTCGGGGAAGAGGGGGGGGGGGGGCGGATATGTGTGAATGACCAGTCGAAGATGATAAAAGAAAGATTATATACAGGAATTACCTTTTGTCTGCATTACCATAGACTTCGTTTTTTTTTTGGGGGGGGGGGGGGGGGGGGGGGGGGGGTGGGAGTGGGACAATCTTTCAAGAAAACTAATAAAAGAGCATTTGTTTGCAGTGTTTATATTCGTTTAAGAAATCTGTGATATTGTGAATTGCTGATTCCTCAAAAAGAGATTAGAATGTGTGTTTGATCAATACAGCCTTATGTGGTAGTTAGTGTATGGTGTAAATATATGTCACTCCCACACCCCAACACAACCCCATTTTCTTAAATACAATTCTTCTTTTTCATCATCTTCTTCTTCTTCTTCTTCTTCTTCTTCTTCTTTCTTCTTCTTCTTCTTCTTCTTCTTCTTCTTCTTCTTCTTCTTCTTCTTCTTCTTCTTCTTCTTCTTCTTCTTCTTCTTCTTCTTCTTCTTCTTCTTCTTCTTCTTCTTCTTCTTCTTCTTCTTCTTCTTCTTCTTCTTCTTCTTCTTCTTCTTCTTTTTCTTCTTCTTCTTCTTCTTCTTCTTCTTCTTCTTCTTCTTCTTTCTTCTTCTTCTTCTTCTTCTTCTTCTTCTTCTTCTTCTTCTTCTTCTTCTTCTTCTTCTTCTTCTTCTTCTTCTTCTTCTTCTTCTTCTTCTTCTTCTTCTATTATTCTTATTCTCATCCTCCTTCTCCTTCTTCTTATTCTCCTCCTCCTACTCGTTCTTCTTCTGCTTCTTCTTCTTGTTCCTTTTCTTCTTCTCTTCCTATTCTTCTCCTCTTCTTCTTCTTCCTCTTCTTCTTCTTCTTCTTCTTTTTTTTTCTCTTCTTCTTCTTCTTCTTCTTCTTCTTCTTCTTCTTCTTCTTCTTCTTCTTCTTCTTCTTCTTCTTCTTCTTCTTCTTTTTCTTCTTTTTCTTCTTCTTCATCTTCTTCTTCTTCTTCTTCTTCTTCTTCTTCTTCTTCTTCTTCTTCTTCTTCTTCTTCTTCTTCTTCTTCTTCTTCTTCTTCTTCTTCTTCTTCTTCTTCTTCTTCTTCTTCTTCATTTTCTCAACCTCCTCCTCTTTTTCTTGTTTTCTTCTTCGTCTTCTTCTTCTTATTATTATTATTATGTTTATCCTGCAATGGAGCATTAGGTCCTCGACCAGCTCACGTCAAGTCATTATGTCCTTTGCTATTGTAAGCAGCTCATTGCTCACTGATGGACTGTGCACCTTGTGCAAGTCTTGAGGGCCAATCCTGGGGTGGGGTGAGTGTGTGTGTGTGGGGGGGGGGGGGGAGAGGGAGTTGTTTGAGTGGTAATAGAGGAAAAAGCTGACTGTTAACCCCGCCCCTCCCTTAAAAACTTGTGCAAAACGCGATAAATTGGTTTATGATTCCTTGAAATCCTACCATTGCCTCATCGGCAAGTGGACGATCTGCCGGAACTTTCCAGTCTGTCTTCTTCTTCTTCTTCTTCTTCTTCTTCTTCTTCTTCTTCTTCTTCTTCTTCTTCTTCTTCTTCTTCTTCTTCTTCTTCTTCTTCTTCTTCTTCTTCTTCTTCTTCTTCTTCTTCTTCTTCTTCTTCGATCCTTCTGTCAGAAAACTTAAATCAGGAGGCCGGTAGCCTTTATGAAAGCTATCGTGCAATCCATATCCTCTCGTGTACCATACAGTTTTGACTTCCCAGTGAAGGTTACAGACTTAGAGGAAAAGTTGTGCTTTTTGATTAGTTACTGTTGCGCATTGTGCAGCAACACGGACACCTTGATTACCTACTGTTGCTCATCGTGCAGTTACACAGACACCTTAATTAGTTACTGTTGCTCATTGTGCAGTAAAACAAACACCTTAATTAGTTACTGTTGCTCATCGTGCAGTTACAGAGACATCTTGATTAGTTATTATTGCGCATTGTGCAGTTACACAGACACCTTGACTAGTTACTGTTGCTCATCGTGCAGTTACACAGACACCTTGGTTAGTTACTGTTGCGCATCGTGCAGTTACACGGACACCTTGATTAGTTACTGTTGCGCATTGTGCAGTTGCTCTTACACTTTGATCAGTTATTGCGTTGTGAAGCTACACATAAATCTCGATCGGTTACAGCATGCACTGGTCACTTAAAATTTGTCCTTCAACTGAAAATGTTAAATGCATAATAGAAATTACAATAACCATACGATTGTCTTGAAACGTCTCCAATGTAGTTGTTAAGGGTGTCAAGAGTGTTAAGCTCCGGACATCAGGTCACACGGACGCAATAATGTCCTAATAACAGTTCACAGATGGCTGCCCCACTTCTGACATGCACCAAAACGGCGGTTATTGCAATTGCTATCCCGATTTCAAAGTTTTCATTTGAAGCACTTTCGTGCATTGTAGGAAATATCATGCTCTACTATTAAACATTCAACGTATGCTGAGTTGTCCGGTATAGAGCGAACTCAGCTGTGAACACCAAGTGAAATGCACCAAGATTCTTTTTCTTTCGCGGTCTTGAATAAAAGCGTCAGATTTGCTCGACTGTCACTGCCAGTAGGACGATCTCAAATAAATGACGCTCTAAACTAGTGACTCCCAAAATTAGACAAATGGATCAGTCGGGATGCCTTAGCGATTCAGGAGGGCGGTAGTTCTGAGGGGAATAGAAAGGTATACGACTGTATTTGGTTCTCGGGCATGTTCTACACACGATGTTGGCATCTTGTTTTATAGACCAATCGTCACTCTATGGGAAAAGTAATAGTAAAGTAATAAACACCTTGCTTTTACTTCAAAGTACTTCTTATTCTCTTTTTGATTCTTCTTTTCCCTTCTTTTTCATCATCTTCTTCTTCTTCTTCTTCTTCTTCTTCTTCTTCTTCTTCTTCTTCTTCTTCTTCTTCTTCTTCTTCTTCTTCTCTTCTTCTTCTTCTTCTCTTCTTCTTCTTCTTCTTTTGCTGCTGCTGCTGCTTCTTCTTCTTCTTCTTCTTCTTCTTCTTCTTCTTCTTCTTCTTCTTCTTCTTCTTCTTCTTCTTCTTCTTCTTCTTTTTCTTCTGCTTCTTCTGCTTCTTCTTCTTCTTCTTCTTCTTCTTCTTCTTCTTCTTCTTCTTCTTCTTCTTCTTCTTCTTCTTCTTCTTCTTCTTCTTCTTCTTCTTCTTCTTCTTCTTCTTCTGCTGCTGCTGCTGCTGCTGCTGCTGTTGCTTCTTCTACTTTTCTTCTTCTTCCTATTCTCCTTCTCTTCTTCTTCCTCTTTTTCTTCTACTTTTCTTTCTTCTTCTTCTTCTTCTCTTCTTCTTCTTCTTCTTCTTCTTCTTCTTCTTCTTCTTCTTCTTCTCCTGCTCCTGCTCCTCCTTCTTCTTCTTCTTCTTCTTTTTCTTCTTCTTCTTCTTCTTCTTCTTCTTCTTCTTCTTCTTCTTCATGCTTTTTCTTCTTCTTCTTCTTCTTCTTCCATCTCTTGCTCTGCTTCTTTCTCCTCTCCCTAGATACCTCAGTAAAGTAGTCCTATAAGTTTGGGAATCCCTGCTGTAAAAAGTGTTCGAATTGTGTGACTGTACCTGGGGTTAGAATGTCTCTGGTGAACGCCAGGATATAGCCGCTATGTGTTTTATGTTGTGTTTTAACACGCGGCAGACAATGACTTCAGGTGCGCGCCCAGGTAAAAGGGACATTTATGAGTGCTGAGGTGAGCAGGCTATACTCGGCTAAAGACTGACTTAGGTGGGCGATAAGGGAGAAAGGAGGGAAATCTTTTGGTGTGTGTGTGGGGGGGGGGGGGGGAAGGGGGGGGGGGTAAATTAGTTAGTGTCTTATAGTAAATGTTCGATTAACCGTCATTCGTTTAACCTTCAGTTTCTATTATCTGCTTTCGTCAACAACAAAAAATGCGAGTGTATCAACAAACAAACAGATGCGAGTGTATCAACAAACAAACAGATGTATTTAAAATTATCAACGTAATACTTGTACACCCTGCTGCAGGGCTATTCAAAAACAAAAAGTTTACTCAGGTACAACATTGTGAAAATGGGGACTGTCACGGGCCAAAATCTCCAGGACAAGTATAGAAAGCTCTTTGACACAATACAGTTGGCAATGATCGGCGGGCCACTTGTTTGGCCTCTGCGTGCCAAATTTGGCCTGCGGGCCTCAGGTTGTATAGCACTGCCCTACTAAATCAATCTGGAAGTGGACTGTACTGTATGATGACGGACGTGAGTTATCGTTTGTGGCAGAGGAATTGGGCTTAATCTGTCGCACCACTAACCCATTCACTAACCAGGTGCTATAAGTTAAAGTCAAGGGTATAGACTTCACTGCAACTGCTAGCCACCTGCCGAGAGCGCTGCACATAGCATGAGCCCTGTAGCTCCGGCGACGATTCTCCCAGGAATCTCTTGAATTGAACGGTACAGCCGTGAAACGAACCCACGACCTTCAGGGTAAGACGTAAACGGCTTGACCACTTCCAAACCAGTGGCCATTATTTGTTATCCCAGTTGTGACAGAGTAGCCCAGAGGTTCTCAGCCTTTCTAACACAGCGACCCTTTAACACAGTTCAACATTTTGTTGCCACCCACAAGCCTACAATTTGTATATCGTTGCTACTTTATAAACGAGTCGCCGTGGCGACTAGAGGTAGTGGGTTCGCTTCCTGCGGAGCCAGACTATTCTTCAAAAATTACCTTGACTCCCAGATCGACCAAGCCTTGAGTGGGTACCGGGTGCAGTCCCAGGAAGTAGAGTCGGCCGGCGTGATGCTGACCACATCACCCATCTTGTGCCGATTGGTCTATAAAAATATAGCTCTAGCCCTATATGCCCTATACGCCTAAGTGCGGCGTGGAAAATGCTCCTTTACTTTTACTTTACTACTTTTGCTACTTTATAATTTCGATGAATATGTTTTTCGAAGGTCTCGTGGAAAAACGTCGGCTCTGTGGCTAAGTCGATGCGAACGCTTCGTAATGCCGGGGTGCCGGGTTTGATCCCGGCCGCGGGCCATGCGCCTTGCATTGGTTTCGACAGTGGTATCAGGGAGCTGACGGTCCAGAAAGCAATGGCAAACTACTGGAGGTAAATTTGCCTAGAGAAATCACACAACAGCCATTGGCTGCTCGGGTTGGTTCTGCAACATCCTGTAAACGATACGCAACTAACCGTTGAAAAACAAAGGTCGCGACGCACAGGGTGAGAGCCGCTGAAGTAGCCTGTGTTTTCGAATGAATATTTTGTTTCATAGTGCCCCGATAAACTTGTTTGGCATAACGTTAAGATAGAGCCAGTGTTCTGTATTGTTTAAGCTGTGTTTCGATTTTGCCCCTTTCTTTGTAGCTCTAAAGAAGTCAGACCTTATATCTTAATGTATATGAAAAGATGATAAACTTAACGAAAATCTCCCCAAACAGAGTAAGCCCCGACTATCTCATACCAGGTCATTTTTGATTTGTAGTTGCTCAGGCTCGTTAACTTTGCATAAGGTTGCGTGGTTTTTCGCGATACCGTTGATATCGCGTGTTGTATATTTCAGCACGTCAGCCCTTTTAACGCTCCAAAAATATGCTGCACTGGCCCTAACACAACCACTAGGGCCTGCCCCCCCCCCCCCCTCCCTCTTTTTATGAGAGTGCTGCAACCTATATCACATGCATTTTCTTTCTCGGAATGAAATCCTAAATTCAAGACAACGAAGAAAGCAAACAGTAGAGCAGGACACACCCGTAACCTTTAGTCAAGCTGACCAGTCTAACAAATTATAAATGAAAGTGACCTAGTGCGTGAATGGGCGGGGCTAAATTTTCTATTATCCGTCTTTTCATTTACCCGTCACAGCCTTGACAAGGGGTTGACGGTTAATAGAAGAGTAACTAGAAAAGACGAGATGGGAAATCATGATATCAGGACACAGTCAACACGTAAAAGTCTTACTTCACATCAGGAAAAAAAAGAAAAACGAATTGTTCCTGGAAATAAATGGGTTTGACAACACCACACATCAGAAGCTCGCTTACCGATCAAATCCACATTTTGCGGATTTTATTTTGAAAAGTGACATTCGCACCCCGCCTGATATGGGTACAAGGTAAACTCGTGGGAAGTAAAGGCGAAAGGCGCGATGTTTACCAATTCACACACCGAGTGTCGATTGGTCTATAAAACACAAAGGTTTACTACTAAATGTCATATGCGCAAAGGCCTGGAGAATGTTCTTTACATTAAAAAAAAATTTTTTACGTTACTTCAGCCTTTTAATACAGAGATTTGTCTTTAAAATGTTGCATTAGTACTATGTGCCCAAAACGCCAATGAGAAGGTTATTAAATAATGGATTAGTACTATATACACGAATGGGCTTTGTGGCGAAGTCGATGCGAACGCTTCGTAATGCCGGGGGTGCCGGGTTCGATTCCAGCTGCGGACATGCGCCTTGCGTTGGTTTCGACAGTGGTATCAGGGGGCCGACCGTCCAGAAGCAATGGTAAACTACTGGAAATAAATTTGCCTAGAGAAACCACACAACAGCCAGGGGCTGCTGGGGTTGGTCCTGCAACGTCCTGTAAAGGATATGCAACCTAACCTAACTATATACACGAAACGCCAACCTCGCGAAAAGGGTAATTTGGTGTAAGGAGATATTTTTAAAAAAAGAGGACCATATTCCATGCTTTCATGTGTACTGAGTATATAGGGCTAGACCAAGTCCGGCTCCAGCTGAGAGGGAATTATGCTGACGTTACCAAACCGAGCTCACCATACGTTAACGAAGCGATTCACCAACTAGGTGTCGCGGCACCCAGGGGTGGCAAGAGCGAATGTTAGAGGTGCCGCCGCAATAATCAAGAATTTGTCCCAAATTTGTTTGACATTATATTTGCACTGGTTTTTTTTTAATTCTTTCCTTAAGTAATCAACCCGCTTTAATGGTAGGTGTACAGCGAATTATTATCTTTTTTGTGTGTGTGTGTGCCCGACGAAGAAAACTGAGAAACGCTGCGTTAACGTTCCGATAGCCCGGTTTGGTGACGTCAGCAGCATGGCCTGTCAGCTGGAGCCGGTCTTGGCTAAACCTATTTTTTACAGACCGATCGGCACTTGGTGGGTAAGGTGGCCAGCATCATCCCGGTCGCCTTTACTTCCCAGGACTGTACCGGGTACCCATTTAAGGCTGGGTCGACTTAAGAGCTAAGAATTTTCTGAAGAAAAAAAATCCAGCTCCCTTAGGACCCAAAAAAAAAAACACGACCTTCCAGCGTCTAGTCGGCGTTTCGGTTTTAAGAATACTTACTTACTTACTTACTTAGTCGCTCCTCTTCTACCTTGGGGTGTAGAGGTTTGCCAGAGAGATCGCCAGACGTCTCTATCAGCAGTTTTCTTTCTGGCTTTGTTCCGGATGTTGTCTTCCCAGCGCACCCTGGGTCGTCCCGGAGGCCTGGTTCCCTGGTTCTTAGCCTCCCATGTTTGCCATGGTGGCCGATTTTCTCCCATTCTGCACACATGTCCAAACCATCGAAAACTGTGACTGATCCACTCGGGTTAGTAGGGTATCAAGATCTTGACGTATTGTCTGATTGCGGACTTTGTCCCTTCTTGTCACTTGGACCACCTTTCTCAGGTATCTCATTTCCGAGGCCTGCAGCTGGCTTCTGTGAGCTGTTGTCGGTTTTAAGAATACGAAGAAAAAATAATTGGTGATTGAGCTCAACGAGATAAAGGGGACGTTGAGATAAAGAGCAGACGTTGAGATAGGGATAGAGCGGACGCTTAGATATAGATAGAGGCGACGTTTAGATATAGATAGAGGGGACGTTTAGATATAGATAGAGGGGACGTTTAGATATAGATAGAGGGGACGTTTAGATATAGATAGAGCGGACGTTTAGATATAGATAGAGAGGACGTTTAGATAGAGATAGAGGGGACGGTGAGATAGATATGGAAGGGACGTTAAGATAGAGACAGAGGGGACGTTGACATAGAGATAGAGCTGACGTTGAGATAGAGATAGAGCGCAGGCTGAAATAGAGGGGACATTCAGATAGAGATAGAGGGGACGTTGAGATAGAGATAGAGGGGACGGTGAGATAGAGGGGACGTTGAGATAGAGGGGACGTTGAGATAGAGGGGACGTTGAGATAGAGGGGACGTTGAGATAGAGATAGAGGGGACGCTGAGATAGAGGGGACGTTGAGATAGAGGGGACGTTGAGATAGAGGGGACGTTGAGATAGAGGGGACGTTGAGATAGAGGGGACGTTGAGATAGAGGGGACGTTGAGATAGAGATAGAGGGGACGCTGAGATAGAGATAGAGGGGACGCTGAGATAGAGATAGAGGGGACGCTGAGATAGAGATAAAGGTGACGTTGAGACGGAGATAGAGGAGACGTTGAGATAGAGATGGAGGGGATGTTGAGGTATAGATAGAAAGGACGTTGAGATAAGAGATAAAACGGACGTTGAGAAACCTACAAACGATGGTAAAGAGAGAGCGGAAGAGAACGTATGATAAGGGTGAAGAGGAGAGTCAACAACTTGATTCAATGTTTAGGGAGGGTACCTCTTTAATGGATAAAGGATTAGAAGACGCAGTTAAATCAATGTTTTGTTGTTACCTAATAACCCTGTTGACGAGAACTCTGCTAATCCCTTTTAACGGCGTGCTTTCCTAATCCGCAGCGATATCTGTCTAATAACTGGCACCAGAACTACTAGTCACAGAATAATTGCCCCTGTAATCTGAGCCAATAACTGTTATGGCATATTTGATTGTCAGTTCTATGAGTTAATCTTTTAAATCTGATCAGTTACTGTAACAGACGGACCGCAAGCTCCTATACGCGTTTGTGCCCACAAAGACGCTTCATATTAGAAGTTATATTATCTAAAAGACACCCAATATTAGACGTTCTGTTGCCTAAAAGACACCCAATATTCGAAGTTCTATTGTTTGAAAGCAAGCTTATGTCTCGAATAGCAATCAATACCGTCCGGGAAATTATTCGTCTTTAAAGAAATCTTCGTTTCTTTCTTCAGTTTCACATGTATCGTGTTAGGGAGGTGGGGTCAAAGGAGCTGTTCAAATCTGCTTCGTCACGCTTCATTAAACCTATCGTAATGGACACGTGTTATGTCGGCTCGTATTCTGAGAGGGCACCAAATCCGCTCTAAAAAAAAAACCTCATCAACATCTTCGTTTCTGTTTTTTTTCGGTTGTTGATGAATCCATCGACTTGTCGAGCGAAAAGCCAGGGTTTTAGGTTGTTTTTTTTTTTTCCACATTGTGTTATTGTGCTAAATTCACACAGAGATTTAGGGAGAATTTACTTTGTTTTATTGTGCTAAATTTACACAGAGATGTAGAAAGAATTTACTTCGTTTTATTGTGCTAAATTCACAAAGAGATGTAGGAAGACTTTACCTCGTTTTATTGTGCTAAATTCACACAGAGATGTAGGGAGAATTTACTTTGTTTTATTGTGCAAAATTCACATAGAGATGTACAAATAATTTACTTTGTTTTATTGTGCTAAATTCACACAGAGATGTAGGAAGAATATACTTTGTTTTATTGTGCTAAATTCACACAGAGATAAAGGAAGAATCTACTTTGTTTTAATGTACTAAATTCACAGAGAGATGTAGGAAGAATTTACTTTTTTTATGTGCTAAATTTCACACAAAGATGAAGGAAGAATTTACTTAGTTTTTTGTGTGCTAAATTCACACAGAGATAAAGGAAGATTCACTTTGTTTTATTGTGCTAAATTCACACAGAGATGTAGGAAGAATTTACTTTGTTTTATTGTGCTAAATTCACACAGAGATGTAGGAAGAATTTACTTTGTTTTATTGTGCTAAATTCATACAGATATGAAGAAGGGATCCACTTTGTTTTAATGTGCTAAATTCACAGAGAGATGTAGGAAAAATTTACTTTGTTTTATGTGCTAAATTTCACACAGAGATGAAGGAAGAATTTACTTTGTTTTATTGTGCTAAATTCACACAGAGATAAAGGAAGAATTTACTTTTTTGTGTGTGTGTGCTAAATTCACACAGAGATAAAGGAAGAATTTACTTTTTTTTTTTTTTTTTTTGTGTGCTAAATTCACATAGATATGTAGGAAGAATTTACTTTGTTTTATTGTTCTTAATTCACACAGAATTGCAGGAAGAATTTACTATGTGTTATTGTGCTAAATTCACACTGAGATAAAGGAAGAATTTACTTTGTTTTATTGTGCTAAATTACCACAGAGATAAAGGAAGAATTTACTTTGTGTTATTGTGCTAAATTCACACAGAGATACAGGAAGACATCGGGAGAAGATTATCGATAGCTTCTTCTTCTTCGTTCGTTCGCTTAAAATAAACTATCTATATCTGCAATGTCGTCTCTAGTATGAACTTTACTTTCTTTTCTAATTCACTCAGCGACCCGTACAAATTTGACTAACACCATTGTTTTTCTTGTTATTTGGGACAGTTTTAGAGGACATGATCTGTTGTCTCAGGTGCCAATCCACCTGTGCACGTGGCTGATTCGCAGATTTTACATTTTGTGTAAATGTGGCTCCCAGATCGATTGTGTCCTGTTCTAAGCCTTAGAATAATAACTTGCTCTGGTCTGTCCATAATAAGGTCTTCGTCTTATGCCGGTTTTGATGATTGATTTGATTATTCTCTTCTTTTGTTAAGAAGAGACAGACTGCTATGTCAGGTTGTTCTTCATCTGCACTTTCCTTAGCTAGTTTATCAGGTCTTTAATTTCCAGGAACACAGTAGGATGGTATCCGCTGCATAGTTATCTTACACCGGCTGTTTAGTTTGGAGAGTATTGTTCGTATACTAGGTAGTTTTTCAGATTTTTGATTGCATTTGTCATGACATAAACAGACGCCAGTATATGACTGTAAGCGAGCTGTAGATTTATGTAGACGATCGCAAATATGTGCAGGGACTTCCGGCCAAAATTACCGATAGCCAGCAATCCGCTGACGCTCCGAAAAGATTGTTTCTTCCAGCTAAGTTTTACTGATGCAAATTCCTCATTCCTATATATTGTTTGTTGTGTGCGTGTGTTTGTGTGTGTGTGATTATATATATTCAAGCCCAGCTATCTAGCGTAGTTGGCTAAACCGGATTGCGCGGAGACCGGGTGACGAACTCCTTGTGTTCAGGGTTCAATCCCTGAAGGTCCTTGGTTCATATGCTGACGGAGCCAAACTTTTCATTTCATAAATGACCGTGGCTTTCCTGTCGACCTAGCTTTAAATGGGTAACAAGTAAAGTTCTGGGAAGTAAAAGTGGCCGGAGTGATGTTGACCATTGTTCTTTAAATTTTAGTTCTTGGCCTACATGTCCGATACACCTGAAGGGGTGGAAAAGAGTTCTATAATTTACTATACTTATTTATATATACATATAGTTAGTTGCGTATCATTTATAGGACGTTGCAGAACCAACACAAGCCTATTTTTTCCTTTGCTGTTGTGGCTTTTCTAGGCAAATGTTACATTCAGTAGTTTGCCATTGCTTCCTGAACGTTCTGCTCTCGTACCATTGTCGAAACCAACGCAAGACAAACCGTCCAAAGCTGGGATTTAACCTGGCACCCCAGCGTTACGAGGCGCGTTCGCAACGCCTAAGCCACTGATGTTGACAGACACACACACACACACACACACACACACACACATATAAAATACAATTATCACAAAGTAACAATAAACTGACCATGTCTTGTTGTCTTTCCGCAGGTCCAAACTCGAACCAAAGACGCCGTGGCCGACAGACCTACACGAGGTTTCAAACTCTAGAATTGGAGAAAGAGTTCAAGTTCAACCGCTACCTGACACGGCGCAGAAGAATCGAACTGTCACACATGTTGTGTCTAACGGAGCGACAAATCAAAATTTGGTTTCAAAACCGGCGAATGAAAGAGAAAAAAGAACTGCAAGCAATCAAAGAACTTAACGAGCAAAGCAGAGGCCAGGAGAAAGCAGTACAACAACAACAACAACAACAACAGATATCAACGTCATCTTCGAGTAAATCAGAAGACAAACTGTCTTCGCTAACTTCTTCATCGTCACAAAACGCAGTCGAGTCGCCCAACAGTTCCGGCTCCGAGCACAGTTGAGATGATGATCATATCTCGTCGTTTATTTCGTCGGTCATGTTTTTATTTTTTTTTAATCGTTGACTAACATGGTCTCTTCAACCAACCCTTTCATCGTTTTCAAGTATTGTAAAGATAGTTCAAACATTGTTCATTAACTGTCTGAACATAGACAGTGTCTATGATTATGATGGCATAAACAAAGACATTGCCATATCTCACTGTCAAGAAATAAATTCACTAAACGTAAATTGTGAATATGTTGATCAGTAAGGGAGAGAGGGGAACAAACCGAAAAGACGCGACTGAAGGTTTGAACCCCATTACCGCCTGTGTTGACCACTTTTGCGGTGTAGGCAGAGGTAACTTTGAGCCCGATGGTTTCGCGCCACATGACTAGTGCTGTCGCCACGGACTGTGCAGGTTAAATTTTTAACTAACTAATAAATTAACCACAGGTACTTAACTATCCTTTTGTATTCAGTGAATTTATTTCTTGTTTGGGGTTTCACTGCGCCACTCTTGTTTTCAACTCGGATATCCCCTTGTGCAGTGCATGGACACTTCTTGAGCATAAACCTTTGTAGAGTGCACACAAATATGTTTCTGTATGTTACCCACACAATGCGGATGTATAAGTCAACAATGGGTGGATTTGTATTCATTTGTCTTGTTTGTAAAAACCTATCAACTTGCGTATTGTACAACAACACGCGAGGTAAACACAGACACTCCTTACTCTTCCCCATCACTCCGCCAGTGAAAGATAAGAAAAAGCAGAACAGGGAATAAACACACATGATCCTTGCTTTCCCTCTATCCAAACCTCTGCTGGTGGAAAAACAAGAATGAGCGGAACACGAAACAATCTTAGACAATTCTCACATCTTCCCCAAAATCGGGCTGAGGTGACTAGAGGAAGAAAATAAGAAAAAAGAATACCAGCTAAATCAAGGATTGTCCTCGATCGAGAGGAAAGGATTGCTGAAGAATGTTGTGTGGAATGTTTGAAATTCAACTTACAATTTTATAGTGTGTGTTTTTTCCTCCTTCATTATTTCATTTTTCTTTCTGTTAATCACTTTCGCATCGTCTATTGTTTAAAAAAAAATTGATTACTTTTAATATAAAAAAGATTGAAAAATTACATTTTCTATGGCAATTATAGACAGACAGACAGGCAGACAGACAGACAAACAGACGGACAGACAGACAGACAGACAGACAGACAGACAGACAGACAGACAGACAGACAGACAGACAGACAGACAGACAGACAGACAGACAGACAGACAGACAGACAGACAGACAGACAGACAGACAGACAGACAGACAGTAAATATAAATTTAATAACAATACGCTCAAGAAGTACATAAACAAGTGTTATCCCATTTATGTCCCGAATCCAATTTGGCCAACAAATGTATTCCCACTAAAAGGGCAATTTCCATAGACAGGTACTGCATAAGAATGTGTTATCGGGGCAAGGAATGTGGTTTGATGTCTGTTCGTATTCCATTAATCTGCCTAAGCAACAGATGCTAGTAGTGAGCTGTTTCTGTTGGTTTCATTCCTCGATCATCTTGGTTTGTACAGTTGTGAAATTTACTCTCATTTCATTTAGATGCACAAAGTTGAATCTTACGGTACCCTGAGCATCAGCATCAAGTTGCTGGTTTGTGCCACACAGGTTGACAGTGTCTTCCTCAGTATACAATTCAAAAGATCAATCCTTTAAATCTCACGGATGAAACAGTTTTTCTCTTCTTTTTTTCTCCATCCCCGGCTGTGAACTCAGGCGACACTTTCTGGTTGGTCATCCATTTTTGGGGATTAGTCTTTTTCCACAGTTTGGGTTTTTCTGTGCAGATCCGTTTGACATATCTGGTTTACATGTGTGCAAACTACTGATCCCCTAATTTCTCAGGTAGATGCACTCGACTTCTAAGAAAACCCCCACTCAAATAGGACCCGAACCCAAACAGCGAGAGACGAAAAGCGTACGCCCATTTCTGACCAGCGCGGCTATCAAGAAAAAATGCATATATAATTAACAAAGACGTAATGTATTCATCGGCACTCACAGAAAGAAGAAGAAAGATAGAATGACACATTAGACAACATAAATATCTAAAGCTTTAGTTACCGTACCGGAAATCGAACCGATCACCTCAAAATGGCGTGTGCGCCTTACTATGGAAACAAGCGTACTAAGAAACACAGCCAACTAGGCACTGCCCCTAAAAGGTGTCTTCGTTGGCCATGTCTATCGTACAGCTTGAAATCCACAACTATGGAATACAGACATAATTCATCTCAGACCCTTGAAATGGCACCATAGGTTTTATAAATGTATATGAACGACGCATAGGCCACAAACACAACAATTTACAAGCACAGCATACCGTAATGCTTTATCTAGAACACACAAACATTTAAGAAAGATTTGATTGGTCGGTGTTACACGTCATTCACATAAATAAAACAGAAGGAGAACAAGAAAATATGGACAGCGTCTTAAAAGAATGTACACATTCGTCAAGGTCGCAGAGGAACAATAGGTATGCATAAGTCTTTAATGTCTGTATTTAACACTTGCAGTGTGTCATAAAAGTCCATGGTTAAGCACCAGCAAGGAGATCACAATTAGAATTTTGAGAGCATGTATTTCCCCTGTAGTCAATATACGGATGTGAGTCGTGGACTATTTCCCAGTCTTTAAGAAAGAGAACAGGGCTTTTTAGTCTGAAATACTATGGACAGATTATCGTTTTTAGTCTGAAATACTATGGACAGATTATCGTTTTTAGTCTGAAATACTATGGACAGATTATCGTTTTTAGTCTGAAATACTATGGACAGATTATCAGAATACCATTGATAAAGAAGAGGAGAAATACCGACATCTTGAAAGATCTGAACACCAAGGAAGATGTGCTAATAAACAGCATCCTGTCTCGGAAGCTGAAATATTTTATTCATATCAAGCGCCACGACGGAGTGGAACAAATAATAGCAGAATATATGGTACCAGGAAGGAGGGGCAGAGGCCGACCAACACAAATATGGGCACAGGATGTGTCTCCTCGAGTGTGAAGGTACATTAGGCGGGAAAGCTGGCGAGAGACCGAGTTTCTTTCAGGCAGACCGTGATGAGAGTGGCGTTCTGCAAAGGACCTGCTACATGATGATGATGAGTTTGTCGTAGAATGTGGAAGAGGCAGAGGGCTACCCTTACGTTAAACTTACGTCCTGTTTTTACCGGGTCCCGTTTTTAGATGTACTCCAGCAGTCCCGTCGGCAATACAGAAATGTGGAATTTCGCACCAGAATAGAACATACATTTTCTGAGGACCTTAATAGATTTAATAGTTTTGGGATATTTTGAATGCCTGAAAAAGGTTGAAGTGATTTGTTTTTATTAAAGCAGGTATTTAAAAAAAAAAAAAAATAATAGAGTTAAGAAACAAATTGTTTCGTTTAATTTTTGGAGACAGTCGATCTAGTTTTTATACCATGTCGAGCGAGCAGTAAACCCTTTCATTCCCGATGACCTGAAATTCAGTTTAAACGGGGGTGCTTAGGATGTCAAGTTTCGAGCTGAGAATATTAGAAGGATGTCCAGTTTTTATTTTAAGATATAATGCCCACCTGTGTGGGGGGAGGGGGGGGAGGGAGGGGATGGAGGATTTAAGGCAGTATGTTTTGTCCAGTGGCAACAAACAGTGCAGGTGAATTTTTATTTTAAGATTTGTATTCTTTCCACGACCCCAAAAAAAAAAAAAAAACACACACACATCTCTTGAGTGAAGTCGAACTCGACTATTACCGCATACTGAAGGATTAACACACGGTGACCCAAAGAGTCACTACTCGGTTGCGAACACCCAGGTCTAAACGGTTTTAAGGTCATCCTATTTACGGACTTTCCGTGTTGGTTCCAGGGCCCCACTGTATGGGCAAAATAATAGATCTACTGCCTTCCTAACAAGCATGTCGTATGAGTCGACTAACTACGGGTTCCTTCGAGGTCGGAGTGCATCTGAGAGTCAAAGAACCAATAATCTGCGTACTGATAAGCCAGATCTGTACATGCAACACTCACGTTCTGGAATACCACTGAAATTCAGAAGTGGACGAAGTAAGCAAAACTTTTCACTGGCGTTTACAGCCGGTGAACCTGGAAGACGAAGAGGATGAAAAATTGCCGACAGGGTAGAGACATCCATCTCTTAGCAAGGATCGCTGTAGAGTCTTCCGTGTCAGAGACCTCGCTCTAACCAATCGACCAGCCGCTCATGGGCAGATCCAAGGTTACAGGCCAGAAAGACCCCACACCGTGCAGATACTTCTCAGCCCAAGCCACAAATCCCACAATACCACTATTGTAATCCTGAGATGTCAGAACTCTCACTTGTGGCCTTCTGCGCGTCTGGATACAACCACCATGCTTACTTCATTACACAATGCAATTCTTGACATTTGTACACACTTACTTGTCACCATCTCGAGCAGTTAAACATACCCCAGTGCGCAAACCTGGCTGAGCACGTACCCGAAACACACTCGTGTAAACAGCACAGCCCCAGCGAAGGTGGTTCACTACTCGTTGCCGTCTTGTCTTAGCGACAACGATAATTTATTTGTAGTTTTTTCTCTTTCCCCCTTCCTGACCGACACCCAACAGAGATGAGTCGTGAAGATGCCACTGCTGGCCATAGACAAGGTTGGTTTGGGAAGAGCGTAAACATGGAAACTCCGAGAGATTCCACCGTTATATGCCAGCAGGAGGCGCAGGTGTAGACTCAAGGTGATGGTTCTGTTACTTGTCAGTTCGAGTCTGATGTGTGCCAAGTTTGCGGTGTTATCTGCCACACTATGTTTATTAAGACTTGGGCATTCGGTGAAGGCTATAATTCCTTGCTTGATTTAAACTATTGGCAGTTTTAACGACTTTATAGTTTATCAACTGGTTACTTAATTTTATATACTGCCTTTTCTCCTTCTTCTTCTTCTTCTTCTTCTTCTTCTTCTTCTTCTTCTTCTTCTTCTTCTTCTTCTTCTTCTTCTTCTTCTTCTTCTTCTTCTTCTTCTTCTTCTTCTTTTTCTTCTTCTTCTTCTTCCTCATCTTCTTCTTCTTCTTCTTCTTCTTCTTCTTCTTCTTCTTCTTCTTCTTCTTCTTCTTCTTCTTCTTCTTCTTCTTCTTCTTCTTCTTCTTCTTCTTCTTCTTCTTCTTCTTCTTCTTTCTTCGTTTTTCTTCTTCTTCTTCTTCTTCTTCTTCTTCTTCTTCTTCTTCTTTTTCTTCTTCTTCTTCTTCTTCTTCTTCTTCTTCTTCTTCTTCTTCTTCTTCTTCTTCTTCTTCTTCCTCTTTTTCTTCTTCTTCTTGTCTTATCATTATCATCATCATCATTATTTTTTTTATTCCTGTTAATCGTAGGTGTTTGAAGTCCGACTCATAATTCTACTGTTCCGCGATTGAATCCCACGGCTGTGTGGATTTTTATCATGGTATGGGTTGTCGAATGGCTGACCACTTTACCCACCCTGGTGCCGATTGATCTGTAAAAATCTGTAAAATGTGGGGTGCTCTTCCCATATGCATAATACGCCTAGAGGCGTGAATGGGGATCAGTACTTATTATTTTTGACATGAAAACATTAAGTGAACTGATAATATAAATGCGGCCCTCTGGTTTTAGGATTAGGATTGGTAAAATGGTTTTCCAATACAGTCCTTGTCGATTTTCAGAGTTTGATTCCAGCGGTGGCCAGTGTGGAAAAATGATATTCATGTTTGCAGACAGTGGTAAGAGGGCCCTAGAGTGGACAGGATTGTCGCCTCAACATGTCATATTTTATTTCTCAACACTGAATACATTACAACTAGCTTTCACAGTGAGACTGTAATTTGTATATATATATATATATATATATATATATATATATATATATATATATATATATATATATATATATATATATATATACATACACACATACATACAGATGTAAATATGTGTGTGTATGTGTGTTAGTAGCAAATCTTTTACAGAACGTTGCAGAACCAACTCTAGCATTAATTATTGTTTTGTTTTTTTGTTGTTGCTGTTATGGTTTTTCGGAAAAAATGAAATGATGGTATTAAGAACAGCCTTACAGAAACGAACAGCAGTCTCCTGAAAGAGCTCATCAACGAACGTTACATCTCCCCCTGACACTTCACTGAGGTACACGGTTAAAGAGAAGAAGAAGCATTTTTTTTTTCTAGACAACTTTGACTGTCGGTAGTTTGCGATTGCCAACCCAACGGTCAGCTCTCGGTACCACTGTCGAAACCAACGCAAGACAAATCGTCCGCTGCTGGGATCGAACCCGGCCCTCCGACATTATCAGTCGCAACGACGTGGTCACTGACACCGACAAAAATTAGTCATTCCTTAACCAAAAATCTGCAGTTGAGAGTCCTGGAAATAAATTAATATAAGACTCGGTTGTTTATTTTCTGGAAAACACCGTTGCTCTGGTTGGTAACCATTGATTGCATTTTTATCAATGGGAGCATGCAGTTTATTTCTTCATTTACTTCTAACATTGTACAGTTGCTTCGGTATCATAGGTAGATTAGTTCGTCTTCACGTTTCTCTTGGACGACCTCTTTCTTCTTCAGTCCTTCTGCTTCCCATTTCAGTGGCAGTTTGGTGATGCTGTGTTCATCTCTTTTCAGAATATGTTCAGTAAATCCACATCTTCTTATCAATGCTGCTGCTAGGAGTTGCCCGGTCATCTGTTATTTCTGAATGTATCTGCTTTTATGTTCATCATTTTTGTTATGTACATAGATGGGGTAACTGTCTTCCCTGTTGACACACAACAAGCAGATACCCCGAAGTACTAAGTGAATCTTATCAGAACTATTATTTGGCCAACACTATGTTACCAGTGCCAAACTGGACACTCTTGTCCTCCTTTAAGTGTAAAATTGTGATAACAGAGATGAAATACCTTTGAAAAGCTGCAGGAGTTTCAAGGAAAGACAGAATACGAAATCAGACGAAGGCTAGGTATAAAGCCATTTTTACAAGTCATCAAAGAACAACAAATGAAGTAGTTTGGACACCTAACAAGAATGCCCTGGTACTATCTGCCACAGTGAGCCACACTCAAATGTTACAATGGGTACAAACCGAGTGGAAGTCCTCGGAAAAATGGAGTGATGGCCTTAAAACAGCCTTACAGAAATAAACTTATTAGAGCTCTTGACAGAGCTCATTAGCAAACCTTACATCTCCCCCCGACACTTCGCTGAGGTGAAAGGTGGAAGAGAAGAAGAAGAATAAGATAACAATGTTAAAGTCTTTGTCTTGGAAGAGGGGGTGAAAAACTTTAGGCTAGACAGCATTGAAGTCACGAATGCTTAAAATTCGATAAGTTAAAAATGTAGTTGAATTTGTTGCGGTCTCAATCATATGTTTTGTTTTCCTTTTTTCCTGGCATGTTTGTTTGTTGACGTGTGCTCTTGTGCACAGAGAATTAATTCTGTCCCTGCAATAGTTATTGAGTTACATGCAACTAGGAAACACAACTGAATGCCCATTTGTGTGTGTCTAATTTGTACTGGTCATTACAATGCGCTTCAAGTTACATACTTAAAATTTATTTCTTGTTGTAAATGCCTTTGTTGTTGTTTTAGTTATTTTTCCTTGTTCGGTATTTTCTTTATATTCTTTTTTTTTTTTAATTCTAGACTTTAGCCATTTAGTTCATGTCTCCAGATATTAAATTATCTGATTATGTTATTGTTAATTTTTTTTTTTTCGTATAGGGTACAAATGTGACCAAGCATAGTGACTACACTGCATGAGCCTCTTTACTTCCAGGACATTTCCAAGTATACATTTTAGGCTAATTCGACCTCGAAGCCAAAGACATTTTATAACAATCAGTCTGGATATGGAATCGAACCCAGGACCATCGTATATGCGGCTGTCTTTCTATTATTCTTTTTTTTTTTGGGGGGGGGGGGGAGGGGTGAAAAGGGGGGGGGGGGGTCAAAAAGATGTTCTTCATGAAAATCATGACATAACAGAAAAATGATTAATTTTTGCAGAATCAGAAGTTTTCAGCCGTAAGGCACAGATATCTCAGACTAGCTTTAAAACCACAACACGACGTGCCAAATTTTTCTAAGTGAATGCAGAAGAGGTAGAAAAAATAAGAATACTTACAGAGTACACTAGTCGACGTGATATCCAGCTATTTGAAAGGAAAGGGTTTTATTCTTTCTTCTTCTTAATCGTCGACGCTTCTGTCAGAAGACATTTATGAGAAGGTCAGTAACCTCAATGAAAGTTATCGTGTCACCATACATCTTTGTGTTTTTACTCAAAGAAGCGATTTCATTATTCATCGTGGTGTGATTTCTCCCCAATGCTATCATCCCTAAATCAGGACAACTGTGTCATTTGTCCAAATAACATATGAATCTTTCACTTCAACATCCGATATTAATCCACAGTTTCGTATTTTTTTTTTTTTTACATAATGTATACCTCAAACCATTTTTCAAACGAGAACATGTGTAATATATTACATTTTTATGACATAAAGAACATATGTCCCGACTTACAGTTCGTTGTATATATACTGGTGTTTATTTGTAAGAATTGTGTGTTGTTTGATTGGTTTTAATTACAGCATTGTGGAAATTCAGTGGTTACAATAAGAATAGTGTGCATTAATTATTTGTTATTGTTTGTGAATATTTTAATTTCGTATCTACTGTGTATACAATGCCTATGATTTATTATTTAACGTTTACGTAGTGGCGTCTGCGTTTGTGGCTTAGGCGTTTCAACGAGTTATTACCGGGGTTCCGGATTCGATCTCTGCTGCAGACGAACGGTCAGCAGGCCGTCTTGCGTTGGTTTGGACATTGGTAAACGTAAAAAGAACCTAGAAAAACAGCCAAAAATGCTAGGGTTGTTTCCGCAACGTCATGTAAAAAGACACGCAACTAACTTTACCTCATGGTATACCGTTATGGTGGTTCGGCCTCAGCCGTTTACTAGGAAACGAACTAGCTAAAAGTAAACTATGACCGGTGATGTACTGGGCTCACCAAGAGGGGGAGAGCTGGATAGAGAATCACTAAATCAGCTAATGAAATGGACAGAACATTTAAAAATGAATCTCCCCCGTGTGGGGTTCCGGGACCACACTGTGGGGGGAAACAAGAAGAGACCCACTGCCTCCCCAACAAGCATGTCGTAAGAGTCGACTAATTAGGAGCTTCCTTAGAATGCATCTACCTGAGGAGGGGAACCAACAGTCTGTATACAAAGAAACCAGATCTGTGAAACGGATGTTTACGCAACACTCACATTCTGAAATGAGACCAAAGTCCGAAGGTGGACGAACACCGCGAACTTATAGCCGGTGAAGGTGATAAAGAAGAAGAATTTGTGACTTTATGACAGTCTTTGTATTTGTGTTTACTTACAGTTACATGGTAATTTGTTTTGTTTTTAAATGTATGGTTGTCAGTAACAATAATTTAGCCCAAAATGGCATCACTGATTGCTGGATAATGTTTCCATCATTTAAGTTGAGCATTATGTTTATTGTCGTAAATAATAAATGAGGAGACATGGTCGGACGCTGCCATTTTTCTCCCTTTCATTTTTATTTTTAGCACCTATCTGTCTGCCCGTCTTTCTGTTTATCTCTATGTGTCCCTGATAGAAATTAAAATGCTAAGTCTTTGACAGATTCACTTTGTATGTGTGTGTGTGTGTGTGTCTGTGTGTAATAGCTGCACTATCGAAAGGTAGGAAACAAGTTTCTCATTTCTTTATAGACTATATGTATTTTTTTATATTGCTGTGTCATATATATTTATATATATATATATGACACAGCCATATAATAAAATACATATAGTCTCTATAGCAATTAGAAACATATACATACATACACACATATATGTATTATGTATGCATGTATGCATGTCTATATATATATATATATATATATATATATATATATATATATATATATATATATATATATATATATATATATATACGGGCATTTAAAAGATCTGAACATCAAGGAAGATTGGTTAATAAACAGCATCTTTTCTCAGAGGATGAAATATTTTGGACATTGTCTTATAACATTTCAGTATTTTTGCTAACAGACTTCTCACTGCTGTCTATAAAGGCTCAGGTGCCTGCGTCAAACCTTGAGAATGGGGGATCACAGAGTCCCTATGGACATTCTCTATTGTGAATTAAAGACGTGCAGAAGATGTCGAGGATGACCTCTACGATATAAAGATGTCTGCAAACGGAAAATAAATGATACAGGTATTGAGATAAACTCGTGGGAACAAAATGCCATAGAACGTGTTGTGTGAAGGGGGTTCACCAGGAAGGGAATGAGAATGAAGGAAGAAATTATTGCACAACGGATGAGAGCTGAACGTCTGAGACGAAACAGACTAAACACAAATGGTGACAGTAAAGGTCCTCAAATTCCATGCTATAATTGTGAAAGACTTTTCTTAACGCAAGCGGGTCTTGCTAGTCACACTCGCCATCGCCATGGGATGTGAGACAGATGCCGCCTCATAGCGTAATATAACACTATCGTCTGAAAAGACTGAAAGATGCCTATCATTGTTGCTAACCATGTCGAGACTCGCGAAAATCACAGTTAAAAGATTTGACTCTTCTTCTTCTTCTTCGCGTTCACCAGCTGTAAACTCTTGCGGAAAGTTCCGATTGTTCATCCACTTCTGGACTGCAGTCCTGTTCCAGAACCTGAGTGTTGCGTATGCATCCGTTTTACATATCTGACTCATTTGTATGCAGACTGCTGGCTCCTTGTCCCTCAGGCAGAGACACTCTGACTTCGAAGGAATTAGTCGACTCTTACGACATGCTTTTGGGGAGGCAGTGGGTCTATCCTTGTTTTCCCTACAATAGGGCCCCGGAAGCCACACGGGGATGACATTTACCAAAGAGATGTAGAGATCTGTTATCCCTTCTTGGTCAGTGTCCGTGGAAGCCTAGCTAATGGCCCGCGGTTTATCTGCCAACTGTATTATGTTAACGTTCTTTCTATGCTGGAGTTTGATCCTCTGACCCACAACGATCTCAATGTTCCAAAATTTTAGCCCCTGAGCAAACTTAGTCGATTGATTGTGCTCTAAAAGGTACACAGCTTCTAGCTTCCCCTAGCTACTGAGCTACTCGGTCCCTCTTCCCTCATTGGAATGACGTGTATTTATTATTGTTGTTGTAGTTACTGCTTTACTTAGTTTTTGTATGAGAATCTAAAAAAATTTTCAAGGTACCAAACTTATGTTTTTTGTTATTATTTATCGTAATTTTTTCACCTGTGCATTCGCGTTGTTTGTGTTTCGTTTCATAACAGAACGAGAACTTATTGCAATAAATTACGAGGAAACTTTGTCACTGTCGAGTTGTTCGTTTTTTTTTTTTTTAAACCAGTGTTGTATTGTTAATTAGGAATCGATATGACAGTACTCTTGACACCCCCATAAGCGTTTAGTCCCCATCTTCAGCAGCAGGTGAAGAGTTCCAACTCCCATGATACCAGTAGATGTCTTATGTAAATCCATCTTGCCTTTCCCTTGACTGTTGCGCTTTGGTCAGATCCCCTGTTGTATTCCTGCAACCAGTGTTTTCAATCTTCTTCTTCTTTGCGTTTACAAGCTGTAAACTCTAGTGGAAGGTTCTGGTCGTTTGTCCACTATTGGACTGCAGTTCTGTTACCGAACCTGAGTGTTGCGTGTGCATTCTTTTGATAGAACTGACACATTTGTGTGCAGACTGTTGGTTCCTTGCCTGTCAGGCAGATGCACTAAGACTTTAAATGAAGCTCCCAATTAGTCGACTCTTACGACATGCTTTTGGTTAGGCAGTGGGTCTATTCTTGTTTTCCCCACAATAGGGCCCTGGAACCCACACCGGGGTATTGTCTAAATTTTGTATTATCGTAGGCAAGCAGTGTTAATAAAGGGCATCAGCGTCGTCTTTTCAAGTCGGAGTATATTCATCTAAGAGATAAGGAACCAAAAGTCTGCATACAAATGAGCAGATCTGTGAAACGAATGTGTTTGCAAAATTCAAGTTATAGAACAAAACTAGAGCTCAGAAGTGGAGGAGAAGCTAGAAGTTACCACCAGAGCTTACTGATAGTTAAAGCTAGGGTAGGTTGGTAGGTAATTGTACCCCACCAGGACATCACATAAGCGATAAACACCCGGTGACACAAAGTGCCACCATGTGGATGAGGATCACCCGTGGAGAGGTCCTGGAAACGCCGTTCAACCACTAGGCCATATTTAAGGCTCGGTCGGTCGTCCAGGCACGCTGACTGTTCTAATTAGGCTGCCGCAACTTCTCATCTCACAGTACCTTCTGCTGAATGTATTTATATGAGTGTGTATATTTTCTATGTATGTTACATATCAGTGTGTGTGAGTATGTGTAGGTATATGAGTGTGTATATGTCTGTGTATGTACACGCACGTAAGAAAAAAAAATGTACGTGGGTATGTTTGAGTGTGAATGCGTGTGTATATATGATGTATGTATGCAATATTTAAGTATATTTTGGTAAACTTTTAAAAAGTATGCATAACATGTATAATTGATAACAGGGCTGCGTCCGTGGCTAAGGCGTTGTGAGTCCGACTCGTAATCCAACGTACCGCGATCGAAACCCAATGCGGGCTGCGTGGATTTTTATCGTGGTATGGAACGTCGCAGGTCGACCCAGCCTCAAATGGGTACCAGGATGACTGTCCTGGGGAAGTAAAGGCGGCCGGCGTAATGCTGACCACATTTCCCATCCAGTGCTGATTGGTCTGACAAAATATGGGACACTCTGTCCATATACCCGATGCGCCTTACGCGTACTAAGGGATCTTTACTTTTTTTTTTAATTTATAACAGGCAATCGTGGACTGAAAGATGAGTGCTTGGAAGGGCCGAAAGTAAGACGGGCCAGGGTTCCCCATTTGTAA